>CM033631.1:39626121-40020862 GCA_019453435.1 Rhinogobius similis | reverse complement strand
GGCTCCTCTGTCTCTCTGGAATACTCTTATGAGAGAGGAGCTTCTGCTGGAGATGAATTTCTTCTGGTACTCGACAATATCCAGGAAAACCTCCAACATTTATGCTACTATCATTTGGGATCAGGGCAAGACTCATTAAAAAGGAAATCCAAGGACTTTCAATTCAAATCCATGAAGACAAAAAGGGTCTCCGTTTGTCCCTGTCGTCTGCTGCAGTGGGAGACTCTGCTGTGTACTACTGTGCTGTGAGGCCCACAGTGACAGCAAACCCACAGTCTCTGAACAAAAACCTGGGAGAGAAAACAGCAGTACTCCACACGTCCACTAGAGGGAGACACTTTGTGCTCCACAAAAGCCTCCTGTGGTAGAAGCTGCTGCAGTCTTGTCAGCGCTCCAGATCTAAACTCCAGTCTGTGCTCTGCTGCTCTCACAGCCCTTTAAATCTGTGTGTTGTTTTTAAAGGCTAATACTGTACTTTAAATGTATGTAGTGTCTGGAAAGGCCTGACAAATCAAATGTTGGCTCTGGTTCCAGTCCTGTGATAAGATAAGATGATCCTTTATTGCCTGGGACAGGGGACCACATGCTTCAGCTCAGACACAAGACGTCACCAACAGAGCAAACAAAACAATCAACATCACCATTGAACACAAAATACAACACCAACAGAAGCCACGAGTGACACGACATCAGGGGCCTGTCAGTCACAGAATCATGAAACAATCACAGTCTGAAATACATTTAATTCCTCAAGTGCACATGCCCTGGGCCTTTTGCACATTCCCTAAGCCTATGTGCAAAACACCTGAATTGCCGCTCTTCTATATTAGTTCATTTCTTTTTTGACTGCACTCTCCGAATTCAGCAAATTGATTGCTAATGATATAAATGAATGCTTAAATCTGTTGATTTTGCTGTTTGGGACTCTAGACCTTCTCCCTGATGGCATCATCTCAGCTCCTAACAATATCCTCAAAAATTTGCTGTAGCGAACTAGGAGCCACTTCAATAATTTTACCTGCTCTTTTGGTCAAAATAAAAATCTGTGATTTAAGTCTTACAGACAGGTTTCCAAACCATGTTGACATGCCATATCCTAAAATAGATTCAATGCATCCTCTATAAAACATAAGCATGACATTCTTTTCCACTCCGTGTAACCTAAGCCTCCTTAAAAAGTATAGGCGTTGGCCAATTCTTGAGGAAACAAATTGTACGTGCTGGCTCCATTGCAACTGAGAGTCAAAATAGACACCCAGGTCTATTTTGTCCATTTATTGAGTCGGCTGAGAATAGCCGTGTCGTCCGAAAATGTAAGTATATAGTTGGTTACTTGCTTGCTCCTACATTCATTAGTGCACAGTGTGTAAAGAAGAGGTGAGCTAACACAGCCTTGTGGTGCCCCAGTGCTAACAACTTGAATGTCTGACAATGTTGTGTTAACTTTAACTTGTTGCTGGTGTCCTATAGGGAAGGCCCAATACCATTTTATAATGTAATTGTTGACCCCCAACAGTTTCTTCATCAAAGTGCCCGGCAGAATCGTATTGAACGCCGAACTAAAGTCCATAAACAATATTCTGGCATATGATGACGGGTCGTCTAAATGTTTCAATATTAGGTGGGCAGAAAGCTGCGGCAGATACAGAGGACAAGGGGGTTCACGCTGGGCTCAGTTCATCAGCGAAGGTCTTTAACAGATAAGCCGATACTCGCCTTCTTGGTGTTAAGTCTTTTAAAGACAGAGGTAACACCCCAGGATCAATCTGAAGCTTGCTCTGGGTTATGCTGCTGGCCGTGGCCAAGGACACATCTAACTGATCTGAGGGGTCTTGACATTTAAAGCGATTATAGAAAAGATAAAGCTCATTGGCCTTCTCATATTCATTAAGAACATGCAGGGTGCCTGTATTTGATGTGAGGTTCGTTATGTCTTTAACAGTGTCCCAAAGTTTTTTTGCATCCCTGATGTTAAGGGCTTCCCTCACCCGCATGTTATGCCCCTCTCTCACTTGCATACTTTTCTTATGTGTCAGACTCACAGTCATTTGTGGCAGTTTCCTGTAGGTCCCCAGGGGTCAGTCCTTGGCCCTCTTCTGTTCTCACTCAGAGGTTACAGGTTTTACAGCTTCTTTCCAATAGCTATACGGACCTTAAATGAATCACTGTCTTGATGTAACTGTATAAATGTGTGCTTCTGTTGTTGTTTTTCTGTTGCTGATGATGGAACTAACACATGAGAGATGTGAGCATTAACTGCTGTACCGAAAACAAATTCCACCAACTCTGTTCTGTGGCCTTTAATAAATGATTCTGATTCTGATTCTTATTGATCTATTTATGTTAAATGTCTCTTTCCTTCTTCTTTCTCTTTACGTTTCAGAGCTGCTTCATGAGGACAACACTAAGGACTGTGGAGTGTGAGGAGCAGTGAGGAGAAGGAGCTGTGTCTGCTTTTGGTGGATCTGAATCCTCCTGAGCAGCGACGGGAACAACAGCTGTTCAAGAAAAGACCCATAAAACAGAGTACAATGAGCACATGCATCCTCCTCTACTGCTCTGATTCTTACAAACTCACAACAGAAGGTGTTTGTTCAGGTCACTTCCATGTGTGAATTTACTGTTGAATACAGAGCTGTAAAAACCCACACAGTAAAACCACCTCCCACATGAGCACATGCACACGTCATAATAAATATTCTCCACACTCAGCTGCACAGCTTTAGTCACAGAAAGTGCAGATAATCCACTGAATCCTGTCCTTCAGTCCATCTGCAGCAGCTGCATCAGCAGCACACGGAGCAGCTCTGTTCTATTAGGCCAGACTTTATGTAAATTAACCATGTGGCTTTAAAAGTAAACTATTATTATAAATAAAGCTGTGATAAACAAAGCGGCGAATGTGGCTCTAAAACAGTTATACTTCAGATGATGAAGAGAATTTGATAAAATAATATGCCAAAGTGTAACTTTTAAGCTGTTCTTCAGGTCAGTTGTATTAACCTTCCTCTTGTGTTCGCTTTCTGTTACCATCTCTTATGTTAACGGGTCGGTTTTGACCCGTGTCTTAAATCAGCTGCAAAATACACTAAAAACAATTAGCTATCATCCAATTTGTTTCTCATCTCTTGAATTTACCTTGTTAGGCTTCCATATCCCATGAAAAATATTGGTTTTAATATTTTTGGTGTGGGCCTCTGGGCCTTTTTTTGGTCAGTATACCCCTCGATTTCAATTAAAAAACAATGGTAAAATGAACCTCAACAGAATCTTATAAATAAATAAAAGGTTGTTGTGTTACCTGACTATTACTAAGCACTATTAGAACACATCTCTTAAATAAATTTGTTTTATTTATTTTTTAATTTTTAATATTATTAACTATAAGTAACATCTATGGTGTTACAGGTCAGTTTCGACCCATATATATTTACTTCAAAGAAAAAAGGCAAAAAAGTATTTTTTACAGCAATAGAACTTTAATATAAACACAAAATGAAAAGCAGAACAGGTCATAACACAAAATATAGATTTGCAAGGTCAAACAAACAACAACCAATGCAGCAAATCAAACCAAAATACCAAATCAGAGTAAAAGTCTCTGTGTGCAAGAACATGCATGTGTATGTGTGTGTGTTTAGATGCATGTGTGGCAAAAAGTGACACTTTTAGTGTTTTCTTTGCAGAGATATTTCTTGCACTTGAAGCACAATACGTTTGTCTTTCTGTCCTTACTGCTTGGGCAGACTTGACACCTCTTTCTTTTAGAATCAGGTGACCTGAGTGGGGTTGTGGCTGTGGCTGTTCTGGTTGGTGTTGAGGCAGGGCTGACTGAGGAGGAAGCTGTTGTGGATGCTCTTTGTGTTGCTGAGGGCGTGGACAGAGTGCAAGGTGAGCTCTGCAGCTGTCTGACCAAGGCGGCAGCGTCTGGGTCTCTGGGCAACTGTTCCCTTCGCTCAATGTGTGGCTTGACAAGTGAATTTCCCAGCTCCTCAAGAAACATTCTCCGCTTGGCTTTTTTGGGTGAGTTCCACCCTTGGTGGATGTGGGTCCACAACACAAATGCGTTACATGCAGACACATCAAGGATGTTGTAAAACACAACCTTTGGCCATCTCCTGGTCATTCGCCTGCAAGTGTAGGTGGCAGTCAGCTTGTCCAGGTTGTCCACTCCTCCTTTGTTTTTGTTATAGTCGAGGATGATTGTGGGCTTTTTGTCACTTCCTGATGACACAGCTGAATCTTTGTGAAGAGTCGACATAAGTATCACATTGCGATTTCTTTTTGGACAATATGAGACAACAGTGGTGGTGTCTGTAAAAGCAAACTTTGAGGAAAGTGGAGCCCTGTCCTTCACCTGCAAGATTTCAGCAGGTAGCTCAGGTTTATTTTTCTTCACTGTGCCCACCATGGTAAGTTTCCTCCTGAGAAATTCTTGTCCAAGTTAATAGCAGGTAAAAAAATTGTCACGAGTGATATTGTGACCCTGCAGTCCAGCAGTCATATCGAGGACCACATATTTCCCTTCTCGAGGATGCGACTCACAGCTTTGCCTGTGTAAATCTGTAGATTCCAGGCATAGCTGGTTTTTGCATCGCAGGCTGCCCAGATTTTTATGCCGTACTTCCCTGGCTTACTGGGTATGTATTGCCGGAAGGGGCATTTTCCTCGGAAAGGGACAAGACGTTCATCCACTGTCACCTCTGCCCCTGGGTTGAACATCAGTGGAAGGAGCTGCGTCCATCTCTCCTAGACATCCCTGATGGGGGCAAGCTTGTCAGATCTTGCTCTGGTATCTCTGTTGTCAAATCTGAGGACTCTTGATATCATGCGAAAGGTCTGAAGTGACATTGTTGCGCGGAAAATATTTCTGTCTGTCGATGTGTCCCAAAGACTATCAGTGGCCTCATTGCAGGATCTGTACACTCCAGCAAGAAGAAGAACACCAATATAGGCATCCAGGTATTCCTCATCAATGCCTTTCCACATGTCGCCCTGGACTTTTTTTCCTTCCAGGTTTGTCATAGCAATGATGACTCTTTTTAGTGACAATGGCATAAATAGCTCAAAACATGTCTTGATGTCACTGACTCTTGTCACAGCAAACCTTGTGATTCCAGGGGTCATTTTGATGACATTTGCAGCAGCTGCCCTGCCATGTTCATCTTGAGGTACTGAGCTCCAAAAGATCTTACCATTTTTGGACTTGAATCTTTCAGCAGGAGCAGCTTCACCACCGGTAACCTCCTCATCAGACTCATCAGATGTGTCTGTGTCTTCTGGATGATACTCCACATTGTCTTCCTCCTCAGAAACCTGCTCATCCGTATCGCTATGCTGCTCTGTGTCCTCTCCCTCATTTTCACCAAAAAGGCTATCCAGAACTTGGGTCACTGTAAGTCCTCTTCTCATTTTCGCATGCTGCAAATTGGAGATGTGCACTCTGCAAGTCAAATGACCACTCAAATGAGTGGAATTGACGTAACATGTCTGGACATGCCCTTCTTTGTTTGTTTTGTTTTTGTGCAGGAATACTGGCAAACAAGGCAAAATGAGAATCCCTTGAAGCTCACATGATTGGGAGAGGAGCTGTCTGTCAGTGTTTTGGCTGACAGTTCACTTATGATTTAAGTTTAGGTTCTAATTATTGCTTTATAATCTGACTTTTATATCGAAACCGACCCGAACAACACAAAGGTCATAATTTCAACCAGAGCATTTTATAATTTAGTGAAAAATGTTTTTTTTTGTTTTATTTTGTTGATATAGAGGTTCTTGACAAAGTCAAAAAGCCTTGACGCAATAAACAAATTTACGTGTTTTTTAATGCATTTAAAACTTGGAAACTTGGTCGGTGCCAACCCGAACACCAGAGGAAGGTTAAGAACCTTCAGGTCGATCTGTGCAGTGGATTGTGGGATGCTTCACAGATCCTCAGCTCTGGTTAGAAACCTCCTGAGGTTCATTTGCAAAAGGAGCAAGAAAGAAGAATATTATCTCATTCAATACTCCTTTAACTTCACGTGCAGTCTGTCTGATCTCATGTATTTAGACCTCCATCTGCATCAGTGTCACCCCCACAGAGACCTGAGGGAGGAGCCAGACTGTAAGAGAGGAGCACACACAGACACTTGAGAGGATTTGAGCTTTGAAGATGGAGTCTGCCCTGTGTACACTGCTCTCAGCTCTGGTTGTGCTCCTGTGTTCTTCCCCAGAGTGTAAAGGAGAAGACACAGTGACCCAGCCAGCAGGAGCCTCTGCCCCTCAGGGACACACAGCAGACATAATCTGTACTTTTGAAACTAGTGACACATTGCCATATCTGTTCTGGTACAAACAAGAAGGACAAGGAGCTCCAAAATACATGATGAAAAATTACAGATCAGGATCAAGCTGGCTTTCTTCTAAATCGGATGAATTTAATATACCCAGATATGGCACAAAGATACATGGGAACTCTTTCTATCTGAAGATCCAGGATGTGGATGTGACAGACTCTGCTGTGTACTACTGTGCTCTGCAGCCCACAGTGACAGGAAACACCAAAACTCTGAACAAAAACCTCTGGAGCAAAGACAACACAATACTGCAGTAGCTCCACTAGAGGGAGACACTCTCTGTGAAGCTTCAGACTAAACCCAGACGCAGCAAAGCCAACTGTCAGTGTGAGAAACTAAGCAGACTTCAGAAAGTCCACATGAGGATCACTCAGCTGTGTTTTGGACACATGTTTCCTTTAATGGCAGCACTGCTCCTGCTTTTGTTGAGTGGTAAGTCTTATTGAAACCTATGTTCACACTTTATTACATCCACTCAACACTTACTGAAGCACAGAGCAAGAAGCAGCAGAAATATGTTCCTAACTTCTACATTCATTTGTTTTCATGTAGGAGTCAGATGTGAAGAGCTCACTGCTCTAAAGCCTGAGGTCTGCACTTCAGAAGGCTCCTCTGTCTCTCTGGAATACTCTTATCACCAAGAACCAACATACAATGATAATTTCTTCTGGTATCGACAATATCCAGGAAAACCTCCAGAATTCCTAATTTCACATTATGGAAGTGGAGTTTTAATAACACAGAACGTAAAAGGCCTAAAGTTTGAAGTGATCCAGAAGAGCGTCTCTCTGCTCCTGTCGTCTGCTGCAGTGGGAGACTCTGCTGTGTACTACTGTGCTGTGAGGCCCACAGTGACAGCAAACCCACAGTCTCTGAACAAAAACCTGGGAGAGAAAACAGCAGTACTCCACACGTCCACTAGAGGGAGACACTTTGTGCTCCACAAAAGCCTCCTGTGGTAGAAGCTGCTGCAGTCTTGTCAGCGCTCCAGATCTAAACTCCAGTCTGTGCTCTGCTGCTCTCACAGCCCTTTAAATCTGTGTGTTGTTTTTAAAGGCTAATACTGTACTTTAAATGTATGTAGTGTCTGGAAAGGCCTGACAAATCAAATGTTGGCTCTGGTTCCAGTCCTGTGTCAGACTCACAGTCATTTGTGGCAGTTTCCTGTAGGTCCCCAGGGGTCAGTCCTTGGCCCTCTTCTGTTCTCACTCAGAGGTTAAAGGTTTTATTGATTTATTTATGCTTATTTTAAAAGTAACAATATTCTCATGTAAATAAATTGTCTCCAGATGAAACTGAGTGAATTGTGTGGATTTCTCTCCAGAACAGAGCAGTGACAGAGGCTGAAGGTAAAGATCTGCCTCCTGTCCTTGTTCAAACTCTCTGGACTCAAAGGAGCTGCAGGTGAACACTCCAGTCCATAAACTGAAGGAAGAACAGATTCTGTCTGATCTCTGTAGCAGAGCGGTCAATGTGAGTGAACATTTTATAAATTCATTCTTGGTATAATTTGGTTTAGAAAACACCACTTGGTATTTCCAGGACAATACTTTCCCCACACTTAAGGGCACAGGGTTGTTTGACTGAACTGACATGAGACAATAAAACTTTACATTTAAATTAAAACAGCCGTGCAATGAGTGGCCACTGTTCATGGTGTGCCCCGCCTAAGGCCCAAAGTTACTGGGACAGGCTCCAGTCACCCGTGACCCCTAACAGGAACAAGCGGTAGAAAATGAATGAACGGATTAAAACTCCACTAAACAAAAATACATGTCGTGCTGTATTTCTAGATCTGAAGAAAGCATTCGACACCGTCATCCACTAAATATTGTTGAGCTCTCACACTTCACTTTACCTCTGATTCTCTTTTAGGAAAAACAACATGTCATTCTAGATGGAGTAAGCTCTCAGTGCCTCTGCAGTGATGTTGGAGTTCACAGGGCTCCGTACTCGGGCTGTTACAGCCCAGCTCTGCTAGGGTAGGGGAAGAAACAAAAAAACAAAGATGGGAAAAGGTTTAAATAAAGATGCAATTTAATGAACAGGGGTGTAAGGGTAAAGTAACAGAACTAAACCAAAATAAAACTAATAACACACCACAGAAGAACAAAACACACAAGTCCTGGTACTGCCACTGCAGCCCAGATACACACAATACAAATACAGGAGCTACCACTGCAGCCCTGACACAAAATGGCACACTGGCCACACACAGGCCACGGGATTGGCCAGCTGTTCCCAGGTGTCACCAATCAGGGACCAGTCTGCTGCAGCAAACCACAAACCTGGATGTACATCCAAATTCTCTCCAGCACAGACTCTCACAAAACACAATATTCAAAAGTACAAAAGGAGGCAAGACAAGTAGGCATGGGGCCGTAACACGGGCCCTTGCTATTTTCATTTTCAATCAACGATTTACCAGACGTCTGTCCTGAGCTAAAGATGCTGATGTATGAAGACGATGCTGTCCTCTTCACCCGGGGAAGGATGTTAGGACTGTAGCTGCAAAATTTCAATGTGACTCAATAAAGTCCATGGCTGCTCAAGCTCAACTTAAAACTTCCCCGGGGGAAGTGGAGAGAAAGAGAAACATGTGAACAGCAACGAACAGACTACAGTTGAAGTAATATTAAATATTGTTGATAGGTAAAGTAGGAAGAACCAGAGGATAGTGTTCAGCTCCATACTTCCCCCAGCAGAGTTGGTAGCAGAGTTGTAGGTTTTTATTTCTGTTCCTAACTGGCCTGACCATAAACTATTTCAAAGAGGAACATTTTGAGCTGGTCTTAAATGTAGAGACTGTGTCGGCCTCTTTTACATGAACAGGGAGCTGGTTCCATAACACAGGAGCTTGGTAGCTAAATGCTCGACCTCCTACTGTGCTTTTAGAGACTCTGGGGACTAACAGTAGTCCAGCATTTTGAGAACGAAGAGCTCTGTTTGGATGGTACGCTACTATTGCATCTTTGAGGTAGGATGGGGCCATATTGTTTAAAGCTTTATAAGTCAGGAGGAGGATTTTAAATTTGATTCTAAACTCAACAGGAAGCCAGTGAAGAGACTCTAACACTGGTGAAATATGATCTCTTCTTCTAGTACCTGTTAATAATCTTGCTGCTGCATTTTGAACCAATTGAAAGCTTCTTCTAGAGCTTTTAGGACACGCTGTAAGCAGAGCGTTACAATAGTCTAATCTGGATGTGACAAATGCATGGATGAGTTTTTCGACATCGTCTCTGGGCAGGATTTTTCTAATTTTGGCTGATGTTACGCAAATGAAAGTAGGCTGTTTTACAGGCTTGATTTATATGTGCTTTGAACGAGAGATCTTGGTCAAATAGGACCCCAAGGTTTCTTACAGTAGAGCTGGGGGCTACAGTGATATTGTCCAGAGAAACTATCTGGTCAGATAAAGAGTCTGGCAGGTGCTTAGGGCCCAGCAGAATGACCTCGGTTTTTTCAGGGTCAAGGAGCAGATAATTAAGAGTCATCCAAGTTTTTATGTCTTTCACGCAGGCACTAAGTCTGTCTACTTGATGGGTCTGATCAGGTTTCATTGATAAATACAGCTGAGTGTCATCTGCATAGCAGTGGAAGTTAATGCCATGCTTTCTGATGATCATACCTAAGGGCAGCATATAAAGTGTGAACAGAACTGGACCGATTACTGAACCCTGCGGCACACCGTAGGTAACTTTAGAACATGGGGAAGATCTCTGGTTTACATTAACAAACTGGTACCTATCAGATAGATAGGATTTAAACCAGCTAAGGGCGGTTCCACTGACACCTATATCACATTCTAACCTCTGAAGTAGAATGTTGTGGTCGATGGTGTCAAACGCTGCGCTGAGGTCCAACAGAACCAGGATTGAGACCTGTCCATCATCAGCAGCTAATAACAGATCATTTGTGACTTTAACTAGTGCAGTTTCAGTGCTGTGGTACGCACGGAACCCTGACTGAAAAACTTCAAATTAATTATTGTCCTGCAGGTGGCGACAAAGCTGTTTAATCACAATTTTTTCAAGGATTTTAGAGACAAAGGGCAGATTAGAAATAGGTCTATAGTTTGCCAGTATGTCGGGGTCTAGCTTTTTCAAAAGTGGTTTAATCACTGCATATTTGAAGGACTGAGGACATAACCGCTTTCTAGTGAAGTATTTATTATATTAAGAATGGGATTTATAATTAGGGGAGAATTTCTTTGAGAGTCTACTTGGGATTGGGTCTAAAATACAAAGTTGATGTTTTTGGAGGACATAATGACTGAAGTTATCTCTGCCTGATCAACAGCAGTGAACCTGTCTAGTATTACTGAAGGATTTGTATGGGACACTAGCTTTGCAGTCTGGGCTTGCTCAGTACTGATAGTGGGAGTAATTGCATTTAGTTTATCTCTAATAGTTGTGATTTTGCTGTTAAAGAATAGAAGAAAGTCATTGCAGCTTAGAGTAACTGGTATTGAGGGTTCTACTGCTGTGACAGTTTGTCAGCCTGGCTACAGTGCTGAAGAGAAATCTAGAGTTATTTTTATTTACTTCTATTAAATTTGAATAATATCTGGTTTGAGCCTTACGCAGAGCCTGCTTATAAGACAGAAGGCAGGTTTTCCATTCTTTTAGGGATTCTTCTGTATGGGAGGCGGCGTAGGATCTCTCTAGTTTTTCTTCCCCTTTGTTTGTGAGAACGTAGTTCTTCATTGTACCAGGGGGAGGCTCGTTTTGGCCTGATTACTTTCTGTTTAAGTGGAGCTGCAACATCAAGAGCAGATTTTAGAGAGTTGACCATTGAGTCAACAGAGTTATCAATAGCACTGGGACTGGCGCTGTTAGCGACAGGAGCACATGGCGTAATATTAAATATTGGTTCCTATTATTTCTCTGAACTTTAAAATAGATTTTTCAGAATATTGTCCTTTTCATTATAGTTTTAGTCTGAGGAGCTGGATAGTCCTTGAGAATAAGCATGAGAGTAATTAGGAAGTGATCTGACATTATTGGGTTTGGGGGAAGACATTAAGGTCACTAATCTCTATTCCATAAGTTAGAACCAGGTCCAGAGTGTGCTGTGACTGTGGGTTGGTTTATTTACATTTTGAGTGAAACCAATGCATCTAATAAAGCGCTAAAGGCATTACTGAGGCAATTATTTTCATTCACATGAATGTTGAAATCCCCAACCACCACAATATTTTCCCAGTCTAATACTAAATTTGATGGAAGTCAAAAAATTCTATTAAGAACAATGAATAATAAGGACCCGGGAGGTCGATAGATTATTATGAGCAAAACAGCTTTTTGGTTTCTCCAGTTTGGGCAGGTGATTGATAGGATAAGGCTTTCAAATGAGCAAGACTCATTATTAATTTTATTAATTTTAGGACTCAGGAGTAAACTAGAATGTGAGATTACTGCCACCCCACCTCCCCGGCCTGAGCTCCTGGCAGCTTGAAAGTTAACATGACTCTGTGGGGCCTCATTTAGTTTCAGTTAAAGCTAAAAGATCAATATTTATAATTGTTAATTAATTCATTAACTAAAAGTGATTTGGAGGAAATTGACCTAATGTTTAGCAGTCCATTTTTTACATGCTTATTTATTAGTTTATTTGTATCATGTGTAGGGATTATTTGTATTAAGTTATTTGGTCTGACACCTAAATTATCTGTGTTTGGATCTGACTTATTGGCGTTATTTACACGAGGGACACGCACAGTCTCTATTTGCTTTGACTCTGAACACTTGATCTGTGACAGCGCGGGCGAGAGCTTAGCGACAGAGGAGAGACTTAACCAGCTCCTCTGCACCCGGGACTCACATTTAGAGCGTCACTTTAGGCGACTAATGCTATCGGCCAAATTCCGAACTAAAAGTGATGTACCCTCCGAAGTCGGATGGATGCCATCCCTGCGTATGAGCCCGGACTTTCCCCAAATGCACTCCAGTTGTCAACAAAGACTACGTTGTTTTGAGGGCACCAACTAGACAACCAGCAGTTGAAGCTGAAAAGCGGCTGTACATTTCAGCATTGACCCGATTGGGGAGGGGACCAGAAAATATTACGGTCTCTGACATCGACTTCGCCAATTCACACACCGTTCCAACCTGCAATTTGAGCACTTCTGTAACATAGTAACATACAGCAGCTTTTTACAGGAGGGTTTCAGGACCAAAAACCCAACTGTCATGTATTTAGAGACTTCCATCTGCATCAGTGTCACCCCCACAGAGACCTGAGGGAGGAGCCAGACTGTAAGAGAGGAGCACACACAGACACTTGAGAGGATTTGAGCTTTGAAGATGGAGTCTGCCCTGTGTACACTGCTCTCAGCTCTGGTTGTGCTCCTGTGTTCTTCCCCAGAGTGTAAAGGAGAAGACACAGTGACCCAGCCAGCAGGAGCCTCTGCCCCTCAGGGACACACAGCAAACATACTCTGTACTTTTAAAACAATAGACTCTGATCCACGTCTGTTTTGGTACAAGCAGCAAGATGGCTTTCCAAAATATATGATGAAAAGATTTAAGTCTGGATATTCAGATAATTCTCAGGAGTTCAACAAACCCAAGTTTGATGCTGAGCTTAATGGAACCTCTTTCTCTCTGAAGATCCAGGATGTGGATGTGACAGACTCTGCTGTGTACTACTGTGCTCTGCAGCCCACAGTGACAGGAAACACCAAAACTCTGAACAAAAACCTCTGGAGCAAAGACAACACAATACTGAAGTAGCTCCACTAGAGGGAGACACTCTCTGTGAAGCTTCAGACTAAACCCAGACGCAGCAAAGCCAACTGTCAGTGTGAGAAACTAAGCAGACTTCAGAAAGTCCACATGAGGATCACTCAGCTGTGTTTTGGACACATGTTTCCTTTAATGGCAGCACTGCTCCTGCTTTTGTTGAGTGGTAAGTCTTATTGAAACCTATGTTCACACTTTATTACATCCACTCAACACTTACTGAAGCACAGAGCAAGAAGCAGCAGAAATATGTTCCTAACTTCTACATTCATTTGTTTTCATGTAGGAGTCAGATGTGAAGAGCTCACTGCTCTAAAGCCTGAGGTCTGCACTTCAGAAGGCTCCTCTGTCTCTCTGGAATACTCTTATCACCAAGACCCAGCGTATGATTATTTCTTCTGGTATCGACAATATCCAGGAAAACCTCCAGAATTCCTGCTCTCACATACAGGAAAAGGAGATTCAATGACAGAGAAAGTCCAAGGCCTAAAGTTTGAAGTGATCCAGAAGAGCGTCTCTCTGCTCCTGTCGTCTGCTGCAGTGGGAGACTCTGCTGTGTACTACTGTGCTGTGAGGCCCACAGTGACAGCAAACCCACAGTCTCTGAACAAAAACCTGGGAGAGAAAACAGCAGTACTCCACACGTCCACTAGAGGGAGAACTGGCAGAGTAAATCCAGTGTCTCCTGTTGGTTCAGTTCTTTGTGAAGTTTATCACAGAAAGCTGCCTCCATCATCCATAAGATTATGACACTTCCATATTCTTGTCCCAGTTTCTGGTTTTGCTAATCATTCTGAATGCTAAGGTTAACTTTAACACAGTCTCCTCTTGTGAGGCTCCACCAGGCTGGGGCCCATCTGGGACCCATCTGCCCAGGTCCATATAATGTACAGAGGACACCTAATGCCTTTGTTATGTACTTTAACTCTGAAATCACCACTGATACCTGATGTTTTCCACAGATGTTGCTGATCATATCTGTCCTTGCTCTTATGATGGTCATGTTGTCTCCTCATGATGTGATGTCCATGTCTCCGCCTCTGTCTCTGTATAAAATGCTTGTGTTCTGACTGTGATGGACCCTCGACCAGGGACAGATTGCTCTGTGAGGGACAGACGTCATTCACTTTGGTACCAGTGAATAAATCCACACTTATTGATCCAGACTCATTCTCTTTGCATTTTTATTGTTTAACTTGTTTTAGAAATCCACAACAGCATTTTTTCTACAACAATATGTTGAGTAGATCCTCAAAGCTCCCACTAAAGTGGGAAACATCCCGACTCTCCCGATTACCCAGCGCTCCATTGACCAACGACACACGCCCTGGGTCTTGGCCCTCCATGAGGTCTAAACAAACTTAAAACTTAACGCCAGCTTTAGCTTAACATCCTCTCTCCAGGAGATCCTAAAACTCTGACCCTTTAGACCTCTGCTGTCCTCTGATGTCCTCTGATGTCCTCTGCTGTCCTCTGCTGTCCTCTGATGTCCTCTGATGTCCTCTGATGTCCTCTGATGTCCTCTGCTGTCCTCTGCTGTCCTCTGAATTCCTCTGATGTCCTCTGCTGTCCTCTGATGTCCTCTACTGTCCTCTGCTGTCCTCTTATATCCTCTGATGTCCTCTACTGTCCTCTATTGTCCTCTACTGCCCTCTGCTGTCCTCTGCTGTCCTCTGATGTCCTCTAATGTCCTCTGATGACATTCCTGTTCACTTTAAACCTGTCAATTCTTTAAGACAGAAACATCCTCAGGACAAGATTCAAAACAAAAACAGAGCAATGCAGAGGGTTCAATAGAATGCTGTGAGGAAAGCTGCAAAGAACGGAACATAGTGAGACTACACACTGCACCAAAGTCTGTACAACACAGAAGACGCACAACACCAGGACCTCAGAGTGCAGTACATCTGACACACACAACACCAGGACCTCAGAGTGCAGTACATCTGACACACAACACCAGGACCTCAGAGTGCAGTACATCTGACACACAACACCAGGACCTCAGAGTGCAGTACATCTGACACACACAACACCAGGACCTCAGAGTGCAGTACATCTGACACACAACACCAGGACCTCAGAGTGCAGTACATCTGAAACACACAACACCAGGACCTCAGAGTGCAGTACATCTGAAACACACAACACCAGGACCTCAGAGTGCAGTACATCTGACACACACAACACCAGGACCTCAGAGTGCAGTACATCTGACACACACAACACCAGGACCTCAGAGTGCAGTACATCTGACACACACAACACCAGGACCTCAGAGTGCAGTACATCTGAAAGACAAAGCACTCGTTTGAACACAGTGAGAAGATTCTGAGCAGAAGAACTGGTTTTAAAGAGGAGTGAAGGGAGACATTTTTGAGGAAAGAGAGAGTCCTTCTTTAAACAGAAATGGTGGTTTAAGATTCAATTTACCAGTTATGGTGAACTGTTAGAGCAAATTTAGATCTTGTTGAGTCATCCTAAGCTGCTATGGTCAAGTTAAATGTTCTCACATCTTGTGTAAGTTCAGTCCGGCTGGAGCACATCTGACCCAGGTCAAGATAACTTATGGTGTGCATAGAATCTGTTTATGATGTCCTCCAACTCTGAAATCTAGTTTTAGCTGGAAAACCACTGATAATTGTTGTTTTCTGCTGATATTGCTCATCATATATTTCCTCGCTCTGGGCACAAAATGATGTCATGTTGTCTCTTCATATTCTCTGTCTCTGTATAAAATGCTTGTTCTGACTGTGATGGACCGTCGCTCAGGGACAGATTGTTCTGTAAAGGACAGACGTCATTTATTCTGGCACCTGAATAAAACAAAGACTCACTTCTCGTTGTATTTTATTGTTTAACTTGTGTTAGAAATCCGCAACGCAATTTTCCACAACTACTCCTTGGTGTAAAACAATAGTCCAGTCATACGTTAAGAAGGTGCTCAACAGTGAAAGGAGCTCCAGCTGACAACAGGACAGAAGATAAAAACTGTTTCAGATTAAACTGAGCAGAGTAAACAAATAGTTTAACAAAGAAAGACCAATATCAGGGGCTTACACAGCTCAGAGTAACATATACGTCTTTAAGGACACTTTAAGGACAGTGAGGTGTAGATCTGGGCGGCAGTAGCTCAGTTGGCAGAGTGGGTGCCTTCTGATCCGAAGGTCGGCAGTTCGAATCCCACTCCAGACATGGAGTAGTTGAGTGGTCAGATCCTCTGACCTGCAGGTTGGTGGTGCGATTTCAGCTCCTTCAGATGAATACTGCCGTTGTGTCCTTGGGCAAGACACTTAACCCACCTCGCCCTCAGTGTCTGCATACACTGGTGTATGAATGTGTGAGAGAAAAGCACTATATAAATGTGACTATTTATTTATTTATTCATTTATTTATTTATCTTATCAAAACCAAAAGCTGCCTTGAGAGAGAAATTAAAGAGGCCATCTTTGTCAGAAAATATCATCATTCACTGAATAGAAATGAGGGTCAAAGGACTGCAGGAGGATTAGGGCTGTGCTACAGGGCTCTGTTCTTGGACCACTCTTTTTCACACAAGTGCTGTGGGGATTCATGTTAGAAATTACATTTAAATAATCAGCTGTTTTAATCCTTCACCGTCTGTTCAATTGTTACACTTTTCTTTCAGAATAAGTAATATTTTTCTTTTAGGAAGAGTGATGTGTCTTTAACGTTCCTCCCAGAGCTGGACACAGAGACACAAGCTCCAGACCAGGCCTCCTCACACTTCACAGCAAACTGTAGACCTCAAAGCACCAGAGACCTGAGGGAGGAGCCAGACTGTAAGAGAGGAGCACACACAGACACTTGAGAGGATTTGAGCTTTGAAGATGGAGTCTGCCCTGTGTACACTGCTCTCAGCTCTGGTTGTGCTCCTGTGTTCTTCCCCAGAGTGTAAAGGAGAAGACACAGTGACCCAGCCAGCAGGAGCCTCTGCCCTTCAGGGACACACAGCAAACATACTCTGTACTTTTGAATATAGTGAATATGTTAACTATTACTTGTTCTGGTACAGACAGAAATCTGGGGATGTTCCAGAGTATATTTTGCAGAGGAGCACAGTTGAAACAAAAATGAATTCTCCAGATTTCAAAAAATCCAAGTTTGATGCTGAGCTTAATGGAGCCTCTTTCTCTCTGAAGATCCAGGATGTGGATGTGACAGACTCTGCTGTGTACTACTGTGCTCTGAAGCCCACAGTGACAGGAAACACCAAAACTCTGAACAAAAACCTCTGGAGCAAAGACAACACAATACTGCAGTAGCTCCACTAGAGGGAGACACTCTCTGTGAAGCTTCAGACTAAACCCAGACGCAGCAAAGCCAACTGTCAGTGTGAGAAACTAAGCAGACTTCAGAAAGTCCACATGAGGATCACTCAGCTGTGTTTTGGACACATGTTTCCTTTAATGGCAGCACTGCTCCTGCTTTTGTTGAGTGGTAAGTCTTATTGAAACCTATGTTCACACTTTATTACATCCACTCAACACTTACTGAAGCACAGAGCAAGAAGCAGAAATATGTTCCCTAACTTCTACATTCATTTGTTTTCATGTAGGAGTCAGATGTAGAAGAAGCTCACTGCTCTAAAGCCTGAGGTCTGCACTTCAGAAGGCTCCTCTGTCTCTCTGGAATACTCTTATCACCAAGAACCAACGTACAGTGATTATTTCTTCTGGTATCGACAATATCCAGGAAAACCTCCAGAATTCCTGCTCTCACATTTAGGAAAAGGAGATTCAAGGACAGAGAAAGTCAAAGGCCTAAAGTTTGAAGTGATCCAGAAGAGCGTCTCTCTGCTCCTGTCGTCTGCTGCAGTGGGAGACTCTGCTGTGTACTACTGTGCTGTGAGGCCCACAGTGACAGCAAACCCACAGTCTCTGAACAAAAACCTGGGAGAGAAAACAGCAGTACTCCACACGTCCACTAGAGGGAGACACTTTGTGCTCCACAAAAGCCTCCTGTGGTAGAAGCTGCTGCAGTCTTGTCAGCGCTCCAGATCTAAACTCCAGTCTGTGCTCTGCTGCTCTCACAGCCCTTTAAATCTGTGTTGTTTTTAAAGGCTAATACTGTACTTTAAATGTATGTAGTGTCTGGAAAGGCCTGACAAATCAAATGTTGGCTCTGGTTCCAGTCCTGTGTCAGACTCACAGTCATTTGTGGCAGTTTCCTGTAGGTCCCCAGGGGTCAGTCCTTGGCCCTCTTCTGTTCTCACTCAGAGGTCACAGGTTTTATTGATTTTGATGTGATTTTGATTTTATTTATTTTCACATAATCAAAAAAAAAAAAAAAACAAAACAGAAGTCCATATGAAACAAAACAACACAAACATGATGGAGTGCGGCAGAAACCTGAAAGGGCTTATCCTTAAAGCCACACACCTTTAATTGATTATTTTAACAAGCTCAAATTAAAAGCCGTCTGGTGATGATTTACAAATGAAAATCACACGATAAACAGAAAACAGCCCTCACAACCACAAAACAGAACAAAACATTTTTCCAATGAAAATGTACTGGATTTTGAAAAATGTTATTATCATTATTATTTAATATTATTTTGTATTGATGTCGGCCTCCAATATGTTGTATCTAGAGCTCTGATTACTATTTGGATCATACACAACCATTTTAATAATCACAGTTTATACTTATTTAACAATATTTCCGTAAGATCTTTTTTACTATTGAGGTGTTCATAAAGTTGCCGTACTCATTCCATAATTTTGCTCCACTGAGTCGAAAAGAAAATTTCACTTGGGATTTTTTCCTTAATGGGAGATGTTTGCTTGTCTAGTTTGATAAGAATGAACTTGGCATTTTTTGAGAAAATAGTTACTAAAGGTATGAGGACATTTACTATGTTTTATCATTAAAACAAAACCACTTTTTTGATGAATATTAATGTCATAAATATTTAATAACTTTAGTTTGAAAAAAAGTGGGGCACTAGGAGCGTCATATCTAGAAAATGTAGCTAAACGAACAAATGCCGTCTGTAGAAGTAAAATTCTTTGAAGATAACTTGGAATGGATTAAAGAATAATACAAAGTAGACATAACAGCATTATGAACATAATTTCTAATTCTTCTTATTATGCTCAGAGAGTTTGTGACTTTGTTACAGATGACACTAATTTGCTCTCGCCAACGTAATTTCTCATCAAGCTGTACACCCAAGAATTGAGTCGATGATACTTTAACAATATGTTCATCTTCTATATACATTTTTATAGAATCACATTTGTATTTCTTATGCCCTGCAAATATCATAAAATTACATTTTTTTACATTCAAAGATAACTTACTAGCTTGAAACCAAGTAGAGTACTGCACTAGACCTTTCCATAAGTGTCAAATCTTTGTGAGAGATTAATAGACCAGTGTCATCTGCAAACAGAAGAGGAACTGTAGACTTTGCAACATTAATTAAATCATTAATATATACCAAAAATAATGGTCCTAAAATGGATCCTTGAGGTGCTCCGTATTGGATTTGATTTTTCTTAGTCAGAACCAGTCAGTGATACAAACTGTATTATGTTTTTTTACATAATTTTTCAACCATTTATGAACAGTTCCATAAAAACTATATTTGTACAATTTATTCAACAATATCCCATGATGCACTGTGTCAAATGCTTTTGAGAGATCTAAGAACACACCTATTGTGAATTCATCATTATTTAAAGCTGTATATATTTTGTCTGAGTTCTACCCGTGCCATGTAAGTCCAATGATTCTTACCAAATCCATATTGATGCTGATAAATTATGTTATATGTGTTCAAATGATTCAATAATCTTCTATAAACTAACTTCTCTAAAACTTTTGAAAAACATGGTAAAATAGAGATAGGACGGTCATTTGTAAACACACTTTAAATAAAGGGATCACTTTAGCAACTTTCAGGTCTGTTGGGACAATCCCAGTGTTCATTGATAAAGCACAAATATGTGTCAATGGTTTGCTTAATGGAGTCAGTAGGTCTTTAATCAAAGAAGCACTGATGCCGTCATGTCCGGGGCTGAAGTCTTTAATTGTAAAATAATCTCACATATTTCTTTGATATCAGGAGGGTCACAACTATCCATAGATGGAAATGAACTTTTGACAGAGTCAAGTGGATTGACTGATGAATTCTTGATCTTATCGGCAAAAGTGACACCTATATTTGAAAAAAAGGTGATTAAAATGACAAGCATCTGATCAGGATCAGTCAAAACAGAGCCTCCATCTACAAAAAAAGAAGGAAACTTTGTTGCCTTTTGGTTCAGGGGCCAAGGTATGAATACATTTGAAACATAATTTTAGAAAACATAAATTGCTGAAGTTTTCAAAACTTAATAAATTATAATTCTTAAGAATGTGGCAGTGATGAAAGCGGATAAGTTTTCAATCCATAATTTTGATTGCTCAGTTGTACATTGAGCCAATGTACTTTGTGGCTGAAGGAGTCGCCTGGGCCCATGCTGTCATGCAGTATGAAACGTGAGAGAAGGCTAATACAGACTGTTTCTTCTGCTTGATCAGCCGAGGGCTGAGGACGACTGTCTTTTACACGTCACACTGGTGTTTTCATGCACACTGTGCTGTCGGGTATCAGAGAAAACATGATATCAGAACATCAGCAGCTCAGAGGTCAGCATCAACCTCCAGAAACTCCTGAAAGAAGAACTGAACAAGCTACAGCCAGATTTAGGGTCATTTATGCTCCTGTTTGTACATGAACAGATGTGTTTGTTCAACGTGGAGAAGACGTCACTGCATTTATACTTTCAACCAGCTCTAAAGACAGTGTCACCCCCACAGAGACCTGAGGGAGGAGCCAGACTGTAAGAGAGGAGCACACACAGACACTTGAGAGGATTTGAGCTTTGAAGATGGAGTCTGCCCTGTGTACACTGCTCTCAGCTCTGGTTGTGCTCCTGTGTTCTTCCCCAGAGTGTAAAGGAGAAGACACAGTGACCCAGCCAGCAGGAGCCTCTGCCCCTCAGGGACACACAGCAGACATACACTGTACTATTCAAAGAAACAACCTGGGACAACTTACTATCTTTTCTGGTACAAACAAGAAGGAATGACGGTTTTCCAAAAGTACATTTTACGGCAGAGAAAGCTTATGGAACAGATCCACTGTCAAGTCTCCTGACTTGGACAAATCCAAGTTTGATGCTGAGCTTGATGGAGCCTCTTTCTCTCTGAAGATCCAGGATGTGGATGTGACAGACTCTGCTGTGTACTACTGTGCTCTGCAGCCCACAGTGACAGGAAACACCAAAACTCTGAACAAAAACCTCTGGAGCAAAGACAACACAATACTGCAGTAGCTCCACTAGAGGGAGACACTCTCTGTGAAGCTTCAGACTAAACCCAGACGCAGCAAAGCCAACTGTCAGTGTGAGAAACTAAGCAGACTTCAGAAAGTCCACATGAGGATCACTCAGCTGTGTTTTGGACACATGTTTCCTTTAATGGCAGCACTGCTCCTGCTTTTGTTGAGTGGTAAGTCTTATTGAAACCTATGTTCACACTTTATTACATCCACTCAACACTTACTGAAGCACAGAGCAAGAAGCAGCAGAAATATGTTCCTAACTTCTACATTCATTTGTTTTCATGTAGGAGTCAGATGTGAAGAGCTCACTGCTCTAAAGCCTGAGGTCTGCACTTCAGAAGGCTCCTCTGTCTCTCTGGAATACTCTTATCACAAAGAAACAGAATTTGGTGATCATTTCTTCTGGTATCGACAATATCCAGGGAAACCTCCAACATTTATCTACTATCATTTGGGATCAGGGCACGAAATGAAAAAGGAAATACAAGCACTTTCAATTCAAATCCATGAAGACAAAAAGGGTCTCTCTGCTCCTGTCGTCTGCTGCAGTGGGAGACTCTGCTGTGTACTACTGTGCTGTGAGGCCCACAGTGACAGCAAACCCACAGTCTCTGAACAAAAACCTGGGAGAGAAAACAGCAGTACTCCACACGTCCACTAGAGGGAGACACTTTGTGCTCCACAAAAGCCTCCTGTGGTAGAAGCTGCTGCAGTCTTGTCAGCGCTCCAGATCTAAACTCCAGTCTGTGCTCTGCTGCTCTCACAGCCCTTTAAATCTGTGTGTTGTTTTTAAAGGCTAATACTGTACTTTAAATGTATGTAGTGTCTGGAAAGGCCTGACAAATCAAATGTTGACTCACAGTCTTTTGTGGCAGTTTCCTGTTGGTCTACAGGGGTCAGTTCTTGGTCCTCCTCTGTTCTCAGTCAAATTAGTGAATCTTTTATTGATGTTTTGTCTCTGATCGTTTTAAAATTCTCTTCTATTTTCTTTAACTGGTGCAGCATCTTCACATGTTCATATTGGTTAAAAGTTAAAAACAGCTTAACATTAGATAAAGTTGAAGGTGATAAAAGGCTTGTCAAGTTAAAAAAAACAGTGTCCCGGGTGATGCCAAGGTTGGTGGTGAAGGAATAAACATGATCTTTTAACGGGTCCAAATAAGGGATCCGTGGGCCCAAACCGCACAATTTCAACAAAGCCTTGAAGCTACCGAGGCAGTCTATCAGGGGTGTCAGGGGGCCTTGGAAATAGGCAGATACATCTCCGTGTTCGCAGCGGCAACCTTTTCCGCTGTTTTTGAGTATTTATTTTAAGTTTACGATCACTGACAACTCGATTAATTAACATGTACATGTAGGAAAATACGTTACCTATTGATTATATTGGCCGTTTGCCAATTACTCTTTGTTTCAGAGCTATCAAAGGTTTTGTCATGCAAATGAGTGCTCCTCATTCAAATGCATTGATTCCCAATACAGGCATTGTAGCGCTAGATATTTATGAATGAATTTGTTTTGTTGCGCAAATGTGAATTTAATTTGTACTGTAATTATTGAATTTATAATATTGAAATGAAATTAGCTAATTTATTGAAAAATGTTAACTCTAGTTAACTGAGAAATATTACTTAACAAAAGTGTTTTGAATTTATATTTATGGTGTTTTTTTCTGACCTCTGATTTATAGGTCAGGTTTTTTTTTTCACCCTGATTTCCTCTACAAGAGGTGGCGAACAGATAGCCCCAAATAAAATAAAAAATAGGTCGTCTTTCTATTTCAAGACAGACTCTTCAAACAGATCAAAGGCACAGCAATGGGAGCTGCTTATGCTCCGAACTATGCGGGACTATTCTTGGGCATGTGGGAAGAACGGTACGTACTTAATCATTCAAACCCATATCGGCAATATATCCAGTTCTACGGTCGCTACATTGACGACCTATTTTTTATTTTCTCAGGCTCTACCCAACAACTATTGGACTTTCACAGACTCCTAAATGACACTAATCCGAACATTAAATTAAGCCTGGAATACAGCAACAATACAATACACTTTTTGGATTTAAGAATTTCAGCAGATCAACAGGGATCTTTACACACCTCGATCTACAGGAAAGGCACTGACAGGAATACTATCCTCAGAGCGGATAGCTTTCATCCCAACAGCTTAATCACAAACATTCCATTTGGACAATTCCAACGCCTCAAAAGGATATGTGACACAGAAAATGAATTCAACACACAAGCCACTCAAATGTACTCACGCTTTCAACAGCGGGGATATGGAAGAAAAACACTCAACAATGCATTATCAAAAGCTAAATCTACTGAAAGGTCTCATCTTTTCAGGAAAAAGAGTAAAACACAGAGTGATAACAAAATTTTTTGCTCACTAAGATACAGCAACCTTTCAAATCAAATTAAACACATCATTAACAACAATTGGGACATTCTTCGAAGCGACCCTTCACTGGCAACAGTCTTACCTCAACCTCCCACCTATGCCATTCGCAGGGCACCAACTCTCAAAGATCAACTGGTTAAAAACTATTTACCGGATCACACAAGCCGCTCTTCCCTAAACCAGTGGGGACGTTTCAATGTGGTGCCTGCAACCATTGTAGCCACATAAATAGATCCCTCTCTTTTAAAGACTCTTCTGGACTCAAAAGTTTCAAATGCAAACAGTTTGCCAATTGCAACACCACCCATGTTGTCTACAGAATTGACTGTTCTTGTGGCTGTTTTTACATAGGCAGGACTAAACGGAGATTAAGGGATCGCTTTAATGAACATAAATATGCCATCAAAACAAAAAATCCTAATTATCCTCTGGCACAACACTTTCAACTTGCTGGCCACACTAATGTTGACAGTTAAAGGTGATGGTCATCGGCCATTCCTATGAGCATCCGAGGTGGAGACAGGCTGAAGTTGCTCTCACAAAGAGAGACTTTTTGGATAGTGACTTTAAATGCAACAGTATTCCCAGGACTTAATGATGATTTGGACTTCTCAATGTTTTTATAAATATGCTATATTCTGCTATCGTATGATGGTTCTAATATATGCACCGTGAATGTTCATTATATGATTGTATAGAATACAAAGATTCTTCATCTTGGGCCCAAGAAGTAGCTCCCCTATGAACTAGTCATACCTACTTACAAAAACTCTGCTTGTCATGTCTTCTGTATGGTTTTGAAAGTGGGTTATTCCTGGTACATAGTCTTTCTACATCTCTTTTTCTTTGTAAAAAATGTCTATGAAATTGTGTAATTTTATGTAATTTTTGAACGTGTTTTGTGGTCGGCTCACGTGATGCTTGTCACATGACTAACACTACTTAAAGACACCTGTTCATTCATGTGCTCAATGCCCTGATGAAGACCGCCACGGTCGAAACGCGTTGGCGTCCCTGTCCACAATAAAGGACTTTTATTCAGTCAGTGTGCCTCGGATCTCTGCCTGTACTTCACAAGTTTTCTAACACGGCGATTTCTTTTATCCAGTATTGTTAGTACAGGGTTTAAAGCTCAAAAGCAGCTCGTGTTAGCAACAGGTTTGATTGACAGCTAGCGTCGCAGGTTGCCGCCGTCTCCTCCCACCGAGGGGCGGAGACCGTTAACAACCTCCTCCTGATTTGTCCGTGTGGTTGCCAAGATACGCACTCGGATTTAAATATGGAGTCTGGCTCCACTTTAGCCGCTATAACTGCTAGCCGTGATTGGCTTCATTTGGTTGCAGCCAAACTCGATGGGTGACGTCACACTCCCACAATTCATAGTTTGTGGTCTGTGGTTAAACTGGACACAACAGACTGAAGCAGAGCTGTTTAAACGTGACGTGCAGATTATGAACAAAACCCTTAACACAAACTGTTAGCAGCAGGTGCTAACATTAGCTGCTAGCCTTAGCTTGAGTTATGAATAGATAATAATAACATTAATAAATAAAACATTTGATTTAAAGTGCCCTCCGTGCAGACATTAGATTTCCGTTGATCCAGTCGGTTTGATGTTTAAGTGTGATTCATGATTAATAAAACTTGATGATTATTAGTTCATAAACGTGTCAGACATATTTGACCCACATTCATTACAGAAATACTCATAATAATCACTTTTCCTCTTCTCTGCCAGAGTCCAGGACAAAGAGTGTGAGTCTGCACCGCTCAACACACGGCCCGCGGGCCAGAGCCGGCCCTCCAGGTGATCTGACTCGGCCCACGACCATCTGACAAATATAATAAATACATATATTGTTGTTTTCTGCTGAAGTGTAACTCCTGTGTCATGTGTTATAACAACATAATTACACAAAACTGTTCTTTGGTTTTATTCTGTGTTCTGTTTTTTCTTTGGCGGGGGTCGTGACTTCCTCTTCCCTTTTCCTCGTCCCGTTTTGGGATGAAGTCAGTCGTTTTCTGTGATCCTTTGTTTTAAGAGTCCTGGTGTTGTTATTTTGTCTGTTATAACATTCTGTTTTTATTTAAGTCCATCTGGAGCTCAGACAGCACAGGCTCATCCTGGAGCAGGAACAGCCCTGAGCTCCAGAGCGAGAGAGGCCCAGATCCACCAGACAAGACCCAGGGTGAAGCTCTCGAGACGGTCCAACAGAACAGTCCAACAGAACAGTCCAACAGAACAGTCCAACAGAACAGTCCAACAGAACAGTCCAACAGAACAGTCCAACAGAACAGTCCAACAGAACAGTCCAACAGAACAGTCCAGAACAGAACAGTCCAACAGAACAGTCCAACAGAACAGTCCAGAACAGAACAGTCCAACAGAACAGTCCAGAACAGAACAGTCCAACAGAACAGTCCAGCACAGAACAGTCCAGCACAGAACAGTCCAACAGAACAGTCCAACGGAACAGTCCAACAGAACAGTCCAACACAGGACAGTCCAACAGAAGAGTCCAACACAGGACAGTCCAATAGAATAGTCTAACGGAATAGTCTAACAGAATAGTCTAACAGAATAGTCTAACACAGAATAGTCCAGCAGAACAGTTCAGCAGAATAGTCTAATAGAATAGTCTAACAGAACAGTCTAATAGAATAGTCTAATACAGAATAGTCTAGTAGAATAGTCTAGCAGAACAGTTCAACAGAACAGTCTAACAGAATAGTCTAAAATAGAATAGTCTCAACAGAATAGTCAACAGAATAGTCTAGAACAGTCTAAATAGAATAGTCTAACATACAGAATAGTCTAATAGAACAGTTCAGAACAGTCTAATAGAATAGTCCAATAGAATAGTTCAACACAGACAGTCTAACAGAATAGTCTAACATAGGACAGTCTAACAGAACAGTCTAAATAGAATAGTCAACATAGACAGTTCAATAGAATAGTTCAACAGAATAGTCTAACAGAATAGTCTAGAATAGAATAGTTCAACAGAATAGTTCAACAGAACAGTCTAGCAGTAGAATAGTCTAACACAGGACAGTCTAACGGGAACAGTCTAGCACAGAATAGTCTAACACAGAACAGTCTAACAGAATAGTTCAGCATAGAACAGTCTAAATAGAATAGTCTAACACAGGACAGTCCAACAGAACAGACCAACAGAACAGTCGAACAGAACAGTTCAACAGAACAGTCTAACAGAACAGTCTAACAGAACAGTTCAGCACAGAACAGTCTACAGAACAGTCTAACAGAACAGTCTAGAACAGAACAGTCTAATGGAACAGTCTAACAGAACAGTTCAACACAGAACAGTCTAACACAGAACAGTCTAAAATAGAACAGTCTAACAGAATAACAGTCTAGAATAGTCTAAACAGAACAGTTCAACAGAATAGTCTAACATAGAATAGTCTAACAGAATAGTCTAACAGAATAGTCTAACAGAATAGTTCAGCATAGAACAGTCAACAGAATAGTCTAATAGAACAGTCTAAATAGAATAGTTCAGCATAGAATAGTCTAAATAGAATAGTCTAAATACAGGACAGTCTAAATAGAATAGTCTAATAGAATAGTTCTAATAGAACAGTCTACAGAATAGTCTAGCATAGAACAGTCTACAGAACAGTCTAACAGAATAGTCTAGAATAGAATAGTCTAACGGAACAGTCTAAATACAGAACAGTTCAACACAGAATAGTCTAACACAGAATAGTCTAACAGAATAGTCTAATAGAATAGTTCAGAATAGAACAGTTCAGCACAGAACAGTCTAACAGAACAGTCTAACAGAATAGTCTAATAGAACAGTCTAACAGAACAGTCCAACAGAATAGTCTAACAGAGAATAGTCTAGAATAGAATAGTCTAACATACAGGGACAGTCTAACAGAACAGTCTAACAGAACAGAACAGTTCAGAATAGAATAGTCTAACACAGGACAGTCTAAATAGAACAGTCTAACAGAATAGTCTAACAGAATAGTCTAACACAGGATAGTCCAACAAAATAGTCTAAATAGAATAGTCTAATAGAATAGTCTAGAATAGAATAGTCTAACAGAATAGTCTAGAATAGAATAGTCTAGAATAGAATAGTTCAACAGAATAGTCTAATAGAATAGTCTAGAATAGAATAGTCCAATAGAATAGTCTAACACAGAATAGTCTAACACAGGACAGTCTAAGAGAATAGTCTAAGAGAATAGTCTAACAGAATAGTCTAGCAGAACAGTCTAGCAGAATAGTCAACAGAATAGTCCAACAGAACAGTCCAATAGAACAGTCCAACAGAACAGTTCAGCACAGAATAGTCTAACAGAACAGTCTAACAGAACAGTCTAACAGAACAGTTCAGCACAGAACAGTCTAACGGAATAGTCTAGAACAGAACAGTCAACGGAACAGTCAACAGAACAGTCTAGAACAGTCTAGAACAGAATAGTCTAACAGAACAGTTCAACACAGAACAGTCTAACAGAACAGTTCAGCAGAACAGTCTAAAACAGAAAGGTTCAACAGAACAGTCAGCAGAACAGTCTAAAACAGAAAGGTCAACAGAACAGTCTACAGAACAGTCTAATACAGAACAGTCTACAGAACAGTCTAACAGAATAGTCTAGCACAGAATAGTCTAACAGAACAGTCCAACAGAATAGTTCTAAATAGAATAGTCTAGCATACAGAATAGTCTAATAGAATAGTCTATACAGTCCCATAGGACAGTCTAAATAGAATAGTTCAATAGAATAGTCTAAATAGAACAGTCTAAACAGAATAGTTCAACACAGAATAGTCTACAGAACAGTCTAACAGAATAGTCTAGAATAGAACAGTCCAACGGAACAGTCCAACAGAACAGTCCAACACAGAACAGTCCAACACAGAACAGTCCAACAGAACAGTCCAACAGAATAGTTCAGAATAGAATAGTCTAGCACAGAATAGTCTAACAATAGAATAGTCTAACAGAATAGTCTAATAGAACAGTCTAACAGAACAGTCTAACAGAATAGTCTAACAGAATAGTCTAATAGAACAGTCTAACAGAATAGTCTAACAGAGAATAGTCCAGAACAGAATAGAATAGTCTAACAGGAATAGTCTCAACATAGAACAGTCCAACACAGAATAGTCTAGAATAGAATAGTCTAACATAGGACAGTCTAACAGAATAGTCTAACAGAACAGTCTAACAGAATAGTCTAACACAGGACAGTCTAACAAAATAGTCTAATAGAATAGTCTAATAGAATAGTCTAGAATAGAATAGTCTAATAGAATAGTCTAGAACAGAATAGTCTAGAACAGAATAGTCTAACAGAACAGTCCAACAGAACAGTCCAACAGAACAGTCCAGAACAGAACAGTCCAACACAGGACAGTCCAAGAGAACAGTCCAAGAGAACAGTCCAACAGAACAGTCCAACAGAACAGTCCAGCAGAACAGTCCAACAGAACAGTCCAACAGAACAGTCCAACAGAACAGTCCAGCACAGAACAGTCCAACAGAACAGTCCAACAGAACAGTCCAACAGAACAGTCCAGCACAGAACAGTCCAACGGAACAGTCCAGAACAGAACAGTCCAACGGAACAGTCCAACAGAACAGTCCAGAACAGAACAGTCCAACAGAACAGTCCAACACAGAACAGTCCAACAGAACAGTCCAGCAGAACAGTCCAAAACAGAAAGGTCCAACAGAACAGTCCAGCAGAACAGTCCAAAACAGAACAGTCCAACAGAACAGTCCAACAGAACAGTCCAACACAGAACAGTCCAACAGAACAGTCCAACAGAACAGTCCAGAACAGAACAGTCCAACAGAACAGTCCAGAACAGAACTGCAGGGTGTGAGATGCTGCAGGGAAAGTGTACATGGAACGCCACAACCAAGTGTCTCATAGTGACAGAAACATCTGTGCGGAGTAAGGACTGGAAACCCCAAGACCAGAATGGGAAACACCTCCAAAGGTGGTAGAGAATGACCGAGTGAAGATCCTGTGGGACGTCCAGACACAGACTGACAGAAGGTAATGAACCAACCAGACGTCGTGTGGTGGATAAAGAGAGAAGGAAGGCCGTTGTGATTGACATGGCATCACCAAGTGACGCAACATCAGGAGAAAGAACACGAGAAACTAGAGAAATACCAAGGGCTCAGAGAAGAGCTGCAGAGGCCTGAAGGTGAAGGCCAAAGTGGTGCCCTGGTGACTCAGTGACCCCCAAACTGGAGGAACATCAGATGTCTGAGTTCAGAAAAGAGGCAAGGCAAGGCAAGGCAAGTTTATTTGTAGAGCACAATTCGTACACAGGGCAATTCAAAGTGCTTTACATAAACAGGAAAAGTTGCATTAAAATCACAAAACACAAAAAGACACACAGAATCATTTTAAAATCATTTTAAAATAAAGTGCTTTAAAAGAGAAGAGTGCAGATAGATCTTTCAGTCGTATGCACGTCTAAAGAGAACTGTTTTTAGCCTGGATTTAAACATTGTCAGAGTGGAGGCCTGTCTCAAGAGCAGGAACAGCTACTGAACCCTCGAGCTCCTGGACTCTGAGAGAGGACCTGAGCTCAGAGAGGGATGAGAGAGACCCCCAGAGGGGGAGAAGGCAATTATATATATATATAAAAGAGGCTTGCATAAAACTAAGAATTAAATTAGATAAAATAGACCTAGACTATATACAGAAATGTACAGTTGGACAGACAGCAGTGCTCGTCCACTAGATGATCCAGGGGGCACTCTGGGACAGTAGGGGGCGCTCTGGGACAGTAGGGGGCGCTCTGGGACAGTAGGGGGTGCTGTGAGACAGTAGGGGGTGCTGTGAGACAGTAGGGGGTGCTGTGAGACAGTAGGGGGTGCTGTGAGACAGGAGGGTTTCTTTTGTTCTTTTTTTTTTTACATAAATACATAAATTCACCCTGGTCTGGTCTTTTTTGCTTCTCTTAAAGCTTCACATGTGATTTCTTCAAACCTGTCCCTGACGTTGTGAGTGTCAGGTGACACCTGCTCAGACATGATGTCACCTTCTGCAGATTCAAAGCTTTGGAGTTGAATGATTATTATGGTGTTATTCTGCTGTGCTTCTCATCCACAGTCACAAGATGGCGCTGTCGCACCATCTTTCCACAGACGAGCGCGAGCGCCACCTGCTGGCCGTGCTCTGACGCTGACAGTGGAGCAGCTGCAGCTCCAGGAAACTCTGTGGTTTCTGTGGCTTCAGAGTCAGAGGCTCTGCACCACAGCTTTAAACTACTGGAGCCTGGGGCCCCTGCAGTCGGCCCCTGGGCCCCTGCTGTTGGCCCCTGGCCCCGGGCCCCTGCTGTCGGCCACTCCAGCTGTACAGTCTGATAAGGGGAGGTTCTCAGTGAAAGTGAAGGTTCTGGTCCAAACAAACATTCAAACAAAGCTCTTCATTTTCATCTTTGACAAATACAATCCTTTAAAGTGGGACAAACAGTGAAGCTGTGTCTGAAACTCTTTTGTTTGAACAGATCCTGTCTCTGATTGGCTGTGGGTCTTATTTTATTCTCATTAACGTTCATGAAAACAGAAAAACACTTTATAACAGTGACTTCAGGTCTATGTTTCAGGTTTGTCTGATTCTGCCTCAGTTTGGTGGAAGGGCATCTGTGCTAAATACTTTTTTGAAGTTGCAGTTTGTGAAGACATTTAGAAAAATAAAAGTGTAAAATGACAGGAAGTGGAGCTGATCTCTCTATGATCTAGGCACTGCGGCGGCTGCTCCAGTGACGACCCCCCCACCCCCATCTGTCTGGAGGATCGATCTCTACACTGGACGATCTATGCGCCACCCGCCTGGAGGAACTCTCTCAACCCTGGATTAGCCACACCTCGTCTGCCTGGACCAACTCCTTCTACTTAGATTAACTGTTCCTCATCTCCTGCTGGAGGATCTCTCTACACTGGTGGACTGCTCCTCGTCCTCCTGGAGGAACTCTTTAAAGCCACCTCCCTCTTGAGTGGTTCTGGTTCAGTCCAAGTGGATGTCAGTCCTAGTTCATCTGCAGCCTGTCCGTCCGTGGGAGTAGGATCTCTCCTTCACTGTGGTTCTCCCCGAGGTTTCTACTTTTTCCCATGGGGTTTTTTGTAGTTTTTCCTCGCCGCGAAGGAGGCTTAAAGGACAGGGGCATTCTGGGACAGTTATCTGAACTGCTTTTACCTGTGGCCCATCGAGGCAACTGTTGTTGTGATTTTGGGCATTATAAAAATAAATTGATTTGATTTGATTTGATGATGTCATCAGAAGGCGACGCACCATCGAAAACACAGACCGTTCACAGCGGGACATTTTTGTGACAGTTTAAAGCATCATCAAAATAAAGTCTTATCAGGGATTATTTCTGTCAGCTCTGACTCTCGTGTCATGTGTGGATGTGGGCCTTGTTTACAGTCTGGTTGCTATGGTAACGGTTGGCCCTTGTTTACAGTCTGGTTTCTATGGTAACAGTTGTAGAATTACTGTGTCATATTTGTGTCGTGTCCGACAGGAAGTGACGTCATAAACTTTACACAAACTGTGTTTAAGAAAAAAAAAATAATAATAAAATGACTCAGTAAATCCCGGGTGAGTCCTGACGCTGATGTGTTTGTCGTTGGACGGTGCTGTGTTTCAAAACAATTATCGGTTTAAATGCTTTTTTTACTTGTCACTTTTAGTGTCGTTTTTGCTGTTTTTAGTCTCGTTTTTCGTGCTTTGTGTCTTGTTTCGACTCTTTCGGGTGCTGTGTGCTGTCACACACTGGTTTAATGGTGTGTGGTATATGTGACCGTATGAGCTGGCGACCAGTAGGTGGCACCACCTGTACTGTAAAGTCCCCCAGACCACGCCCTGTCTGTCTCCACTCGTCCTCTGGTTTGGTGCCGACAGGTGGCACCCTGTCTTCTGCTTGTCAGGTGCAGATCAGAACACTCCTGTCACCAGGGGGCGTGTCCCACACCAGGGTCACCACCGGCTCAGAGCCTTTGCCCCTCAGAGCCGTGAAACACCCTCCAGATGGATGTCCTGGGACGGTGTTGTTGGATTAATTTAAATTAGAAATGTATACATTTAACCCCCACTTGACTGGTCATATATCATATCTATATATATAGATAGATTCCCTTCTCCCCCTCCTCTGGTCTCTCACATCCATCTCTGAGCTCGGGTCCTCTACCAGAGGCCAGGGAGCTTGAGGGTTCGGCGCAGTATCTTAGCTGCTCCTTCTTCTGGACTGAGATGTCTGATGTTCCTCCAGGGATCTGCTGTAGCCACTCCTCCAGTTTGGGGGTCACTGCCCCAAGTGCTCCGATCACCACGGGCACCACTTTGGCCTTCACCTTCCAGGCCTTCTCCAGCTCTTCTCTGAGCCCTTGGTATTTCTCCAGTTTCTGATGTTCCTTTCTCCTGATGTTGCCATCACTTGGTATCGCCACATCAACCACAACGGCCTTCCTCTGTTCTTTATCCACCACCACGATGTCTGGTTGGTTTGCCATTACCATTCTGTCAGTCTGGATCTGGACGTCCCACAGGTGCCCGTGGTGATTGGAGCACTCGGGGCAGTGACCCCCAAACTGGAGGAACATCAGACATCTCAGTCCAGAAGAAGGAGCAGCTAAGATACTGCACCGAACCCTCAAGCTCCCTGGCCTCTGGTAGAGGACCCGAGCTCAGAGATGGATGTGACCACCCGGTGAGAAGGGAATTTTATATATATATAAAATTGTCAGTGATCAAAAATTCACAAACATAGGAACTTGCTTCGGCGTCAGGTGCAACATAAAACAATGAATGAAATATAATATAATATATATATATACATGTGTGTATATATATATATATATATATATATACACACACACACACGTATATCGATTGGCCGTGTGCTGCTGCGCTCTGATTGGCCGTGTGCTGCTGCGCTCTGATTGGCCGTGTGCTGCTGCACTCTGATTGGCTGCGGTCATGTTTCCACAGGATGCGGAGGCGGTCACACGTCACAAACGCTGCGGTTTGGCCCAGTGCATGATGGGACGGAAACGTGTGGGCAGGAAACAGGAAACAGGAGGTGCACCTGCCAGGCTCCGCCCCCTCTGCGGTGTGGGCCGCTGCTCTGACCTCTGAGCACAAACTTAGAGCTACTTTTAGAATCTCAAAGAAAAGAAACAGAAATAACTGTTTTCTCACATGAAAGAAAAGCTCACAGTCATTTTTATACTTTCCATAAAATGTAAAAAATATTAAAATAGAAAAGACAAGACCCATCGATAATGAGACTTTAATGTTTTGTAACAAATGTCAATATTTGTGTCTTTGTTCATTTCAGGATGAACTTTAAAGATTAAACTATTCACCAGTTCATGAATGACTTTGTTCTTGTTTTTTGTTCAGCGTTTATAGATATTTAGTTTTTTTTTAAAATATTCTTCAAACATCTGTGTCTCAAACACCTCATAATCCTCAGAATCCTGACAGAGTGAGAGGATTTTACACTTGTGCAGGTTTTAAAAGTACATTTTATGTTAAAGTGAACCTTTTGGTCAAACATGGTGTTTTGATTAAATAAAAGTATATGTGTGTTTTTTCTTTGAAAGTGCTTTTTAAGAGGAGGTACACACGTGGGCTTTTACGCCGCTTTGGTTCATTTTCAGGTTAAAATGGCACATTCCTGTCTTTGAGAAACTGAATCTTTTCAGGTGATGAACCATCATTTTTATTTTTTCTTCAAACTAAATATTTAAAAACATTATTCATTTGTCTTGATGACTATTTAGTTAGATTTAACAACTTTCAATTTGATTAAACACCACAAACTAAGACTTTTTAGTAAAATAAACCAAAAGGACACGACTCACAAAGTGAAGTCACTGAAGGAGATTTAGTTAAAAATGTACGATAAAGACCCTCAAGTCATTTTATGTCTCCTTTTAATGTCATTCATTTATAGTTTTATATATACATTTATATACACATATATAAAATACATTTTATATGTATATATACATATACACACACATTTATGTATACACATACACATGTCACCAGTTCTGTTCAGAATTATTTTTATGGACAGAGATTCTAGACACAATCAGGGCCTGGAGGCCGGGGTCAGAGGTCAGGGCCTGGAGGGCGGGGTCAGAGGTCAGGGCCTGGAGGGCGGGGTCAGAGGTCAGGGCCTGGAGGCCGGGGTCAGAGGTCAGGGCCTGGAGGCCGGGGTCAGAGGTCAGGGCCTGGAGGGCGGGGTCAGAGGTCAGGGCCTGGAGGGTGTCCAGTTTGAGGACCACAGGGTCGTCTCTGCTGCAGATGATGTCGTCCTGAAGCTTCTTCAAACAGGACCTGCCTCTGGGACGTTTGAGTCGAGGCTGAAGCTCCAAACACGAGGCCCTGGTCCTCGACCGGACAAAGGTGTCTCACCCTCTCCAGGGGGAGAGTCCTGCTCAAGGGGAGGAGTTCCAGTATCTCGGGGTCTTGTTCAGAGGGAAGGATCAGTGCAGAGTCTGTAGTGATGGGGCTCTGTGTCGGGCCGTTTGAGGTGAAGAGAGAGACCAAAGACAAAGCTCTGGATTCACCTCAGGCTCGTCCTCTTCACCTGGTCATGAGCTTTAATGACCCAAAGGACCAGGTCCAGATACAAGCATCGACATGAGCTCCTCCTCCGGGGGGCGGGGCCTCCCTAAGACATGAACTCCTCCTCCAGGGGGCGCTCCCTCAGAGACAGAGGTGCTCAGTCACACAGGAGGAGCTCGGAGTAGAGCTGCTGCTCCCCCACGTCCAGAGGAGCAGCTGAGGCTCAGCATCTGCTCCGGAGCCTCCTGGACGCCTCCCTCGGGAGGAGTTCATGTCCCACAGGAGGAGGCCCCGGGACACACTGGAGGGACTGTGTCTCTCTGTGGAGGAGCTGGAGGAAGTGTCTGGGGTGAAGGAAGTCTGGGAGTCCCTGCTTAGACTGCTGCCCCCACGACCCGCCCCGGGTCAGAGGAAGAAGATGAAGAGGACACAGCTGTATAAAACACACATCAGGACTCACTTAAACAGGTTTGAGTTTTATGGTTCAACAGAAAACTGTTTCAATAAAACACAACTGTATTTGAGACGATGATGTGCCACAGCCGCCCTGGGGCAGACTGACAGGCCTCTGACAACTGCAGCTTTAAAAAGTCAAACAAATGAGTCCAGACTGTCCCCTGTGGACCCCAGAGGGCCCCACCAGAGCAGCCGACCCCTGAGGGCCCCACCAGAGCAGCCGACCCCAGAGGGCCCCACCAGAGCAGCTGACCCCAGAGGGCCCCACCAGAGCAGCTGACCTCAGAGGGCCCCACCAGAGCAGCCCACCCCAGAGGGCCCCACAAGAGCATCCGACCCCAGAGGGCCCACCAGAGCAGCCGACCCCAGAGGGCCCCACAAGAGCAGCCCACCCCAAAGGGCCCCACCAGAGCAGCCGACTCCAGAGGGCCCACCAGAGCAGCCGACTCCAGAGGGCCCCACCAGAGCAGCCGACCCCAGAGGGCCCACCAGAGCAGCCGACTCCAGAGGGCCCCACCAGAGCAGCCGACCCCAGAGGGCCCACCAGAGCAGCCGACCCCAGAGGGCCCCACCAGAGCAGCCGACCCCAGAGGGCCCACCAGAGCAGCCGACCCCAGAGGACTCGTTTGTGTTTCTTGTCTCTTGTGTGTGTTTCTTGTCTCTTGTGTGTGTTTCTTGTCTCTTGTGTGTGTTTCTTGTGCTCCTGTGTGTTTCTTGTCTCTTATGTGTGTTTCTTGTCTCTCGTGTGTGTTTCTTGTCTCTCGTGTGTGTTTCTTGTCTCTTGTGTGTGTTTCTTGTCTCCTGTGTGTGTTTCTTGTCTCTTGTGTGTGTTTCTTGTCTCTCGTGTGTGTTTCTTGTGCTCCTGTGTGTGTTTCTTGTCTCTTGTGTGTGTTTCTTGTCTCTCGTGTGTGTTTCTTGTCTCTTGTGTGTGTTTCTTGTCTCTTGTGTGTGTTTCTTGTCTCTTGTGTGTGTTTCTTGTCTCTTGTGTGTGTTTCTTGTCTCTTGTGTGTGTTTCTTGTCTCTCGTGTGTGTTTCTTGTGCTCCTGTGTGTGTTTCCTGTCTCTTGTGTGTGTTTCCTGTCTCTTGTGTGTGTTTCTTGTCTCTTGTGTGTGTTTCTTGTCTCTTGTGTGTGTTTCTTGTGCTCCTGTGTGTGTTTCCTGTCTCTTGTGTGTGTTTCTTGTCTCTCGTGTGTGTTTCTTGTCTCTCGTGTGTGTTTCTTGTGCTCCTGTGTGTGTTTCTTGTCTCTTGTGTGTGTTTCTTGTCTCTCGTGTGTGTTTCTTGTCTCTTGTGTGTGTTTCTTGTCTCTCGTGTGTGTTTCTTGTGCTCCTGTGTGTGTTTCCTGTCTCTTGTGTGTGTTTCTTGTCTCCTGTGTGTGTTTCTTGTCTCTCGTGTCTGTTTCCTGTCTCTTGTGTGTGTTTCCTGTCCCTGGTGTGTGTCTGTTGTGCGTCGGCGTTCAGCTGCACACACCTCGCTCTGGTTTGAGGTGAAGCTCTGGTTTCAGATGGAGGCGGTGAACAAACAGGAAGCCCAGGCGTCGCCTCGTGTTCGTCTCATCGACTTTCGTTTCCTGCAGACGACGCAGACCTGAGCCACAGCTTTATCTCACCATCTGCTCTAAAATGTCCTCCTGGGCGCCGCCTCAGAACTGGAGCTAGTGTTTTATTATTATTTTAAAATGTATTTATTTCATGCATGTTATAAAAATACATCATCAGTGACATTATATCAAGCACAAAAAAGTGAATGAAAAGGCGCAAAAAAAGAGCAATCTCATGTTTTCTGCTGGTTTTACGTCTTGTACTTAACACTGAAGCTTTAAAGACACGACACAAACGTTTGAATCACACACTGACAATACATTCACCCGTTTCTTTTTCATTCTCACTTATTATGATCGCTTTTATGGATTTCTTGAATGCCATTATTGTATTTATTTCTTTGATTTCTTAAGTTCATTCCATAAATGAACTCCTTTCACAGCTTCGTTCCATTTCTTTGGTTCTGAATCTGGATTTTTTTTTCAATTGTCTGCTGCTTTCAGATGATAGTGACTCGTCCTTTTTTCAAAAACTCCTTGAATATTTACATGTAATATGTTGCACTTTACTTTATACATAACTTTCAATAAACTTAATTCAACAATATTATGAATTATTACTTTAATTTGGACAAATCTTGGGTTCGATGGATCTCTATAATGACTGTGACAATTCTCAAGGCCCTTTTTTGTAAAATAAATATTGTCTGGAGAAATGTTTTACCCCTAAACTTCTACAGCAGCAGGTCAAGAACGGGACAATTGTTGAATTATACAATGTTAATAACGCAGCATTATTTAGTGAAAACGCTGCTTTGGATATTTTAGCTTTTGTGTCATTTACGTGACGCCTCCAGCTCAGAGCAGTGACTACTGAAAATGTGGTTCTTTGACTCTTTGAATTTCTAACCCATTGATTTCCAATGTTATATCATATTCTCTCTTTTTATCATTAAACAATATAAAGTTTGTTTTTTTTTAAGTAAGAATTAATCCATTCAAATCAAACCACTGTTGCTTTTTTTTGGAGCTCTTCATTTACTATTTTTGTAACCTCTTGTACCTGGTGTCCGTCCTGATGACCTGGGGTTCCACAAGGGCCTGTGTCAGGACCACTCCTGTTTGTCATGTTTATAATGACCTGGGGTTCCACAAGGGCCTGTGTCAGGACCACTCCTGTTCAGAAGGTCCATCTCATGGAGCTGGTCTGTGATATCTCCTCTGAAGTTCTCACACTAGTTATTGGTTCAGACCTGGTTCGGTCCTGGTTTAGACCTGGTTCGGTCCTGGTTTAGACCTGGTTCGGTCCTGGTTTAGACCTGGTTCGGTCCTGGTTCGGTCCTGGTTCGGTCCTGGTTCAGTCCTGGTTCAGTCCTGGTTCAGTCCTGGTTCAGTCCTGGTTCAGTCCTGGTTTAGTCCTGGTTCAGTCCTGGTTCAGTCCTGGTTCGGTCATGGTTTAGTCCTGGTTCAGTCATGGTTTAGTCCTGGTTCGGTCATGGTTTAGTCCTGGTTCAGTCCGGGTTCAGTCCTGGTTCGGTCATGGTTTAGTCCTGGTTCAGTCCTGGTTCAGTCCTGGTTCGATCATGGTTCAGTCCTGGTTCAGTCCTGGTTTAGTCCTGGTTTAGTCCTGGTTTAGTCCTGGTTTAGTCCTGGTTTAGTCCTAGTTTAGGACGACCATGTGACACAAACAAAGTCCGAGCGTCACACTTTTGGTTAAATTCTTAAACTCTTTTTGTCTCACGTTTTACAGAAAATCCTCCTGAACTTCACGTGTTCAGCTTTCAATGGTTTGTATTTTATAGTTTATGGTTCATATCGCTTTGATCAGTGGAAAAATAAAAACTTTAAATAAGATTATATGTTTAAAATGATTTTTGTCTGGACTGTGAGCAGCTCGGACCGTGGTTTGTGGGTGGTTTATTCTGACTACAAGAGCAAAACAGGAGTTTTAGCGACTTTTAATAAATAAAGTAAAAAGTCAAGTTTAATCCAGTCATATTTATTGTATTTATCTTGATTTGAGCTTTTTTTCAATCCATCAAACTGTCTTTGTGTGCGGGGCTCTCAAAGGGCACTAAGCACATTATTACAGCGAGCCGTTGGTTTAGTTCTCTTTTCAGTGCAGTCTGGGCCGGCCCACATTCAGAGGCCCTTGGTTTGGGGCCCACGTAAGAACAGATAAAATGAAACAAAGACAGAAAATCCGGAGTGAACTGAGGAGCGAAGCCATTTTCATTCTTCTTTTCACAATTAGAAACAAGTCAAAGACGGACGTCCTGCGTTCGATCGGATCAACAGCTCATTTAAGAGTTTCAATGGTACATTTTAAGGCAAAACTCATTCTTTTACATTTTTGGTCAGTTTTGTCTCACAGACTTTCACCTAAAACAACAGTCTGCTCCTGGAGAGGATATATTCTTCCATTGAATCCACTTCATCCATAGATTTCTCTGTGTTTTGTCCAAATGCATTTTTGTCCCAGAGACATAAAGCCTTAAGGCAGCTCAAACTGTACAATCTGGACTCAGACTCTGACACGACACAAGGATTCTAACAAGCATTTACTACTGTTTAAAGTCTAAACATTTTAAATTGTACAAAATGAACCAAAAAATTTAAACCTGGTTCTGTCCATTTTTCAGATTGTCCCAAATCTGTGACTTTTCTGTGACGTTTCTTCGTTTGTGGCACATGTTTTGTTACTTTTATGTGAACAAACCACAGCAGAAGTTTAACATTCATTTCTCTGAATCGAAGCTGTTTGTGGCCCAGACATGTGGCCCACGATTGAGTGTGGCCCACGATTGAGTGTGGTCCACGATTGAGTGTGGCCCACGATTGAGTGTGGCCCACGATTGACTGTGGCCCACGATTGAGTGTGGTCCACGATTGAGTGTGGCCCACGATTGAGTGTGGCCCACGATTGAGTGTGGCCCACGATTGAGTGTGGCCCACGATTGAGTGTGGCCCACGATTGAGTGTGGCCCACGATTGAGTGTGGCCCACGATTGAGTGTGGCCCACGATTGAGTGTGGCCCACGATTGACTGTGGCCCACGATTGACTGTGGTCCACGATTGAGTGTGGCCCACGATTGAGTGTGGCCCACGATTGAGTGTGGCCCACGATTGAGTGTGGCCCACGATTGACTGTGGCCCACGATTGACTGTGGCCCACGATTGAGTGTGGTCCACGATTGAGTGTGGCCCACGATTGAGTGTGGCCCACGATTGACTGTGGCCCACGATTGAGTGTGGCCCACGATTGAGTGTGGCCCACGATTGAGTGTGGCCCACGATTGAGTGTGGCCCACGATTGAGTGTGGCCCACGATTGAGTGTGGCCCACGATTGAGTGTGGCCCACGATTGACTGTGGTCCACGATTGAGTGTGGCCCACGATTGAGTGTGGCCCACGATTGAGTGTGGCCCACGATTGAGTGTGGCCCACGATTGACTGTGGTCCACGATTGCTTGTGGCCCTGAACACTGGCCCAGATGTTCATGCCTTGAGAACAACAGGATGTTTAAAGATAAAAAATGTTTAAAGATAAAAAAATGTTTAAAGATAAAAAATGTTTAAAGACAGAAAATGTTTAAAGACAGAAAATGCGTGTCTTTCTCTTATTTAGAGGCAAACCATGTATGTAGAGTTTGTTTTACGGTCCGTTTTACTTCTGGACGTCCAGGCGTTCTGGACGATGACCCCGGCCCGTGGGACAGAGGGGGGTGTTTGATCTGTTTTTCACATCGCGTCGTTCTCGTGACGCTCCGGAAACGTTCCAGTTTCACAAAAGTCTGAACCGAGAAACAGGAAAACCACACAGAGCCTGCAGCAGCTGACAGGTGCAGACGGGTGCAGCGCCCACACAGACACTTCCTGTCCCTGACGCCGCAAAAGCCTGTCCTCGTCATCGTTAGTTTGTCATTTTAATCTGACTTTACGTGCAACATAAAAACATCTTAAACCTGTGGAGCTTGTGCACACAAAAGTCATTTCATGTAAAAACAAACAGAATGGACAGAACCAGGTTTAAGAGGTGGATTTTGGACACATTAGTCATAAAAATGTCCATCTTTCTTGTTGATGGTTTATGTTTGGGCACAGATGCTTTGTTTGCCGCTCCAGCAGCAGCAGAACAAGCAGAACACGGTCCATAAATCCAGGGCATCTGAACGTCTGGCTCTGACACAGACTTTGTGTTTGTTCTGTTTAAAACCGTCTGACACTGATTTCCTGGGATTGAATTTAATGCTTTTAATGCTGCGATCAAACACTGTGTTTTAGTTTTAGAGGAAACTAGATGTGACTGAAACGTGGCCTAAAAAGTGCAGAAAACAACCTTCGGAGTTTGGTTTTGTCACGTTTTTGTTGCTTTTTTGTTGTTGTAGTTTTTAGTTACTTTTTGTCACGTTTTAGTCACTTGAAGTCAAATGTGTGTCCATTTAAGTCACGTTTTTGTTGCTTCCAGCACTGGCGGATGTTTTACGTCCAGCCCAGAATTACAAAGTCCGCCCTGTCACACTGCACTTCACGATGACCAGAGCGACTGTTCGCTGATGGTTTCTCTGGACGTCACACGTGAGTGAAGCCTGTGTTTGTGGACGGGACGTGATGAAGCCCCAAAGCACTTTATAATATGACTTTATATTTGGTTAGTGCTTCTCAAACTGTGGGTGAGGGTTCAAAAGTTTCAAAAAGTATAAAATAATATTCTTCAACCTCTCAATACAGTGTACAACAGTCTGTGCAGATTCATTCTCCGATGCCCCTACAGGACACACCACTGTGCTATGTATGAAAACCTGTCCTGGTCTACACTTCCAGCAAGAAGACACTCTCACTGGTTACAATTTATCTTCAAATGCATTTACTGTAGCTATCCTTTATATTTAAAACAATATTTAATTCCCTTTAGCTCCTCCCACAATCTTCGCCACACCAATCATCTATTTTTTCATACCCCAAGAACCAAAAAAGAAATAGGTAAACATGCATTTCAATATAAAGCCCCAACTGACTGGAACCTCCTCCCAGTCTCCATTCGCTCCCTGACCTCTTTCCCAATGTTTAAAAATGCTGTTTTAGAACATTTCAAACATGTTTGCAATTGCTACTGAATCATACTCTTCCTGTAAATTATGTGTTTGCTAACTTACCTACTGTGATTGTTTTCAGTAATGTGTATTTGTAATTTCTGAGGTAGGCTGACCTCTGAGAGCTGTGTGTGTGTGTGAGTGTGTGTGTATGTGTGTGACGTTATATGTCTTGTAAATCCCTTGTTTTGTCTTGTGTAATCAAATGTATTTGAGTTAACTGCTGCTGTATCTGACTCCGAGGACCCCCTTGAAAACGAGATGGTTCATCTCAAGGGGTTATTCCTCTAAAATAAATAAATGTCAAAATATATATATATATATATATTGACTTTCTTCTTTTTTTTCCTTTTTTTTTTTTTGGACAGTAATATTGTAATACAAATATATCAGGTGTTTAGCTCTGTAACTAGTAATATATAATTTATTACAATTTCGACTTTTGTGTTTTAAATTCTATCCATCTATCTATAATTAATTTTTTAATACATTTTTTGAACACTGCTTTGAACATAACCAGATAACAGTTTGCAAAGATGAAATCCAGGAGGTACAATCTCATGGCCCCACCTTCTCACAAGTCACACAATAAAAGACTCATGTGCCTACAAAAAAATGTTCATTTTTTTGTTGCTCAGAGCTACTTAAAATGCACCAGAATACAAGAAATAAGTCTCCCTTGGGAAAAATATTCTGGGTGGGACCCCCAGACCCCCCGTCAGGATATTGTGTATGACTTAAAGAACACATCGGGTCTCAGCAAATCCTAGAAACGTGCCTGGCTTAGAGTTGAAGTCTTGGTCATGTTTTGGTCACTTTTGGTCAGATTGTACAGTTTGTGCAGCAGCTCCTTTAAGGCTTTATGTCTCTGGGACAAAAATGCAAAACGACAGAGAAATCTATGGATGAAGTGGATTCAATGGAAGAATCAAACATCAGGAGCAGATTGGACACGTTTGTTGTTTCCAGGTGAAAGTTTAAATGTTGAGAGAAAACTGACCAAAAAAACTAAAAAATATTTGAGTTTTTCCTGAAGTGCCTGGTCTGGTGGAGTTGAACAATATTTTGATGAAAAGTGTTTCTCTGGTTGTTCTTGGCGTCATTTCTGTTCCGTTTTGTTTCTCTAATATTTCACAAAACATGTTTTTCTCATATTTGTGGTTCTATTGACTCAGGCCAAGTGCATTATGGACGTTTAAATCCTGTGACTGAAGGGGGCGTGGTCTACGTTCAGCGCAGGTTCGGTTTTTGACGCTCGTCTTCAGCGGTTCATTCATTTCAATGGGACTGGCTCGATCCTGTCCCTTTCAGACTGAACGGCTGCCCGTCTGGAGCTTCTGTCTGGACCGTGAGCAGCGCAGGCCCTGGTTTGTGGGTGGTTTATTCTGACTACAAGAGCAAAAAAGGAGTTTTAGCCACTTGTAATAAATAAAGTAAAAAGTCAAGGCTGAATCTGTTTAAAAGTCTTTTTACATTTTATAATCTTATACATTTTAGTGTAGTTTTTTGTTCTTTTGGAGACAAACTGACTCTGACTTTGATCCCAGAACATTTGATTTGACTGAAATAAAAGGGTCACAGCTTCCTTTTCACACTTTTGACCTGCAGCTCAGAGTTTGTGAATGAAAAGGAACAACGAAGAGAAAGTCCATGTCCCTCTGGTGGGACGTCCTGCAGGAACAAAGTCCGTGTCCCTCTGGTGGGACGTCCTGCAGGAACAAAGTCCGTGTCCCTCTGGTGGGACGTCCTGCAGGAACAAAGTCCGTGTCCCTCTGGTGGGACGTCCTGCAGGAACAAAGTCCGTGTCCCTCTGGTGGGTACGTCCTGCAGGAACAAAGTCCGTGTCCCTCTGGTGGGACGTCCTGCAGGAACAAAGTCCGTGTCCCTCTGGTGGGACGTCCTGCAGGAACAAAGTCCGTGTCCCTCTGGTGGGACGTCCTGCAGGAACAAAGTCCGTGTCCCTCTGGTGGGACGTCCTGCAGGAACAAAGTCCGTGTCCCTCTGGTGGGACGTCCTGCAGGAACAAAGTCCGTGTCCCTCTGGTGGGACGTCCTGCAGGAACAAAGTCCATGTCCCTCTGGTGGGACGCCCTGCAGGAACAAAGTCCGTGTCCCTCTGGTGGGACGTCCTGCAGGAACAAAGTCCGTGTCCCTCTGGTGGGACGTCCTGCAGGAACAAAGTCCGTGTCCCTCTGGTGGGACGTCCTGCAGGAACAAAGTCCGTGTCCCTCTGGTGGGACGTCCTGCAGGAACAAAGTCCGTGTCCCTCTGGTGGGACGTCCTGCAGGAACAAAGTCCGTGTCCCTCTGGTGGGACGTCCTGCAGGAACAAAGTCCATGTCCCTCTGGTGGGACGTCCTGCAGGAACAAAGTCCGTGTCCCTCTGGTGGGACGTCCTGCAGGAACAAAGTCCGTGTCCCTCTGGTGGGACGTCCTGCAGGAACAAAGTCCGTGTCCCTCTGGTGGGACGTCCTGCAGGAGCAGGTCCTGCTGTGACCTCTGATCAAACACTTCAGAGTCGTTCCCTGGTTGTGGATCGACCTTTGCTCATCGTTTATCTCCAAATCCTCTGCAAAACCCAGACTTTACAAAGAGCCAAGAGCTGTTTTTCCACAAATCCACAGCCCAAGCTTTTCCAAACAAACCTGTTTGAAACATGTTTATGACGGAACAGAATCCTCTGGCGGTTTATTTAAGATCATGAAGAAGGCCGGACATGTTGTGGGGGAGGAGCTGGACTCTCTGACTGTTGTGTTGGAGGAGGATGTTGTCCATAATCAGGACCATTGTGGACTGTCCCTCCACCAAGAGCTCATGTAGCACCAGACTGTTACTGCCACGAGGCTCCACCAGAGACACAGGGAATCATTCAGACACTGAACTCTGTGCAGGAAACATCCTCTTGTGAAGTCATTGTGCAATATAAAGTCCACTGTGCAATATTAAGTCCACTGTGCAATATTAAGCCCACTGTGCAATATTAAGTCCACTGTGCAATATTAAGCCCACTGTGCAATATTAAGTCCACTGTGCAATATTAAGTCCACTGTGCAATATTAAGTCCACTGTGCAATATTAAGCCCATTGTGCAATATTAAGTCCACTGTGCAATATTAAGTCCACTGTGCAATATTAAGCCCATTGTGCAATATTAAGCCCATTGTGCAATATTAAGTCCACTGTGCAATATTAAGTCCACTGTGCAATATTAAGCCCATTGTGCAATATTAAGTCCACTGTGCAATATTAAGTCCACTGTGCAATATTAAGCCCACTGTGCAATATTAAGTCCACTGTGCAATATTAAGTCCACTGTGCAATATTAAGCCCATTGTGCAATATTAAGTCCACTGTGCAATATTAAGTCCACTGTGCAATATTAAGCCCACTGTGCAATATTAAGCCCACTGTGCAATATTAAGTCCACTGTGCAATATTAAGTCCACTGTGCAATATTAAGTCCACTGTGCAATATTAAGTCCACTGTGCAATATTAAGTCCACTGTGCAATATTAAGCCCATTGTGCAATATTAAGTCCACTGTGCAATATTAAGTCCACTGTGCAATATTAAGTCCACTGTGCAATATTAAGTCCACTGTGCAATATTAAGCCCACTGTGCAATATTAAGTCCACTGTGCAATATTAAGTCCACTGTGCAATATTAAGCCCACTGTGCAATATTAAGTCCACTGTGCAATATTAAGTCCACTGTGCAATATTAAGCCCATTGTGCAATATTAAGTCCACTGTGCAATATTAAGCCCACTGTGCAATATTAAGTCCACTGTGCAATATTAAGTCCACTGTGCAATATTAAGACCAATGTGCAATATTAAGCCCACTGTGCAATATTAAGTCCACTGTGCAATATTAAGTCCACTGTGCAATATTAAGCCCATTGTGCAATATTAAGTCCACTGTGCAATATTAAGTCCACTGTGCAATATTAAGCCCACTGTGCAATATTAAGTCCACTGTGCAATATTAAGTCCACTGTGCAATATTAAGCCCATTGTGCAATATCAAGTCCACTGTGCAATATTAAGTCCACTGTGCAATATTAAGTCCACTGTGCAATATTAAGCCCATTGTGCAATATTAAGTCCACTGTGCAATATTAAGTCCACTGTGCAATATTAAGCCCACTGTGCAATATTAAGCCCACTGTGCAATATTAAGCCCACTGTGCAATATTAAGTCCACTTATAAACTGTACATGATCATGTGAATATGTAAATAGACAAGGATAGTAGAGTTAAGCTTATTGTAAATGGTTCATATCGAGGGTTTAGTTGATTAATAAAGACCCTTTATAAGTTAAAGGGGGTTGATCATTGTAGATCTATTGTATTTTATTCTTATTTTATATATATCTTATTTTGTTTTTAATACTTTACTGTCTCTACTGGTCGGTTGCACATCTTGGGGATAAATAAAAGTCATTCTGATTGTGAGTTAAAGTGTAGGAGGTGAGCTTCTGTTCAGACGGGACTCGGAGCAGAGGTTTGAGGTTTGGAGGAGAAGCCGACGTTCAGTTCAGCTCAGATCAACTCTGGATCATTTGAGTCTTCAGGACTCACTTTTGGACGGGTTTGAAGCCGACTCTAAACTAGAGCCACAAACTAAACTCAGAGGAACCAAACACCAAACACGGCACAGGTGATTCGTCGTTAAAATGGAGCTGTGCATTTTCTGTGACTCATTTATTTTATCATCATCAGCCACAAAGTCATCAACGAAACTCTGCAGAAAATTAAATACAGAGACGCTCAAAGAAGTCCTGGTTTAGTCCTGGTTTAGTCCTGGTTTAGACCTGGTTTAGACCTGGTTTAGACCTGGTTCAGTCCTGGTTTAGTCCTGGTTTAGTCCTGGTTTAGACCTGGTTTAGTCCTGGTTTAGTCCTGGTTCAGTCCTGGTTTAGTCCTGGTTTAGACCTGGTTCAGTCCTGGTTTAGTCCTGGTTTAGTCCTGGTTTAGTCCTGGTTTAGACCTGGTTTAGACCTGGTTTAGACCTGGTTCAGTCCTGGTTTAGTCCTGGTTTAATCCTGGTTTAGACCTGGTTTAGTCCTGGTTTAGTCCTGGTTCAGTCCTGGTTTAGTCCTGGTTTAGTCCTGGTTTAGTCCTGGTTCAGTCTTGGTTCAGTCCTGGTTTAGACCTGGTTTAGTCCTGGTTCAGTCCTGGTTTAGTCCTGGTTTAGTCCTGGTTTAGTCCTGGTTTAGTCCTGGTTTAGTCCTGGTTCAGTCCTGGTTCAGTCCTGGTTTAGACCTGGTTTAGTCCTGGTTTAGTCCTGGTTTAGTCCTGGTTTAGACCTGGTTTAGTCCTGGTTTAGTCCTGGTCTAGTCCTGGTTTAGTCCTGGTTCAGTCCTGGTTCAGTCCTGGTTTAGACCTGGTTTAGTCCTGGTTTAGTCCTGGTTCAGTCCTGGTTTAGACCTGGTTTAGTCCTGGTTTAGACCTGGTTTAGTCCTGGTTTAGTCCTGGTTTAGTCCTGGTTTAGTCCTGGTTTAGTCCTGGTTTAGACCTGGTTTAGTCCTGGTTTAGTCCTGGTCTAGTCCTGGTTTAGTCCTGGTTCAGTCCTGGTTCAGTCCTGGTTTAGACCTGGTTTAGTCCTGGTTTAGACCTGGTTCAGTCCTGGTTTAGACCTGGTTTAGTCCTGGTTTAGACCTGGTTTAGTCCTGGTTTAGTCCTGGTTCTGTTCCTTTAATCCTCACAAACCTTGACGTTTCAATAAAGACAAACAAAGACAGTTTAACAGAACTTTATTTTATTTTTTTCAAACACAGACTCCATGAATGACGTAAATAAACAAAATACAGCAAATATATATATATGTATATTTTTTTTTCAATTTTTCTGTATTTTTTGTGCTGATTTATTTAAACAATAAAATACATTTAAAGAATAAAAACACAATAATAAAACAAAGGTTCATAAAAAGTCCATCTTTTCTTGTTGTTTTTTCTTGAAGCTGTTGCAGATTTTCTGAAACAAAAAGAGAAAAACAAATGAACAAAAGCAGCTTCAGAGTCAAACGTTTAGGGCTGAGCTGCTGTCGATCATTGACTGTTGAATATTAGTCGCTTTAATCAACGATTCTCAAGACATTTGACCCAAATTAGGGTCAAATCTGAGAAAAAAGAAGAAATAAAACGAACAAAGTGTGACTGAAAAGAGCTCAGCCTTTTGTGACATTTTGGTTTAATTTGATTTAATTTGTGTTTTAGAGTCTGTTTAGTCCAAACATCATTTAAATAATGAGTGTGAGGTGCTTACTCACAGCGGCTGATGCATTCATGTAACTGTGAGTGTGAGGTGCTTACTCACAGCGGCTGATGCATTTATGTAACTGTGAGTGTGAGGTGCTTACTCACAGCGGCTGGTGCATTTATGTAACTGTGAGTGTGAGGTGCTTACTCACAGCGGCTGATGCATTCATGTAACTGTGAGTGTGAGGTGCTTACTCACAGCGGCTGGTGCATTTATGTAACTGTGTGAGGTGCTTACTCACAGCGGCTGATGCATTTATGTAACTGTGAGAGGTGCTTACTCACAGCAGCTGATGCGTTTATGTAACTGTGAGTGTGAGGTGCTTACTCACAGCGGCTGATGCAGAGGCGCAGCGTGAAGAGGACGTTGAAGGCGATGGTTTTGATGAAGAGGATCCTGAGTCCGAGGACCGTCAGAGACGCCAAGTTCACCGTGGGATCTGAGCGAGAACGGGACGTCAACAACGAGAAACCAAACAGGAACAAAGGACGAGAAACAAGATGTCAAGAACGAGAAACAAAACAGGAACAAAACAAGAACAAGAAACAAAACAGGAACAAAAGACGAGAACGAGAAACAAAACAGGAACAAAACAAGAACAAGAAACAAAACGAGAACGACGTCAAGAGCAAGCAACAAAAAGGGAACGAGAACAAAAACAAAAAGAGGAATAGGACGAGAACAGGACGTCAAGAACGAGAAACAAAACAGGGACAAAAGACGAGAAACAAGACGAGAACGGGACGTCAACAACGAGAAACCAAACAGGAACAAAACAAGAACAAGAAACAAAACAGGAACAAGAACAAGAACAAAAAGAGGAATAAGACGAGAAAACAATCAAGAACGAGAAACAAAACGAGAACAAGAAACAAAACAGGGACAAGAACAAAACTTAAAGTGTCTTGGATTCAGAGAAAAGTGACTGACCAGGATGAACTTCGTCCTCCATAGATACACTGGACTCTGCAACAGACAACAACAACTTTAAGAAAACAGAACAGACAGGGGCAGTGACAGGTGCAGTGACAGGTGCGTCGTACCTTCGCAGTTCTTGTCGTCTCCAGGGGACATGAGCGCCACCTGGCTGTAGAGGCCTTTGATGGCAGGGTCGTCGCTCTTTTGGTCGATGAAGGTCCCCTTGATTCCACTGAACAGAGTGTTGTTCTCCAGTTTGTTGTGTCGACTGAAGCCGGTGGCCAAACAAGCCTCAGTGTCGTTCTTCTTCAGACGATAAAAGCTCGGCTCCTCGTCCTCAGCTGCAACGACAGAACAAACCGTTAAGAACAAACCTTTAAGAACAACCACAGAACAAACCGTTAAGAACAACCTCAGAACAAACCTTTAAGAACAACCACAGAACAAACCTTTAAGAACAACCACAGAACAAACCTTTAAGAACAACCACAGAACAAACCGTTAAGAACAACCTCAGAACAAACCTTTAAGAACAACCACAGAACAAACCTTTAAGAACAACCACAGAACAAACCGTTAAGAACAACCTCAGAACAAACCTTTAAGAACAACCACAGAACAAACCTTTCAAAACAAACGTCTACAAAACAAACGTCTACAAAAACCTCTGAATAAATGTCCACAAAAAAACGTTCGAACAAACGTCTACAAGAAAAACGTCTGAACAAACATTTAAGAACAACCGTGTGGACAATCATCTATGAACAAACCTTTAAGAACAACCACAGAACAAACCTTTAAGAACAACAAAAGAACAAACCTTTACGAACAACGTGTGAACAATCATCTGAACAACCGTCAACGAAACAAACGTCTACGAACATTTATGAACCAAAGACCTAAACTGGGCCTAAACTGAACTGAGACCAAACACCAAGAGAACCACCAGCCTCCAGGGGGCGCCACGAGGTCATGGGGGCACCACGAGGTCCAGGGGGCGCCATGAGGACCAGGGGGCGCCACGAGGTCCAGGGGGCGCCATGAGGACCAGGGTGACGGAGCAAATCACCATCTGACCAAAAGGCTGCCTGTTGACCGAGAAAAGAGTCTAGACTAGAGTGAATCCCAAACAGCAGATTTATGGCTCGTACGAGTCACAGTGAAACATTACTCCAGATGCCCTTCCTGTGTGGAGTGGAGGGGGGGGCACTGTGGTCCTCGGGTGAGATTTGGCCCGTTAACTCAGGTCCAGAGGGCGGTTTGTGTTAAAGACAAACATTTGAAAAACAGGACTTGGTTTTAGGTTGGTTTGGGTCGATTTTAGTCATTTTGGGTTGGTTTTGGTCATTTTGGGTTTGTTTAAGTTGGTTTTGGTCATTTTGGGTTTGTTTTGGTCATTTTGGGTCAGTTTGAGTTGGTTTTGGACATTTTGAGTTCATTTAAATTGGTTTTGTTCATTTTGGGTTTGTTTTGTTCACTTTAACTTGGTTTTAGTCATTTTGGGGCAGTTTAAGTTGGTTTTGCTCATTTTGGTTTGGTTCTGGTCTGTTTAGGATGGTTCTGGTCAGTTTGTGCCACTTTTGGACGCTCTGGGTCTGTTTTGGTGAGTCCGGGTGGATTTGCCGCTGTTCGATTCGTAGAAAAACAAAGGCGGCAGAGCTGGAGGTTTTGGCTGAGGTTAAACTCGAGGTGTGGCTGCTCTTCACGTCGGACCGAAGCGTTTCAGGAAGAATCCAAACAAAGGCTCGTCTTAAGGATTAAAACAGACACTTTAGGCAGTTTTTCTCCAGGTTTTAACTGTTTTTCTACGACAGGTTTGAAAAAGGTTTGGTTTGAGTGAAAGGACTTGAGGAGCTGTTCTTCCCTCAGACACGGCGCAGGGTCCAAACGTTTGTCGAGAACAGACTTTTACGATCAGAACCCGAAGAGAAAATGATGTACAACGTCTGACGCTTTATCGTGGTGTTGTTCTGTGGGTTTAACGTGAACAAAGCCGGCCGTTTGGTTTGTGAGACACGGAGCAGACCTTTTAAACGTCAAAACTGCATCAGAATAAACGTTTGGACTCACGTGTTTGCGCCAAGAGTTTAGTTCCCGCTCCGAAGACGAGTTTACCGACTCCAGACCCAGACACACAACAGAACGTCTGCCAACAAAAATTAAACTCGAGGTGTGGCTGCTCTTCACGTCGGACCGAAGCGTTTCAGGAAGAATCCAAACAAAGGCTCGTCTTAAGGATTAAAACAGACACTTTTTCTCAGTTTCGCAGTTTTTCTCCAGGTTTTAACTGTTTTACTACGACAGGTTTGAAAAAGGTTTGGTTTGAGTGAAAGGACTTGAGGAGCTGTTCTTCCCTCAGACACGGCGCAGGGTCCAAACGTTTGTCGAGAACAGACTTTTACGATCAGATCCCGAAGAGAAAACGATGTACAACGTCTGACGCTTTGTCGTGGTGTTGTTCTGTGGGTTTAACGTGAACAAAGCCGGCCGTTTGGTTTGTGAGACACGGAGCAGACCTTTTAAACGTCAAAACTGCATCAGAATAAACGTTTGGACTCACGTGTTTGCGCCAAGAGTTTAGTTCCCGCTCCGAAGACGAGTTTACCGACTCCAGACCCAGACGCACAACAGAACGTCTGCCAATAAAAACCACTGCCCCCTACGGACCACTCACTGCTGCTGCCAGAGGAAAAGCTTTAACGTTGTGCTTTCACTGGACGTTAAATCTGATCAAGGCCATTTTTCTTCCTAAAACTCTCATTTTTTGTAAAGTAAAGTAGAAAATGTGAAGCGGACAACAGACATGTGAGGAGTTTGTTCTGAAAAGTCGTACATCCAGAGCCGGGAAACGTTAAATGCACCACCAGTGAAGACGCTGATTTCAAGTTTGGAGAAAGAGCAAATGTTTAAAACAACGATTCTGCCTCAAAAGAAGAGTTTAATTCATGGTAACGGCTTGAGGAAAGTCAGAGGTGCCACAGATTAAAGAGTCACGATCCACAGGAGCAAAGATCCAGACGAGAACGGAGGCTTGCGTTTTGTATCTGAGACGATTTGGAGAAAAATATTAAAAATCCGAAGCCTTTGTAAATATCCGTCTGAGTTGAACGCGTTTTAAACTCACGTGTTTGAACGGCGAGCGTCGTGCCGGGCCCGAAGAAGAGCCTCTGTGCTCCGGCGTCAGTCACACAACGACACGAGCGCGACGTAAAACCAGAGCAAGGGCAGGGCTTTAACAGAACGGGCCTTTTCACGTTAGCGCTCGGCTAGCTCCAGTCGCCGTAGACTTTTATGTACGATGTAAATATGTACGCGGAGGAAACGTGTTTGGAAAGTGTTTGGTAACGAGCCTTTATTAGTCTGATAACTGAAAATAATGTACTACGCAGCTCATTGATGCTCTGTTCATGTGGTTTATTCACTCAAACATGTTTTGGCTAAAGGCTAAAGGCTAAAGCTAAAGGCTAACGTCAATGAACCTCAATGTAAATCAAACACGACGAAGGATGGAAAGTCCAGTGTGTTTAAACCGTTTGTGCCGTTACTCTGACATCACTGATGACGTTTAGTTTGGGTTAGCATTAGCATTAGCATTAGCTCGGACACAGGTGGAGCAGTGATTACCGGCTGCTCCTCGCTCTCCGTATTTATTGATCATTGATTTTATTTTCACTCGGCAGGTTCCACTCGAGCGCCGAAGAATGTTTAATGAACGGATCTGAACGAGTCATAAATGTCTGCCGTGTTTGTGTTTTCAGGTTTTGAACATTTTCTCGAACATAATCTTCATTTAAACTTTGATCCGTGAATCAAATCCTGTCAGATCTTTGAACATTACATTTGGTCAAACCTGAACATTTGCCACGGTTTTATTTCATTTCATTTGAAGTTTAAGTCAAAGTCAATCAGATCAGACTCTCAGTTTTTGACACGTTTGCATTTTTGATGATAAAACGTTCTGACCTGTTTATTCAAACTATTTTAACAGAAAAGTACAATTACTTGAGCCTTAAACTGTTTTAAACCAAATATCTTCAAACTTGAATCATAAATTCTCTAAATATTTTTTGTTCCAGAAAAAGAAATGACATTTGTTGGTTTTAAATTTAGTTTAAACTCACGTATTTTAACGATGAGAGTCGTTCCAGATCCAAAGATGAGTTTTTGAAATCCAGAGTCAGTCACACAACGACACGAGAAGAACAAAAAACCATCGACCCAAAAAAATGATCAAGACTTTTATTTGTCTTTTATTGTGTTTCGTCTTTGTGTTTTATTGTGTTTTATTTGTGTTTTATTTGTGTTTTTTGTGTTTTTTGTGTTTTATTTGTGTTTTTTCTGTCGTCAGCTTCAAATTTAAGATAAAAACGACGCAAACAAAAAAAGTCACAGACGGTTCCCTTTTGGTTCCTTCTGTGTCAAACGCTCTTTAAAGGTTTTTTTAGTTGTTTTTTGGTGAAATAAAAACACAGATTCCAGTTAAATGTGATCAAATATTATCAGCGTCACAAAAACTGGACACTTTAGAAAATAAAATCAAGATCGACACGTTTGTGTTTTAGGTCGATTTAAAAAGTTCAAAACAGAAAAAGTACAATTCCTGCTGGATTTGAGCCTTAAACTGTTTAAACCAAATGTTTTCAAAACGGAATCAAAAAATTCTCTTAATCTATTTTTCTCTTTAAATATTTGTTGTTTTTTTAGTTTAAACTCACACATTTTAACGATGAGAGTCGTTCCAGATCCAAAGATGAGTTTGTTCAATCCAGTGTTAGTCACACAACGACACGAGAAGAACAAAAAACCATCGACACGAGAAGAACAAAAAACCATCGACACGAGAAGAACAAAAAACCATCGACACGAGAAGAACAAAAAACCATCGACACGAGAAGAACAAAAAACCATCGACACGAGAAGAACAAAAAACCATCGACACGAGAAGAACAAAAAAACAGAACAAAAAACCATCGACGAGAAGAACAGAACAAAAAACCATCGACGAAGAACAAAAACCATCGACACGAGAAGAACAAAAAACAGTTGCGGAAATCCATTAATTTTCTGTGACTCTGGTGTGTTTTTACTTTTGGAGCGACAGATCGAACAGACTTTTGTCTTTGGTTTTTCTTTGGTTTAAAGTCAAGTTTTTTAGATTCACAGCTTTGAAAAAACATGTTTTTTACATTTTTTGAGTGGAATTTGGTTTGATCCATAAATGACACAAACAACATTGTGTTCAGTTGTGACTGATTTAGTTTGAGTTTTTGAATTGAAGTCGGCTCTGATTTTATAAATGTGAAAATCAAATATTGAACTCAGCGTCACATTTTTACCATCAACAAAAACTGGACACTTTAGAAAATCTGAAAATAAAAACAAGATCGACACGTTTGTGTTTTAGGTCGATTTAAAAAGTTCACAACAGAAAAAGTACAATTCCTGCTGGATTTGAGCCTTAAACTGTTTTTAACCAAATGTTTTCAAAACTGAATCATAAATTCTCTAAATGAAGTTCTCTCTTTAAATATTTGTTGTTTTTTTAGTTTAAACTCACGTATTTTAACGATGAGAGTCGTTCCAGATCCAAAGATGAGTTTTTGAAAAGATCCAGTCACACAACGACACAAGAAGAACAAAACCATCGACATCGCGAGAGAAGAACAAAACCAGCGACACGAGAAGAACAAAAACCAGCGACACGAGAAGAACAAACCATCGACCATGGAAGAACAAAAAACCAGCGAGAAGAACAAAACAAACGACCACGAGAAGAACAAAAACCATCGACACAAGAAGAACAAAAAACCAACGACACGAGAAGAACAAAAAACCATCGACACGAGAAGAACAAAAAACCCACGACACGAGAAGAACAAAAAACCAGCGACACGAGAAGAACTTTTAGGACAACCAGTCGATCTAGTTTAAACTAAATAATAAACCAAATCCTCGAGAAGAACAAAACCAGCGACAGAAGAACAAGAAATTTAAACCTGGTTCTGTCCATTTTCAGATTTAAATCAAACAATCATAAATTCATTTTTTGCGACGAGAAGAACAAAACACCAGCGAATTACATTTAGTTTAAGAACAAAAACCAACGATGGACCGCAGATCCAAAGGTGAGTTTGAACAATCCAGACCAGTCACACAACGAGAAGAACAAAAAACCATCCAGAATCAAAGAATCACAAACATTCACTGTTTGTGACAAAAAACTGTCAAACATTTTTAAATCTGTCAAGAACATTTATAACCAGCACCTTATACAATAAAACCATTATCCCAAAGTGCTGGACAACAACAATAAACCAGCGACACGAGAAGAACAAAAAACCATTCGACACAATGTTTAAGAAAACACAAGCATTTATACAATATATCGACACGAGTCAATTTGAATTAAAAGCCATCGACACGAGGTTTTAAGAACAAAAAACCATCGACATGATTGTATGGAAAAACCATCGACAGCCTGGGGGCGAAAAACACTCCAGAATCAAAGATCATCACAAACATTCACTGTTTGTGACTTTAAATCTGTCAAACATTTTTTAAATCTGTCAAACCTTTTCTGGACTCTGTTTATTATTTTTGGTTAAAGTGGAATATTTTTGAGGGTTTAGTCGTGGCACAATTATCTTCATTTATGCAAATGAGTCAAACGGACGAGAAGAGCTGCTGGTTTCAATAGTTTTTGAGTCAAAGCTGTGTTTTTTCACTTAAAGCGCGGCAGACGACCAGCGGTCAAAGGGTTTGGCTGAAAGTGAAAGTAAAAGACTCACGTGTTTGAACTCTGAGTCTGGAGCCTTTTCCAAAAATGATTTTCCAGGAGCCACCTCCGGTCGCACCTCGAGAGCCTTCACAGCAACAACTGCAGCTTCCAGTTTTCTCCATTTTTGACACGTTTGAAGGTGTTTTTTGTATAAAGTACTTACCTGGTTCTTTAAAACAGATTCTAGAACTGACCAGAGAAAAGTCCGCTCTCCAAAAGACGCCGTCGGGACTTTTATTTGTCTTTTAATTGAGTTTTATTTGTGTTTGTTTGTTTTTATTGTGTTTTAATTGTTTTATTTTTCTTTGTTTTTTTTGTGTGTTTTAATTGTTTTTATTGTGTTTTCATTGTTTTATTCGTGTTTAATTGTTTTATTTGTTTTTTTTTAATTGTGTTTTAATTGCGTTTTATTGTGTTTTGTCTTTTATTTGTGTTTTTTTGTGTTTTATTTGTGTTTTTTCTGTCGTCAGTTTCAAATTTAAGATAAAAACGACACAAACAAAAACAACAAAGTCACAGACGGTTCCCTTTTGGTTCCTTCTGTGTCAAACGCTCTTTAAAGGTTTTTTTAGTTGTTTTTTGGTGAAATAAAAACACAGATTCCAGTTAAATGTGATCAAATATTATCAGCGTCACATTTTTACCATCAACAAAAACTGGACACAAACCAAATCTTTTCAAAACGGAATCAAAAATTCTCTAAATCAATTTTTCTCTTTAAATATTTGTTGTTTTTTTAGTTTAAACTCACGTATTTTAACGATGAGAGTCGTTCCAGATCCAAAGATGAGTTTTTGAAAAGATCCAGTCACACAACGACACGAGAAGAACAAAAAACCATCGACACGAGAAGAACAAAAAACCAACGACACGAGAAGAACAAAAAACCAACGACACGAGAAGAACAAAAAACCATCGACACGAGAAGAACAAAAAACCATCAACACGAGAAGAACAAAAAACCATCGACACGAGAAGAACAAAAAACCAACGACACGAGAAGAACAAAAAACCATCGACACGAGAAGAACAAAAAACCATCGACACGAGAAGAACAAAAAACCATCGACACGAGAAGAACAAAAAACCATCGACACGAGAAGAACAAAAAACAGTTGCAGAAATCCATTAATTTTCTGTGACTCTGGTGTGTTTTTACTTTTGGAGCGACAGATCGAACAGACTTTTGTCTTTGGTTTTTCTTTGGTTTAAAGTCAAGTTTTTTAGATTCACAGCTTTGAAAAAACATGTTTTTTACATTTTTTGAGTGGAATTTGGTTTGATCCATAAATGACACAAACAACATTGTGTTCAATTGTGACTGATTTAGTTTGAGTTTTTGAATTGAAGTCGGCTCTGATTTTATAAATGTGAAAATAAAAGATTGAACTCAGAGCCTGGTTTTCACCACGACACGTTTGTGTTTTTGACACGTTTGTGTTTTTGGTCGATTTAAAAAGTTCAGACCTGTTTATTCAAAAAAACAGAACAGAAAAAGTACAATTCCTGCTGGATTTGAGCCTTAAACTGTTTTTAACCAAATGTTTTCAAAACGGAATAAAAAAATTCTCTAAATCAAATTTTCTCTTTAAACATTTGTTGTTTTTTTAGTTTAAACTCACGTATTTTAACGATGAGAGTCGTTCCAGATCCAAAGATGAGTTTGTTCAATCCAGCGTTAGTCACACAACGACACGAGAAGAACAAAAAACCAACGATACGAGAAGAACAAAAAAACCATTGACATAAGAAGAACAAAAACCATCGAAACGAGAAGAACAAAGAACCATCGAAACGAGAAGAACAAAAAAACCAAAGACACGAGAAGAACAAAAAACAGTCCAGAACCAAAGACCATCACAAACATTCACTGTTTGTGAATTTAAATCTGTCAAACATTTTTTTTTGTGTTTTGTTTGTGTTTTATTTGTGTTTTTTCTGTCTTCAGTTTCAAATTTAAGATAAAACCGACACAAACAAAAACAACAAAGTCACAGACGGTTCCCTTTTGGTTCCTTCTGTGTCAAACGCTCTTTAAAGGTTTTTTTAGTTGTTTTTTGGTGAAATAAAAACACAGATTCCAGTTAAATGTGATCAAATATTATCAGCGTCACATTTTTACCATCAACAAAAACTGGACACTTTAGAAAATCTGAAAATAAAATCAAGATCGACACGTTTGTGTTTTACGTCGATTTAAAAAGTTCAGAACAGAAAAAGTACAATTCCTGCTGGATTTGAGCCTTAAACTGTTTTAAACCAAATGTTTTCAAAACTGAATCATAAAATTCTCTAAATCAATTTTTCTCTTTAAATATTTGTTGTTTTTTAGTTTAAACTCACGTATTTGAACGATGAGAGTCGTTCCAGATCCAAAGATGAGTTTTTGAAATCCAGATTGAGTCACACATCGACACGAGAAGAACAAAAAACCATCGACACGAGAAGAACAAAAAACCATCGACACGAGAAGAACAAAAAACCATCGACACGAGAAGAACAAAAAACCATCGACACGAGAAGAACAAAAAACCATCGACACGAGAAGAACAAAAAACCATCGACACGAGAAGAAGAAAAAACCAACGACACGAGAAGAACAAAAAACCAACGACACGAGAAGAACAAAAAACAGAACAAAGAACTAACTCAAAACTCATTTATTCAAGTTTGAAGGATAAAAAATGAGGCCAAATTTGAATTTTTAGGACAATTTTCAGTCCGATCTAGTTTAAACTCAATAATAAATCCAAATCCTCTGTACATTTTTATAAATAATGTGACAAAATGAACAAGAAATTTAAACCTGGTTCTGTCCATTTTTCAGATTTAAATCAAACCTCAATCAAAAATTCTCTAAATATTTTTTGCTGCAGAAAATTTGTAGTATTTGTTGTTTTTTTTAGTTTAAACTCACGTATTTTAACGATGAGAGTCGTTCCAGATCCAAAGATGAGTTTGTTCAATCCAGATTGAGTCACACAACGACACGAGAAGAACAAAAAACCAACGACACGAGAAGAACAAAAAACCATCGACACGAGAAGAACAAAAAACCAACGACACGAGAAGAACAAAAAACCAACGACACGAGAAGAACAAAAAACCATCGACACGAGAAGAACAAAAAACCAACGACACGAGAAGAACAAAAAACCAAAGACACGAGAAGAACAAAAAACCATCGACACGAGAAGAACAAAAAACCATCGACACGAAAAGAACAAAAAACCAACGACACGAGAAGAACAAAAAACCAACGACACGAGAAGAACAAAAAACCATTGACATGAGAAGAACAAAAAACAGAACAAAGAACTAACTCAAAACTCATTTATTCAAGTTTGAAGAAAAAAAAAATGAGGCCAAATTTGAATTTTTAGGACAATTTTCAGTCAGATCTAGTTTAAACTAAATAATAAATCCAAATCCTCTGTACATTTTTATAAATAATGTGTGACAAAAGAACAAGAAATTTAAACCTGGTTCTGTCCATTTTTCAGATTTAAATCAAACCTCAATCAAAAATTCTCTAAATATTTTTTGTTTTTTTTAGTTTAAACTCACGTATTTTAACGATGAGAGTCGTTCCAGATCCAAAGATGAGTTTTTGTGATCCAGATCCAGTCACACAACGACACGAGAAGAACAAAAAACCATCGACATGAGAAGAACAAAAAACCATCGACACGAGAAGAACAAAAAACCATCAACAGGAGAAGAACAAAAAACAAACGACTGGTTTTCAGAACGACACGTTTGTGTTTTTGGTCGATTTAAAAAGTTCAGAACAGAAAAAGTACAATTCCTGCTGGATTTGAGCCTTAAACTGTTTTAAACCAAATGTTTTCAAAACGGAATCAAAAAATTCTCTTAATATTTTTTGTTCCAGAAAAAGAAATGACATTTGCTTGTTTTATATTTAGTTTAAACTCACGTATTTTAACGACGAGAGTCGTTCCAGATCCAAAGATGAGTTTTTGATTTCCATATCCAGTCACACAACGACACGAGAAGAACAAAAAACTATCGACCCGGAAAAAACGATCGGGACTTTTATTAGTCATTTTTTGTGTTTCGTCTTTGTGTTTTTTTGTGTTTTATTTGTGTTTTTTCTGTCGTCAGCTTCAAATTTAAGATAAAAAACGACACAAACAAAAACAACAAAGTCACAGACGGTTCCCTTTTGGTTCCTTCTGTGTCAAACGCTCTTTAAAGGTTTTTTAGTTGTTTTTTGGTGAAATAAAAACACAGATTCCAGTTAAATGTGATCAAATATTATCAGCGTCACATTTTTACCATCAACAAAAACTGGACACTTTAGAAAATCTGAAAATAAAATCAAGATCGACACGTTTGTGTTTTAGGTCGATTTAAAAAGTTCAGAACAGAAAAAGTACAATTCCTGCTGGATTTGAGCCTTAAACTGTTTTTAACCAAATATTTTCAAAACGAAATCAAAAAATTCTCTAAATCAATTTTTCTCTTTAAATATTTGTTGTTTTTTTAGTTTAAACTCACGTATTTTAACGATGAGAGTCGTTCCAGATCCAAAGATGAGTTTTTGAAATCCAGATTGAGTCACACAACGACACGAGAAGAACAAAAAACCATCGACACGAGAAGAACAAAAACCATCGACACGAGAAGAACAAAAAACCATCGACACGAAAAGAACAAAAAACCAACGACACGAGAAGAACAAAAAACCAACGACACGAGAAGAACAAAAAAACATCGACATGAGAAGAACAAAAAACCATCGACACGAGAAGAACAAAAAACCATCGACATGAGAAGAACAAAAAACCATCGACATGAGAAGAACAAAAAACCATTGACTGGTTTTCAGAACGACACGTTTGTGTTTTTGGTCGATTTAAAAAGTTCACAACAGAAAAAGCACAATTCCTGCTGGATTTGAGCCTTAAACTGTTTTTAACCAAATGTTTTCAAAACGGAATCAAAAAATTCTCTAAATCAATTTTTCTCTTTAAATATTTGTTGTTTTTTAAGTTTAAACTCACGTATTTTAACGATGAGAGTCGTTCCAGATCCAAAGATGAGTTTTTGTGATCCAGTGTTAGTCACACATCGACACGAGAAGAACAAAAAACCATCGACACGAGAAGAACAAAAAACCATCGACACGAGAAGAACAAAAACAAAAAACGACTCAAGACTCATTTATTCAAGTTTGAAGGATAAAAAATGAGGCCAAATTTGAATTTTTAGGACAATTTTCAGTCAGATCTAGTTTAAACTAAATAATAAATCCAAATCCTCTGTACATTTTTATAAATAATGTTGACAAAATGAACAAGAAATTTAAACCTGGTTCTGTCCATTTTTCAGATTTAAATCAAAACTGAATCATAAATTCTCTAAATATTTTTTGTTCCAGAAAATTAAATATTAGTTCTTTTACATTTAGTTTAAACTCACGTATTTTAACGATGAGAGTCGTTCCAGATCCAAAGATGAGTTTGTTCAATCCAGATTGAGTCACACAACGACACGAGAAGAACAAAAAACCAACGACACGAGAAGAACAAAAAACCATCGACACGAGAAGAACAAAACCATCGACACGAGAAGAACAAAACCATCGACACGAGAAGAACAAAAACCAACGACACGAGAAGAACAAAAAACCAACGACACGAGAAGAACAAAAAACCAACGACACGAGAAGAACAAAAAACCATCGACACGAGAAGAACAAAAAACCAACGACACGAGAAGAACAAAAAACCAACGACACGAGAAGAACAAAAAACCAACGACACGAAAAGAACAAAAAACCATCAACACGAGAAGAACGAAAAAAAGAACAAGGAACTAACTCAAAACTAATTTATTCAAGTTTGAAGGAAAAAAAATGAGGCCAAATTTGAATTTTTAGGACAATTTTCAGTCCGATCTAGTTTAAACTAAATAATAAATCCAAATCCTCTGTACATTTTTATAAATAATGTTGACAAAATGAACAAGAAATTTAAACCTGGTTCTGTCCATTTTTCAGATTTAAATCAAACCTCAATCATAAATTCTCTAAATGTTTTTTGTTCCAGAAAAGAAATTCAATATTTGTTGTTTTTTTTAGTTTAAACTCACACATTTTAACGATGAGAGTCGTTCCAGATCCAAAGATGAGTTTTTGTGATGCAGAGTCAGTCACACAACGACACGAGAAGAACAAAAAACCAACGACACGAGAAGAACAAAAAACCAACAACACAAGAAGAACAAAAAACCATCGACACGAGAAGAACAAAAAACCATCGACACGAGAAGAACAAAAAAACAGTTGCAGAAATCCATTAATTTTCTGTGACTCTGGTGTGTTTTTACTTTTGGAGCGACAGATCGAACAGACTTTTGTCTTTGGTTTTTCTTTGGTTTAAAGTCAAGTTTTTTAGATTCACAGCTTTGAAAAAACATGTTTTTTACATTTTTTGAGTGGAATTTGGTTTGATCCATAAATGACACAAACAACATTGTGTTCAATTGTGACTGATTTAGTTTGAGTTTTTGAATTGAAGTCGGCTCTGATTTTATAAATGTGAAAATAAAAGATTGAACTCAGAGCCTGGTTTTCACCACGACACGTTTGTGTTTTTGACTCGTTTGTGTTTTACGTCGATTTAAAAAGTTGTTTATTCAAAAAAACACAACAGAAAAAGTACAATTCCTGCTGGATTTGAGCCTTAAACTGTTTTAAACCAAATGTTTTCAAAACTGAATCAAAAAATCTCTAAAGTTTTTTTTCTCTTTAAATATTTGTTGTTTTTTAGTTTAAACTCACGTATTTGAACGATGAGAGTCGTTCCAGATCCAAAGATGAGTTTGTACAATCCAGATCCAGTCACACAACGACACGAGAAGAACAAAAAACCACGACACGAGAAGAACAAAAAACCACGACACGAGAAGAACAAAAAACCATCGACACGAGAAGAACAAAAAACCATCGACACGAGAAGAACAAAAAACCAACGACACGAGAAGAACAAAAAACCAACGACACGAGAAGAACAAAAAACCATAGACACGAGAAGAACAAAAAACCAACGACACGAGAAGAACAAAAAACCAACGACACGAGAAGAACAAAAAACCATCGACACGAGAAGAACAAAAAACCAACGACACGAGAAGAACAAAAAACCAACGACATGAAAAAAACGATTGGGACTTTTATTTGTCTTTCATTTGTGTTTCTTTTGTTCTTGTTCTTGTTGTTTTCTTCTATTTGTGTTTTATTGTGTTCTATTTGTCTATTTTTTTGTTTGTGTTTTATTGTGTTTTATTTGTGTTTTATTTGTGTTTTTTCTGTCGTCAGTTTCAAATTTAAGATAAAAATGTCACAAACAAAAACAAAGTCACAGACGGTTCCCTTTTGGTTCCTTCTGTGTCAAACGCTCTTTAAAGGTTTTTTTTGTTGTTTTTTGGTGAAATAAAAACACAGATTCCAGTTAAATGTGATCAAATATTATCAGCGTCACATTTTTACCATCAACAAAAACTGGACACTTTAGAAAATCTGAAAATAAAATCAAGATCGACACGTTTGTGTTTTAGGTCGATTTAAAAAGTTCACAACAGAAAAAGTACAATTCCTGCTGGATTTGAGCCTTAAACTGTTTTTAACCAAATGTTTTCAAAACTGAATCATAAAATTCTCTAAATCAATTTTTCTCTTTAAATATTTGTTGTTTTTTAGTTTAAACTCACGTATTTGAACGATGAGAGTCGTTCCAGATCCAAAGATGAGTTTGTTAAATCCAGATTGAGTCACACAACGACACGAGAAGAACAAAAAACCAACGACACGAGAAGAACAAAAAACCATCGACACGAGAAGAACAAAAAACCATCGACATGAGAAGAACAAAAAACCATCGACATGAGAAGAACAAAAAACCATCGACACGAGAAGAACAAAAAACCATCGACACGAGAAGAACAAAAAACCATCGACACGAGAAGAACAAAAAACCATCGACACGAGAAGAACAAAAAACCATCGACACGAGAAGAACAAAAAACCAACGAAACGAGAAGAACAAAAAAACGTTGCAGAAATCCATAAATTTTCTGTGACTCTGGTGTGTTTTTACTTTTGGAGCGACAGATCGAACAGACTTTTGTCTTTGGTTTTTCTTTGGTTTAAAGTCAAGTTTTTTAGATTCACAGCTTTGAAAAAACATGTTTTTTAAATTTTTTGAGTGGAATTTGGTTTGATCCATAAATGACACAAACAACATTGTGTTCAATTGTGACTGATTTAGTTTGAGTTTTTGAATTGAAGTCGGCTCTGATTTTATAAATGTGAAAATAAAAGATTGAACTCAGAGCCTGGTTTTCACCACGACACGTTTGTGTTTTTGACTCGTTTGTGTTTTTGACTCGTTTGTGTTTTACGTTGATTTAAAAAGTTGTTTATTCAAAAAAACAAAACAGAAAAAGTACAATTCCTGCTGGATTTGAGCCTTAAACTGTTTTTAACCAAATGTTTTCAAAACTGAATCAAAAAATTCTCTAAATCAATTTTTCTCTTTAAATATTTGTTGTTTTTTTAGTTTAAACTCACGTATTTTAACGATGAGAGTCGTTCCAGATCCAAAGATGAGTTTTTGAATTCCAGTGCTAGTCACACAACGACACGAGAAGAACAAAAAACCATCGACACGAGAAGAACAAAAAACCATCGACCTAAAAAAAACGATCGGGGCTTTTATTTTGTCTTTCATTTGTGGTTTTTTGTGTTTTATTTGTGTTTTTTCTGTCAGTTTCAAATTTAAGATAAAAACGACACAAACAAAAACAACAAAGTCACAGACGGTTCCCTTTTGGTTCCTTCTGTGTCAAACGCTCTTTAAAGGTTTTTTTTGTTGTTTTTTGGTGAAATAAAAACACAGATTCCAGTTAAATGTGATCAAATATTATCAGCGTCACATTTTTACCATCAACAAAAACTGGACACTTTAGAAAATAAAAACAAGATCGACACGTTTGTGTTTTAGGTCGATTTAAAAAGTTCAAAACAGAAAAAGTACAATTCCTGCTGGATTTGAGCCTTAAACTGTTTTAAACCAAATGTTTTCAAAACTGAATCAAAAAATTCTCTTAATCTATTTTTCTCTTTAAATATTTGTTGTTTTTTTAGTTTAAACTCACGTATTTTAACGATGAGAGTCGTTCCAGATCCAAAGGTGAGTTTTTGAAAAGATCCAGTTACACAACGACACGAGAAGAACAAAAAACCATCGACACGAGAAGAACAAAAAACCATCGACATAAGAAGAACAAAAAAACAACGACACGAGAAGAACAAAAAACCAACGACACGAGAAGAACAAAAAACCATCGACACGAGAAGAACAAAAAACCAACGACACGAGAAGAACAAAAAACCATCGACACAAGAAGAACAAAAAACCATCGACACGAGAAGAACAAAAAACCATCGACACAAGAAGAACAAAAAACCAACGACACGAGAAGAACAAAAAACCATCGACACGAGAAGAACAAAAAAACCACGACACGAGAAGAACAAAAAACCATCGACACGAGAAGAACAAAAAACCATCGACACGAGAAGAACAAAAAACCATCGACCACGAGAAGAACAAAAACAACGACACGAGAAGAACAAAAAACCATCGACACGAGAAGAACAAAAAAACAGTTGCAGAAATCCATTAATTTTCTGTGACTCTGGTGTGTTTTTACTTTTGGGCGACAGATCGAACAGACTTTTTGTCTTTGGTTTTCTTTGGTTTAAAGTCAAGTTTTTAGATTCACAGCTTTGAAAAAAACATGTTTTTACATTTTTTGAGTGGAATTTGGTTTGATCCATAAATGACACAAACAACATTGTGTTCAATTGTGACTGATTTAGTTTGAGTTTTTGAATTGAAGTCGGCTCTGATTTTATAAATGTGAAAATAAAAGATTGAACTCAGAGCCTGGTTTTCACCACGACACGTTTGTGTTTTTGACTCGTTTGTGTTTTACGTCGATTTACAAAAAACTAAAGAAAAAAAAAAAAACAGAACAGAAAAAGTACAATTCCTGCTGGATTTGAGCCTGAAACTGTTTTAAACCAAATGTTTTCAAAACGGAATAAAAAAATTCTCTAAATCAATTTTTCTCTTTAAATATTTGTTGTTTTTTTTAGTTTAAACTCACGTATTTTAACGATGAGAGTCGTTCCAGATCCAAAGGTGAGTTTTTGAAAAGATACAGATCCAGTCACACAACGACACGAGAAGAACAAAAAACCAACGACACGAGAAGAACAAAAAACCATCGACACGAGAAGAACAAAAAAACCATCGACACGAGAAGAACAAAAAACCATCGACACGTGAAGAACAAAAAACCAACGACACGAGAAGAACAAAAAACCATCGACACGAGAAGAACAAAAAACCAACGACACGAGAAGAACAAAAAACCAACGACACGAGAAGAACAAAAAACCATCGACACGAGAAGAACAAAAAACCATCGACACGAGAAGAACAAAAAACCAACGACACGAGAAGAACAAAAAACCATCGACACGAGAAGAACAAAAAACCAACGACACGAGAAGAACAAAAAACCATCGACACGAGAAGAACAAAAAACCATCGACACGAGAAGAACAAAAAACCATCGACACGAGAAGAACAAAAAACCAACGACACGAGAAGAACAAAAACAAAAAAACAACTCAAAACTCATTTATTCAACTTTGAAGGATAAAAAATGAGGCCAAATTTGAATTTTTAGGACAATTTTCAGTCCGATCTAGTTTAAACTAAATAATAAATCCAAATCCTCTGTACATTTTTATAAATAATGTGTGACAAAATGAACAAGAAATTTAAACCTGGTTCTTTCCATTTTTCAGATTTAAATCAAACCTCAATCAAAAATTCTCTAAAAAATTTTTTGTTCCAAAAAAAAGAAATTAAAAATTTGTTGTTTTTTTAGTTTAAACTCACACATTTTAACGATGAGAGTCGTTCCAGATCCAAAGGTGAGTTTTTGAAAAGTTCCAGTCACACAACGACACGAGAAGAACAAAAAACCATTGACACGAGAAGAACAAAAAACCATTGACCACGAGAAGAACAAAAAACCATCGACCGCGAGAAGAACAAAAACCAACGACCACGAGAAGAACAAAAACCATCGACACTATAAGAACAAAAAACCATTGACACGAGAAGAACAAAAAACCATCTACACTATAATAACAAAAACCATCGACACGAGAAGAACAAAAAACCATCGACACGAGAAGAAGAAAAAACCAACGACACGAGAAGAACAAAAACAAAAACAACTCAAAACTCATTTATTCAACTTTGAAGGATAAAAATGAGGCCAAATTTGAATTTTTAGGACATTTTTCAGTCCGATCTAGTTTAAACTCAATAATAAATCCAAATCCTCTGTACATTTTTATAAATAATGTGTGACAAAATGAACAAGAAATTTAAACCTGGTTCTTTCCATTTTTCAGATTTAAATCAAACCTCAATCAAAAATTCTCTAAAAAATTTTTTGTTACAAAAAAAATGAAATTAAAAATTTGTTGTTTTTTTAGTTTAAACTCACACATTTTAACGATGAGAGTCGTTCCAGATCCAAAGGTGAGTTTTTGAAAAGTTCCAGTCACACAACGACACGAGAAGAACAAAAAACCATTGACACGAGAAGAACAAAAAACCATTGACACGAGAAGAACAAAAAACCATCGACACGAGAAGAACAAAAACCAACGACACGAGAAGAACAAAAAACCATCGACACGAGAAGAACAAAAAACCATCGACACGAGAAGAACAAAAAACCATCGACACGAGAAGAACAAAAACCATCGACACGAGAAGAACAAAACCATCGACACGAGAAGAACAAAAACCATCGACACGAGAAGAACAAAAAACCATCGACACGAGAAGAACAAAAAACCATCGACACGAGAAGAACAAAAAACCAACGACACGAGAAGAACAAAAAACCATCGACACGAGAAGAACAAAAAACCATCGACATGAGAAGAACCATCGGGGCTTTTATTTGTCTTTTATTTGTGTTTCGTCTTTGTGTTTTTATGTGTTTGATTTGTGTTTTATTTTTGTGTTTTTTTGTGTTTTGTTTGTGTTTTATTTGTGTTTTTTCTGTCGTCAGTTTCAAATTTAAGATAAAAACGACACAAACAAAAACAACAAAGTCACAGACGGTTCCCTTTTGGTTCCTTCTGTGTCAAACGCTCTTTAAAGGTTTTTTTAGTTGTTTTTTGGTGAAATAAAAACACAGATTCCAGTTAAATGTGATCAAATATTATCAGCGTCACATTTTTACCATCAACAAAAACTGGACACTTTAGAAAATCTGAAAATAAAAACAAGATCGACACGTTTGTGTTTTTGGTCGATTTAAAAAGTTCAAAACAGAAAAAGTACAATTCCTGCTGGATTTGAGCCTTAAACTGTTTTTAACCAAATGTTTTCAAAACGGAATCAAAAAAACTAAAAAAAGAAATTTCTCCTTAAAAATATTAAACATTTGTTGTTTTTTTTAGTTTAAACTCACATATTTTAACGATGAGAGTCGTTCCAGATCCAAAGATGAGTTTACGTGATCCAGATTGAGTCACACATCGACACGAGAAGAACAAAAAACCAACGACACGAGAAGAACAAAAAACCATCGACATGAGAAGAACAAAAAACCATCGACATGAGAAGAACAAAAAACCATCGACATGAGAAGAACAAAAAACCATCGACATGAGAAGAACAAAAAACCATCGACACGAGAAGAACACAAACACAGAAATCTTATGTTTTGTTGTTGTTTTTAGAGCGACAGAATTCACAGACTTTGTTACATATTTCCTGCAGATGTTTCGACTGCACTGATCATTGAACTTTTATTTGATTTGATCCATAAATGAAACGTTATTTTGGTCAGATTTGGGGTAAAGTTTGATTTGTCTGATGGTTTAGTCTTTGAGAATGTAAAGTGTCTTTATTTAAGCAAATGAACCAAACCGACGGGAAATATTCTAACTTTTTTTTTTTTAATCTTGGTGTAAAACGTGTCATTTTTTCATCTTTTTTTAACCGTTGCAGACGATCAGCAGAAAAACGTTTGAGTGAATATTTCTGTAAAAGTGAAAACAAACGACCCACAGCCAAAAGTGACACCAGACGCTGCAAAAACACCACCATTTTTAAATAAATGTGACAAAACGTTCAACTCAGAGAAAAAACTGTTTTTGTACGTTTTCTGAGTTTTTGAATTTAAGAGTTGTCTGTCCCACCTTTATCCACAAAGAGTCCAACTCCAGATCCAAAAACCAGTCCCAAGACCCAGACTCACTCTGAGACGACCTGAGACCAGGACTAGACCAGGACTAGACCAGGACTGAACCAGGACTAGACCAGGACTAGACCAGGACTAGACCAGGACTAAACCAGGACTAGACCAGGACTAAACCAGGACTGAACCAGGACTAGACCAGGACTAGACCAGGACTAGACCAGGACTAAACCAGGACTAGACCAGGACTAAACCAGGACTGAACCAGGACTAGACCAGGACTAGACCAGGACTAGACCAGGACTAGACCAGGACTAGACCAGGACTAGACCAGGACTAAACCAGGACTAAACCAGGACTGAACCAGGACTGAACCAGGACTTTCTAGGGCCAACAACGACTGAGACCAACTAAAGACCGACCAATTCAGACTTAGACATAAAACATAATGACATGAATAAATAAATTTAAACGAGTTCTACTAAACTTAACGGTTGAATAACGATGACTTTCTTTGTTTCTCGTTGAAAAGAGTTTTTGGACCGACCTGAAAACACCACGAGCCGGGTCCCAGATCCAAACGTCAGCTTGAAGTTTCCAGACAAAGTCCCACAGTGAAACTCCCCCAGACAATAACAGCAGACGAGCTAACGTGCTAATGCTAACGCTCTCCCAGACGATAACAGCAGATGAGCTAACGTGCTAATGCTAACACTCCCCCAGACGATAACAGCAGACGAGCTAACGTGCTAATGCTAACGCTCTCCCAGACGATAACAGCAGATGAGCTAACGTGCTAATGCTAACACTCCCCCAGACGATAACAGCAGACGAGCTAACGTGCTAATGCTAACACTCACCCAGACGATAACAGCAGACGAGCTAACGTGCTAATGCTAACACTCACCCAGACGATAACAGCAGACGAGCTAACGTGCTAATGCTAACACTCCCCCAGACGATAACAGCAGACGAGCTAACGTGCTAATGCTAACGCTCACAGATGAGACTCTTAAGGCCATCAAAGGTGTCACGATGTTATAAAATGGCCGTTTCTTACACACTTTCTCTGAAGCTGGACCTTTACGTCAAAGCGAGTTCCTAGTTTGAGAATTTGAGAATGTAGGCAACAAAAAACCTATTGATTCTGATTCCACACGGGTCGAAGAAACACATCGTCGAGAGTGTGAACAGTCCACTTGACCAGTGGTTCTCAAACTAGGGGTCGCGAAATGATTTCTGTTAAACAAGGCTTGACCCCCTTCGAATGTAGATTCCTATTTGTTGGCCTATTAACGTCATTTTTCTAGGTCTGTATTCTCAAAATAAAATCAAGCATTAGATGTGAGGCTAATTTATCACTTTGCGTGTCGCCTATTTTTTGTGTTTGGGGGTCGTGAATGTGAACTATTGTTATTCTGGGAGTCGCAATTGAAAAAAGTTTGAGAACCACTGCATCTCATCATATCAAATACTGCTAAAACTAATAACAACACATTAAAAACGGATGTTGAAAATATACTCAAGTACAATTTTGAAACAACACCGCAGCGTAATCTCACGAAGATTCAGTGACGCTTTTTGCCTGAAACTGATGTAAACATCTGAAAACAGTGAGAACATTTGGTGGGTTTTATCCACCTCTAGGACAAACACTGATCAAACTCTGTAGAAGAACCACACGTTCAAACTCCTGAACTCGACTCCTGAAATGTGACCAGAGCACAGGCGTCTGGACATCTGCTCCAAACGGCTCCAAACTACTCTAGGGTGCTCAGTCCCTCTCAGACCTCCTCAGACCTCCTCAGACCTCCTCAGACCTCCTCAGACCTCCTCAGACCTCCTCAGACCTCCTCAGACCTCCTCAGACCTCCTCAGACCTTCTCAGACCTCCTCAGTCCCTCTCAGACCTCCTCAGACCTCCTCAGACCTCCTCAGACCTTCTCAGACCTTCTCAGACCTTCTCAGTCCCTCTCAGACCTCCTCAGACCTCCTCAGACCTTCTCAGACCTTCTCAGTCCCTCTCAGACCTCGTCAGACCTCCTCAGACCTCCTCAGTCCCTCTCAGACCTTCTCAGACCTCCTCAGTCCTTCTTAGACCTTCTCAGACCTCCTCAGACCTCCTCAGACCTCCTCAGTCCCTCTCAGACCTCCTCAGACCTCCTCAGACCTCCTCAGACCTCCTCAGACCTCCTCAGTCCTCCTCAGGCTTTCTTAGACCTTCTCAGACCTCCTCAGACCTCCTCAGACCTTCTCAGTCCCTCTCAGACCTCCTCAGACCTCCTCAGACCTTCTCAGACCTTCTCAGACCTCCTCAGACCTCCTCAGACCTCCTCAGTCATCCTCAGTCCTTATTAGACCTTCTCAGACCTCCTCAGTCCCTCTCAGACCTCCTCAGACCTCCTCAGACCTCCTCAGACCTCCTCAGACCTTCTCAGACCTTCTCAGTCCCTCTCAGACCTCCTCAGACCTCCTCAGACCTTCTCAGACCTTCTCAGACCTCCTCAGACCTCCTCAGACCTCCTCAGTCCTCCTCAGGCCTTCTTAGACCTTCTCAGACCTCCTCAGTCCCTCTCAGACCTCCTCAGACCTCCTCAGACCTCCTCAGACCTCCTCAGACCTGCTGATAATCCGGTGGAGTCTTGTTTCTGGTTTAAATTAAATATTGTTATTAAAGCTGGACTCACAGGTGTGAACGGAGAGCCTGGTCCCGGAGCCAAACACGAGCTTTGTGTTTCCAGAGACAGACCCACTCTGAGACACAGCACAGCAACAACTACAGCCACAGCAAACTACAGCAAACTACAGCAAACTACAGCAAACTACAGTAAACTACAGCAAACTACAGTAAACTACCACACACTACCGTAAACTACAGTAAATTACTGTAAACTATAATAAAAACAAACTAAACAACCATAAACTACAACAAACCTCAGTAAACTACAGCTGAATGTGTTTCTGATTTAAAAGTTCAATTATGTTTTCATATCATTGAGGTATTTTTTGTTTTTTTAACGCTTCACACATTTCTATTTATCACTTTTTATCTCTTTATAAACTTCATGATGTCAAGAGCTGCTTTAAAGGTCATTTATCAGACTTTGAAGTTAAACTAAAAACTACAAAAAAACAAACTACACTGACACAGCAGTTTGTACCAACAGAATATTTTTGGTTCAAAAATAGAAAACAAAGCAGTTGCAGATCACACTTGAAAAAACCGCCTTCATCAGGGCTTTTCTCCAACATTAACGCGTTAAAAAATATAAACAATTCTGTAAAATTAAAACAGAGTTCTTACATTTTTGGACGACGAGCCTGGACCCTGCTCCAAAAAACAGTTTCTCTGAAGAATAAGTCACACTCTGAGTCTGAGAGGCACAAAAACTACAGCTCTGTCCAAAAAACTACAGCTCTGTCCCAAAAAACTACACCTCTGTCCCAAAAAACTACAACTCTGTCCCAAAAAACTACAGCTCTGTCCCAAAAAACTACAACTCTGTCTAAAAAAACTACAACTCTGTCCCAAAAAACTACAGCTTTATCTCAAAAACTACTTCAGGAAATTCATTTTGAACGTTTTCTGTTTTCATGAGACACATTGTGGATCGATAAACCTGATTGTGTTTTCGCCTCAGATTTCAAACTGACGGTAAACGTTTTTTCAATTTAGTGCTGAAAGATTTTTAAGTAAAATCTGAAACCAGGGCATCCTGCTTTGGGAGAACTTTTCTGTTTTTCTGAAAATAATCACAATTTAATTTGCGATTTTCGTTTTTTTTAATGGGTTTCTGTTCAAAGCTCACATTTCAAACACGTCCAACAGAAACAGACTGACGAAATATTTAGTTTTGTGCCGATCTAAACGTTTTTATTTGGAGTTTTTGTCGTTTTATTTCACTTTGTCCAACAGTTTTTTTTACATTTAATGCTTTTCGTCATAACATTTAAAAAATCAAATGTTGATCGAACGACGTTCTTTTGTGTTTTTGACTCGTGTCGTGGATGGATTTATTGTACATTTAAACAGTGTGGTACAATTTTGTCTGAAAGCGTTTTTTTATTTTTAAAAAAGGCAGATTTCTTACGGTTGTGTACGACGAGCCTGGATCCTGCTCCGAAGACGAGTTTGTTTGAAGAAAGAGTCACACTCTGAGTCGGACGGAAACAAAAACTACCGCCGCTCCGTTCTGTCTCACCAGGGTTTGATTGACGTTTATTATGACTTCAATAAATTTACAGCAAACGTTAAAAATGACAATACCACGGGTTTGATTGACATTTATTATGACTTCTTTAATTTTAATGTTAAAATTGACAACGCCACGGGTTTGATTGACATTTATTATGACTTCTTTAATTTTAATGTTAAAATTGACAACGCCACGGGTTTGATTGACATTTATTATGACTTCTTTAATTTTAATGTTAAAATTGACAATGCCACGGGTTTGATTGACATTTATTATGACTTCTTTAATTTTAACGTTAAAATTGACAAGGGTTTGATTGACATTTATTATGACTTCTTTAATTTTAACGTTAAAATTGACAATGCCACGGGTTTGATTGACATTTATTATGACTTCTTTAATTTTAACGTTAAAATTGACAATGCCACGGGTTTGATTGACATTTATTATGACTTCTTTAATTTTAACGTTAAAATTGACAACGCCACGGGTTTGATTGACATTTATTATGACTTCTTTAAATTTAACGTTAAAATTGACAATGCCACGGGTTTGATTGACATTTATTATGACTTCTTCATATTTAACGTTAAAAATGACAACGCCACAGGTTTGATTGACATTTATTATGACTTCTTTAAATTTAATGTTAAAAATGTCAATGCCACAGGATTTTTGATTCATTCATAAAAAGATCTGGACAAAACATTGAAATGTAGTTAATAATGTGAATGTTTGCAGCGTTTGAATATCTTTAAGTTAATAATATTTCTGCGCTTTTGTGATTCATTTGACGGACGTTTCACATTCGTCAGTACAATGTTTAAAGACATAAACGTAATATAAACTGATCATTCTTAACACGAAACTCCAAAAAACAAATCCAGACATTCATTCTGGTCACATTCTCTGTTTGTGTGTCACTTTTAGGGTCCAGAGCGTGACAAACAAACACAGACTTAAGTTTTATTAAAGTCCTGATGTTCAAACACAAACAGAGTATTGATGTTCTGCACCATTTTGGGAAAAATATCAAACTGTTTAACGAGATTCTGTTCAAAGTCCACATTTGAATCAAAAACAGGAAAAATGAAGGAAAAAAAACTGAAATCGAGCGGACGAAGTGATAAAAGAATGGTGTTTCAGAACGTTTGTGTCACTTGGTTTTTTATACGTTCTTGTTGCTTATTGTGTCGTTTTTGTCGCTTGTAGATTCATTTTTGTTGCTTTGAGGTGTGTTTTTATTGCTTTACGTCACGTTTTTATCACTTTTAGTTTCCTTTTTGTTGTTTTTAGGTGTGTTTTTGTTGCTATAAATTGCATTTTCGTCACTTTTAGTCACATTAAACTTTAACATTTCATTTTAAGTTGTGTTATTAGTCTCCTTTTTGATGATAAAAGTCACATTTTAGTGTTGTTTTTTCATGTCAAGTCACATTTTTGTCACTTTAAGTCACTTTTTGTTGCTTTGAGGTGTGTTTTTATTGCTTTACGTCACGTTTTTATCACTTTTAGTTTCCTTTTTGTTGTTTTTAGGTGTGTTTTTGTTGCTATAAATTGCATTTTCGTCACTTTTAACTTTAACATTTCACTTTAAGTTGTGTTATTAGTCTCCTTTTTGATGCTAAAAGTCACATTTTTGTCACTTTTTGTTGCTTTGAGTTGTGTTCCTGTCGCTTTTAGTCGCTCTTTTTCACTATTAGTCACTTTTATGTAGCTTTTAGTTGTGTTTTTGTGACTTGTCTCAGAACACGTTTTAACAAATCTGAACTTGACTCTTTGAAGGCAGAATAAAACGGAACATTTTGTTGTTTGGAGGAAAGAAAAGAAAACTCACGCGTCGAGACGAAGAGAGAAGTTCCACGTCCAAACAGGATTTTGTTCACAGACACACAGTGCAACGCCGCACAACGTAAACTCAGACGCACACACACACAAAACACAGCTAAAAGTGACAAAAACACAACTAAAGGTGGCAAAAACACAAACTAAAAGTGACAAAAACACAACTAAAGGTGACAAAAACACAAACTAAAGGTGACAAAAACACAAACTAAAGGTGACAAAAACACAAACTAAAGGTGACAAAAACACAAACTAAAGGTGACAAAAACACAACTAAAGGTGACAAAAACACAACTAAAAGTGACAAAAACACAGCTAAAAGTGACAAAAACACAACTAAAAGTGACAAAAACACAACTAAAAGTGACAAAAACACAACTAAAAGTGACAAAAACACAACTAAAAGTGACAAAAACACGACTAAAAGCGTCGCCACAGTCCTCTTTATCGCTCACAGTTTTACAGACAGGATGTAAATAATTGTAATATAATGACCCCAGACCAGACCTGACCCCAGACCTGACCCCAGACCAGGACTGACCCCAGACCAGGACTGACCCCAGACCAGACCTGACCCCAGACCTGACCCCAGACCAGGACTGACCCCAGACCAGGACTGACCCCAGAGGAAAACATAAGCAAATATCATTAAAATGACTTTAGCTTCACCTCGAGCCGAGACAATCCTCACCGTTTTTCACCGTGAGCCTCGTTCCTGCTCCAAAGATCAGCTTCACTGCAGCTCCAGACACACAGCCCCGCACTCCAGAGCAATAACCCCTGACCTCCAGAGCAATAACCCCTGACCTCCAGAGCAATAACCCCTGACCTCCAGAGCAATAACCCCTGACCTCCAGAGCAATAACCCCTGACCTCCAGAGCAATAACCCCTGACCTCCAGACACACAGCCCCGCACTCCAGAGCAATAACCCCTGACCTCCAGAGCAATAACCCCTGACCTCCAGAGCAATAACCCCTGACCTCCAGAGCAATAACCCCTGACCTCCAGAGCAATAACCCCTGACCTCCAGAGCAATAACCCCTGACCTCCAGAGCAATAACCCCTGACCTCCAGAGCAATAACCCCTGACCTCCAGAGCAATAACCCCTGACCTCCAGACACACAGCCCCGACCTCCAGAGCAATAACCCCTGACCTCCAGAGCAATAACCCCTGACCTCCAGAGCAATAACCCCTGACCTCCAGAGCAATAACCCCTGACCTCCAGAGCAATAACCCCTGACCCCTGACCTCCAGAGCAATAACCCCTGACCTCCAGAGCAATAACCCCTGACCTCCAGAGCAATAACCCCTGACCCCCAGAGCAATAACCCCTGACCTCCAGAGCAATAACCCCTGACCTCCAGAACAATAACCCCTGACCTCCAGAGCAATAACCCCTGACCCCTGTTCACTCTGACCTCTGACCCTGACCTTATCTGGGTTTGAGTCTCTTTATCTGGATTTATCGGACTCTGAGTTTAAACACGACTCGACTCAAACATGTTTTTTTTTCTCGTTGATTTTCACCCGATTCTGACGTAAAAGAGTTTGAAACGAGACTCACAGATTTGGACTCGGAGTGAAGTTCCTGCTCCGAAGAACATCTTCAGGTTATTCACACAGCAGTTCACCACAGCACATAAACTACATAAACTACATGAACTACATGAACTACATGAACTACATGAACTATATGAACTACACAAACTAAACAAACTACACGAGCTACACAAACTACATAAACTACACGAGCTACACGAACTACACAAACTAAATGAATAATGATATTCTGTTAACGTTCACATTTTAAACACAACCAGGAGAAAAAGACTGAAATGTGAACTCAAACTAATAAAAGAATCATGTTTTTAGTCACATTTTTAAATCACTGTTAGTACAGTTATTGCCACTATTAGTTGTATTTTGTCATTTAGTCGTGTTTTTGTCACTTTAAGTCACATATTTGTTGCTTTAAGTCATGTTGAAGTCATGTTTTTGTCACTTTTAATCATGTTTTTGTGGCTTGTTCCAGAACATGTTTTCTCTGGGTATTTTCTCTTTTGGACGTTACTGAAGGATAAATTGCGTCGCTGGTGATTCGCTGACGGCGTCGGCTCAAACTGGGATTTCGATCTCGGTGAAAAGTGTCGAACACAATCTCACAAAAACTGAAACGCCGCCTGAACTTCAGAGACTGAACCGAAAACGACTGAATCAAGAGAAAAAAAGACAAAATCAAGAGAAAAAACAACAGAATCAAGAGACAAAAAGACCAGATCAAGAGAAAATGATAAAATCCCACTAAAGCGTTCGTTTTTCTGAAGTACTCACAAATCTGAACCATCGCCGTCGTCCCTCGACCGAAAACAAGTTTAGACGAACCAGAGTAAGTCACACCACCAAGTACTGCACTGCAAATACTACAAATACTACAAGTACTACAAGTACTACAAATACTGCAGTACAAATACTACAAGTACTACAAGTACTACAAGTACTGCAGTACAAACACTACAAATACTACTGTACAAATACTGTAGTACAAATACTTCAGATGTTCAGAGTTGAGCCTAAACAATTGTTTCAGAGCTCGACGTTAAACATGAGACGTTTTAAACACATTTTGAACCAAATAACAGTTAAACCTGGGACTGAAGAATAAAAAGTATTATTTATGAAAATAATCAGAAACGGTTGATTCTTTTGTGACGTCCTTTGTGTTTTTAGTTGGTTTTTATTGTTTGCAGCTCGAGTGTTCAGTCGTGTTTGGTGTTTTTGGAGTTTTTCTGACGATAAAATTCAGTCGATGAAACAGAAATGTGTGAAACGTCTCTTCACACGTGTGATTCTCACAAACGTGACATGTCTGTGAACTGAACCCGGCCTTAAACCAGCCTTAAACCAGCCTTAAACCCGGCCTTAAACCAGCCTTAAACCAGCCTTAAACCCGGCCTTAAACCCGGCCTTAAACCAGCCTTAAACCAGCCTTAAACCAGCCTTAAACCAGCCTTAAACCCGGCCTTAAACCAGCCTTAAACCAGCCTTAAACCAGCCTTAAACCAGCCTTAAACCAGCCTTAAACCAGCCTTAAACCCGGCCTTAAACCAGCCTTAAACCAGCCTTAAACCAGCCTTAAACCAGCCTTAAACCAGCCTTAAACCCGGCCTTAAACCAGCCTTAAACCCGGCCTTAAACCCGGCCTTAAACCAGCCTTAAACCAGCCTTAAACCAGCCTTAAACCCGGCCTTAAACCCGGCCTTAAACCAGCCTTAAACCAGCCTTAAACCAGCCTTAAACCAGCCTTAAACCAGCCTTAAACCAGCCTTAAACCAGCCTTAAACCCAGCCTTAAACCAGCCTTAAACCAGCCTTAAACCAGCCTTAAACCAGCCTTAAACCAGCCTTAAATATAATTATTCTAAATGTTTGAATTAGAATCTTTTGTATGTGATATAAATTTAATAACGTTCACAGTTCAGAGTTTTTCTTCTTGAGTTTGACGTAAAACAATCGTCTGAGTTTGACTTTTGCACAAAATAAAACTTGAAGAGTTTGACTTAAACCAGAAACATTTGTGAAATAAAAGTCACTCACGGAGTTTGAGCCACAGTTTGGTCCCAGCTCCAAAATACATCCTCCAGTTTGAAGAAGAAGTCACACCGTGAAGTGACGCAGTACAAATACTGCAGTACTGCAAATACTACAAATACTGCAGTACTGCAAATACTACAAATACTGTGATTACTGCAGTACTGCACACACTGGCATGAGAGCAGAGTGTGACGTTCATAAAACACAGAGGATTTGAACAGTTAATGTTATTTGCCCGATTTGATATAAAGAATAATAAAATCACGTGTTTCTTACTCGTGTGAACTCTGAGTCTGGTCCCTTCTCCAAAAACGAGCTTGAACCCACCACCAGACACACCCAGCGCCACGGCAACGCAAAAACCCACCGGCACGGCAACGGCACGGCAACGGCACGGCAACGCAAAAACCCACCGCCACGGCAACGGCACGGCAACAGCACGGCAACAGCACGGCAACAGCACGGCAACAGCACGGCAACGCAAAAACCTGATAAAATGTGAATTTTAGCTTTTTTTTTGCCTAATTTTTGTCCATGGAGCTATTGTTTTGCTCAAAAGGGTCAAACGTAAAGTCAGAGTAGTTTCTCGTTGTTGCTGCGACTGTGCAGAGCTTAGCTAGCTTGTTTGCTAATGTCAGGGGGAGATAAAGGACACTTCAGCTCAACACAACAGTGACCTGTGTCAGAAACCTGTGATTTAAAGGTTAAAGGTCAGTTCCGTGTGTTTGATCTAACGTCTGTGACTCGGCCCGGGGCCCAGAGCAGGCCCCTCAAATCATCTGGGCCGGCCCAAAAACCAGCTTCCACATATTAAAACCTATTCTTTCCTGTTTACTGCGTGATTCTCAAAGAGTTTTGACCTAAAATGAAGACTATTTATGAATAAAATAAAGAAGTGCATAATTTTGTGACATTTTGATTTAATAAAGTCACAGTCTGTTCAGTCCAGACAAACATTAGAGAAATAAACCACAGTGTTTTTAGAGTCGAGCCTTACGTTTCCTCTTTGTGTCGTGTTTCTCAGCATCATTTTAACTAAATATTCAAACACGATGCACTTCCCCTGGACGAACTGCACAAATATTCACTGAAAATGTGTCGAAAAACGTCAAATGAAGCGCGTTTTAAATGAAATGGAATCACGACGATAAAACCCTGAGCTGGAACTGTCACATTTACAAAATCTGATCACAACAGAAATCCGACCATGATCAGATTACCCTCAGATCTCACTCTTTTACGTCTGTTTATTCCCTTTTTACATCTGTTTTTTTGGTTTGACGTCACTTCAGAGCGGAGCGTTTTGTTTGTTTTCATGATTTTCTCTCGCGTTCTTGCTGTGACCAGGTAAAGGACGGGAGCTGGACACCGAGAGCACAAAGCCTTAAAGACTAAATCTACCGTTTTCCGAAAATGTGACTTTGAACAGAGTTTGGATTTTAAAAAACTCACGCGTCTGAACCGTAAGAGACGTCCCGGCTCCGAAGATCAGTTTGTCGTACCCAGTGTTCACACAGTGACACGAGCCGCGGCGAAAACATTTTTATACCACAATAAAGACTTTACAAAACACTAAGCACTTTTACTCACGTCAAGTTCCACCTTCTATAAAACACTTTGTGCCTTTGACAAACAACAGCTTGTCTAGTATTTTTAGTATTTTTAAGGCTCAAAGTAGCAGATAACACGTAAAGCCCCAGAATGTGACTAAATCAGGGGCTGAGTTTACTGTATTTACTGTTGATTTGTAGGTTTTACTGCACAAACGTTCACAGAAATGTTGAGCCCACAGTAATTTTAACTATTATCAGACCTTTTTTTTTACTCACTTTAACACTAATTGTGAAGCAAGAAAGAAAAAACATTTTCAAGAGAGATACATAAATATGCCCTCAGCTCGTGGACTCACAGAGGGCGACGTGGAGGACCGTCCCGGCTCCAAACACCAGTTTGTCCAGACCTCCAGTCGCACCTCGACTCAGAGCAGCACGAGAACTGAGCGCCGGGCTTTAACTCAAACGGAGGAATTTAAACTCTTCTCGCTCAGAAAACTGTTGCTTATTTTCTATCAAAGACTTCGAATACTTCAAAATGTTTTATGGCTTTACTTGATTTTGCGTCTTTTCTGGAGTTTTGAGCTTTGTCTTTAAAGAGTCTGTGGGAATCTGCATCGTTAATGTTTGTTTTTAGCAGCGACGACAAACGCTCTGTTCTTTTTCTGACGTGGATCTGAGGCTCGAACGATGGACTTTTCAGAGTTGGACAGAAAAACCAGCTCCAGGGTTCACTTTTGAGAGGACTTTAATGTCTCTGAAGCTGTTTGTGACCTTCAAAACTAATAACAGCGTAATAACAGTGTAATAACAGCGTATTAAGAGCATATTAAGGCCGTAATAACAGAGTATTAACAGTGTAATAACAGCGTAATAACAGCGTAATAACAGCGTATTAAGAGTATTAAGGCTGTTTTAACAGTGTATTAAGAGCGTAATAACAGCGTAATAACAGTGTAATAACAGCGTAATAACAGCGTATTAAGAGTATTAAGGCTGTTTTAACAGTGTATTAAGAGCGTAATAACAGCGTAATAACAGTGTAATAACAGCGTATTAAGGCCGTATTAACAGTGTAATAACAGTGTAATAACAGCGTATTAAGAGCGTAATAACGGTGTAATAACAGTGTAATAACGGTGTAATAACAGTGTAATAGCATTAAAAGCGTGCGTTTGGACTCACAGACGGTGACGTGGAGGACCGTCCCGGCTCCAAACACCAGTTTGCTCGCTCCTTGAGTCGCACCTCGACTCAGAGCGGCACAAAAACTCAGCTCCGGGTTTTTACTCAAACTGAATACTTTAAACTCTTCTCACGTCTGATTTACATTTATGTTCATGTATTATATCTGCTACGATTAATCGACTAATCCTGACGAGCCTTTTCATATTTCTCTAACGTTATGTTTGTCTGAATTAAACAAACTCTAAAACACAAGAACTTTAAACACACGGAATTATTCAATCAAAATGTTGCTAGTTTAATAAATAATACTTTTTATTCATAAATACTCTCTCTAAAGCCTTCAGTCCCAGATTTAAGCCTTTATTTGGTTAAACATGGGTTAAAAAAGTCTCACTGTACAACAGAAATAGATGTTTGTCACGTTTTTGTTGCTTTTAGACGTTTTTACACTTAAATTTACTGTTTTGCCACTTTAAGTTAATTTTGTTTGCTTAGAAAGTGACATTATTAAATCAAAATGTGAAAAATGTTTCAAGAAACCTTTAGTCCAACGTTTCATTTAAACTTTATTTGGTTAAAATTGTGTTTAAAAAGTCTAAATGTTCAATAGTAATAATGTTTTGACGTTCATCTCTGACACAGATCAGACTCTGAATCATTCTAACCGACTTCGTCACAAACAAACGATCAGGTTTATATTTCTTATTAAAACAGAATGAAACATAACGTCATTGTTTCATTGACATCCTGACCCTGATCTGAATTCTGGAGTCGGGTTCTGTAAATGAACAGCTCCATCTGGTTTCTCTGACGCCGGACGTGGCTCATGAGCGAAAAGAACAAAGACACAGCAGCCGCCATGATGTATCTGATCTGTGCCTTCACCGACATCACGCCGCACTTTTCAAACGGCGTAATAAGAGCGTAATAAGAGCGTAATAAGAGCGTAATAAGAGCGTAATAACCGTGTAATAACAGTGTAATAAGAGCGTAATAACAGTGTAATAAGAGCGTAATACCAGTGTAATAAGAGCGTAATAACAGTGTAATAAGAGCGTAATAAGAGCGTAATACCAGTGTAATAAGAGCGTAATAACAGTGTAATAGGAGCGTAATAAGAGCATAATAACAGCGTAATAACAGTGTAATAAGAGCATAATACCAGTGTAATAACAGTGTAATAAGAGCGTAATACCAGTGTAATAAGAGCATAATAACAGCGTAATAACAGCGTAATAAGAGTGCATTTGGACTCACAGTTGGTGACCCTGAGGACGGTCCCGGCTCCAAACACCAGTCTGTCCACAGTCCCAGTCACACTTTGACTCAGAGCGACACAAAAACCGAGCTGTGTTTGAGCCCAGACTCCAGTTTGGATCAGATTAAACGTTTTATATTTAAGATTTATATTTTCTGTTTCTCACAAATGCAAAGTCTGGAATACTTTCACTTTGACGGTTTTATGTTTTATGATTTACTTTGATCCATTTTCCTGAACCAGGACTAAACCAGGTCTAAACCAGGACTAAACCAGGACTAAACCAGGACTAAACCAGGTCTAAACCAGGACTAAACCAGGACTAAACCAGGACTAAACCAGGACTAAACCAGGTCTAAACCAGGACTAAACCAGGTCTAAACCAGGACTAAACCAGGACTAAACCAGGACTAAACCAGGTCTAAACCAGGTCTAAACCAGGACTAAACCAGGTCTAAACCAGGACTAAACCAGGACTAAACCAGGACTAAACCAGGTCTAAACCAGGACTAAACCAGGACTAAACCAGGACTAAACCAGGACTAAACCAGGTCTAAACCAGGACTAAACCAGGTCTAAACCAGGACTAAACCAGGACTAAACCAGGACTAAACCAGGACTAAACCAGGACTAAACCAGGTCTAAACCAGGACTAAACCAGGACTAAACCAGGTCTAAACCAGGACTAAACCAGGACTAAACCAGGACTAAACCAGGTCTAAACCAGGACTAAACCAGGTCTAAACCAGGACTAAACCAGGACTAAACCAGGACTAAACCAGGTCTAAACCAGGACTAAACCAGGACTAAACCAGGACTAAACCAGGTCTAAACCAGGACTAAACCAGGTCTAAACCAGGACTAAACCAGGACTAAACCAGGACTAAACCAGGTCTAAACCAGGACTAAACCAGGACTAAACCAGGACTAAACCAGGACTAAACCAGGTCTAAACCAGGACTAAACCAGGTCTAAACCAGGACTAAACCAGGACTAAACCAGGACTAAACCAGGTCTAAACCAGGACTAAACCAGGACTAAACCAGGACTAAACCAGGACTAAACCAGGTCTAAACCAGGACTAAACCAGGTCTAAACCAGGACTAAACCAGGACTAAACCAGGACTAAACCAGAACTAAACCAGGACTAAACCAGGTCTAAACCAGGACTAAACCAGGACTAAACCAGGACTAAACCAGGACTAAACCAGGTCTAAACCAGGACTAAACCAGGTCTAAACCAGGACTAAACCAGGACTAAACCAGGTCTAAACCAGGACTAAACCAGGACTAAACCAGGACTAAACCAGGTCTAAACCAGGACTAAACCAGGTCTAAACCAGGACTAAACCAGGACTAAACCAGGACTAAACCAGGTCTAAACCAGGACTAAACCAGGACTAAACCAGTACTAAACCAGGACTAAACCAGGTCTAAACCAGGACTAAACCAGGTCTAAACCAGGACTAAACCAGGACTAAACCAGGACTAAACCAGGTCTAAACCAGGACTAAACCAGGACTAAACCAGGACTAAACCAGGACTAAACCAGGTCTAAACCAGGACTAAACCAGGTCTAAACCAGGACTAAACCAGGACTAAACCAGGACTAAACCAGGACTAAACCAGGACTAAACCAGGTCTAAACCAGGACTAAACCAGGACTAAACCAGGTCTAAACCAGGACTAAACCAGGACTAAACCAGGACTAAACCAGGTCTAAACCAGGACTAAACCAGGTCTAAACCAGGACTAAACCAGGACTAAACCAGGACTAAACCAGGTCTAAACCAGGACTAAACCAGGACTAAACCAGGACTAAACCAGGTCTAAACCAGGACTAAACCAGGTCTAAACCAGGACTAAACCAGGACTAAACCAGGACTAAACCAGGTCTAAACCAGGACTAAACCAGGACTAAACCAGGACTAAACCAGGACTAAACCAGGACTAAACCAGGTCTAAACCAGGACTAAACCAGGTCTAAACCAGGACTAAACCAGGACTAAACCAGGACTAAACCAGGTCTAAACCAGGACTAAACCAGGACTAAACCAGGACTAAACCAGGACTAAACCAGGTCTAAACCAGGACTAAACCAGGTCTAAACCAGGACTAAACCAGGACTAAACCAGGACTAAACCAGGACTAAACCAGGACTAAACCAGGTCTAAACCAGGACTAAACCAGGACTAAACCAGGACTAAACCAGGACTAAACCAGGTCTAAACCAGGTCTAAACCAGGACTAAACCAGGACTAAACCAGGACTAAACCAGGACTAAACCAGGTCTAAACCAGGACTAAACCAGGACTAAACCAGGACTAAAACAGGACTAAACCAGGTCTAAACCAGGACTAAACCAGGACTAAACCAGGTCTAAACCAGGACTAAACCAGGACTAAACCAGGACTAAACCAGGTCTAAACCAGGACTAAACCAGGACTAAACCAGGACTAAACCAGGACTAAACCAGGACTAAACCAGGTCTAAACCAGGACTAAACCAGGACTAAACCAGGTCTAAACCAGGACTAAACCAGGACTAAACCAGGTCTAAACCAGGACTAAACCAGGTCTAAACCAGGACTGAACCAGGTCTAAACCAGGACTAAACCAGGTCTAAACCAGGACTAAACCAGGTCTGAACCAGGTCTAAACCAGGTCCAAGCACAGATGCAGTAATAGCAGTACAGTTGCAGTAGTGAGTGCAGTAAAAGTACTCACGTGTGTTTATTGTGAGTTTAGTTCCAGCTCCAAAGATGAGTTTCCTGCTCCCAGTGTTCACACAGTGACACAGAGTACTGCAAATACTACTGCGACTACTGCATGTACTGCAAATACTACTGCAAGTGCTGTTTTAATCAGACTGAAACTGAAGACGGATCAAGACAGAACATTTTCCCGTTTTAGCGCTCGTCTAAAGCGTAGCTGACACAGACACAGTGAGAGTCTGGACTCGGGGTCTGGACACGGGGTCTGGACTCGGGGGCCTGGACTCGGGGGCCTGGACTCAGGGGCCTGGACTCGGGGGCCTGGACTTGGGGTCTGGACTCTGGGTCTGGACTTGGGGTCTGGACTCTGGGTCTGGACTCGGGGGCCTGGACTCAGGGGCCTGGACTCGGGGTCTGGACTCGGGGGCCTGGACTCGGGGGCCTGGACTCGGGGGTCTGGACTCGGGGGTCTGGACTCGGGGGTCTGGACTCGGGGTCTGGACTCGGGGGCCTGGACTCGGGGGCCTGGACTCGGGGTCTGGACTCGGGGGTCTGGACTCGGGGGTCTGGACTCGGGGGCCTGGACTCGGGGGCCTGGACTTGGGGTCTGGACTTGGGGCCTGGTTCACAGTGACTGGATCTAAAGCACACGGCGCTTTAGATCCACCACAGCAGCGTCACTCACACACAAAGATCAGAGGCTTCTCCAAAAACACACTGGAACCTTCTCACGTCTTTAAATAAAGCTTTACACACGAAGAACAAAGTCTCACAGAGTTGTCGACTAAATGATTTCAACATACTTTTCATCAAAGTCACATTTTCTCTGACTAAAGCTAAACTAACCTGCACGTACTTCCAAAACTATTACTAAACATAGGACTATAATTAAGCACATTTCCATCGACTTGAAGCTGACATTTTCGGTAAACAATAAAAACTAAAGACTGAAAAAAGAATCCCAGAGCTCAAACCAGAGCGTGACAAACTCTAAAAACATGTCCCATGATGCACTGCAACACATTTTATTGAATCAAAATAGAAAAATATATTTTCTGATCGACTAAAACGGTCATGGATTTAATCGACTAAATTGACACGACTAAAAAAAGGATTGTTTGATTAAATCTTGACTAAAACGCAGGCCCCAAACCTGAGGGGCCCCAATAAGACGCCCTTCTCGATCAGCACAGACGCACGGCTCTGAACAGCATTATACGTCTGCAATGAGTCAATCGATTAATCACAACTAATCGATCAAAGAAAAGGTTGTCGAGTAATAAATTAACCGAGTGATCGTTGACTGGAGAAGAAGAGGTTTACGACTCAGACGGAGCAGGAGCGACACAAAAACCCACAGGAAACACGTCAACTGTGTGTTCTTGATTAAAATCCTTGTTCATCTTTAAATATTTTCCACCAAGACGTTGTCAAACGCCTTTGTTTGGGTCAAATTTCGTACAGTTCTCATATTCAAGTGTCTTTCACGCTCTAAACAACTAACCGATTAATCGAAGGAATAATCGCTGGACTAATCGATTACCGAAATAGCCGTTAGCTGCAGCTCTAAAACATTACAAAATTAAAAAATGTATTTAAGCTGGACATGTGTAAAAAGCACCACAAACAGGAAATATGGACTGATTCATGTCATATTTTTCTGGGGAACGACCCCCAAACCCCCCGTTTAAAGCTGTAGAACATGAGCTGCTGCCGAGGAATTAGTACAAAATAGATATAATAATAATAATAAAAAAATAATAATAAGTTTAGTGCTTAATTTTTCCTTGATCTAAATCCAAAGTCGGTCACTGATAAAACTAAGAATCATTTTAGACAAAAGACTAAAACTAAAGTTAAATTTCATTCATGAAACGCAGCTGCTCGATGTTGGAAACGCTGCGATGTCGATGTTACTGCGATATTTGAATAAAATGTTGTCCCAAAAACATCATCAAAACAAACGGAGACAAAACAGAGACTAAACAGAGACTAAACCGAGACAAATTCAGACTGAAAATGGTGAATAAAGATCAACCTTTGCCAACTGTTTCATTTAAAAAACTGTGCATTTTGTGGGATATTTTAATACTTTTAACGCTTAATTTACGACGACACAACCAAGTCTAGTTCAGGACTTTAGGAAAACGATGAATAAAATGTGCCTTTTTCTCGTGAAGCCGTCCTTTGTGCAGCCGGAGCGCGTGTCTTTGTGGATTGTTACGTTACTCACTGGTCTGAGCCCAGAGGCTGGTCCCGGCTCCAAAGACGAGCTTCCAGGAGTTTGTGTTCACACCGTGACTCAGAGCGGCACAAAAAGCACGGCACTGAGACAGAAACAGAGCTGCAAGAGCAAGAGCACCCTCCAAAACCAAAGAGCACCCTCCAAAAGCAAAGAGCACCCTCCAAAACCAAAGAGCACCCTCCAAAAGCAAAGAGCACCCTCCAAAAGCAAAGAGCACCCTCAAAAAGCAAAGAGCACCCTCCAAAACCAAAGAGCACCCACCAAAACCAAAGAGCACCCACCAAAACCAAAGAGCACCCTCCAAAACCAAAGAGCACCCTCCAAAAGCAAAGAGCACCCTCCAAAACCAAAGAGCACCCACCAAAACCAAAGAGCACCCTCCAAAACCAAAGAGCACCCTCCAAAAGCAAAGAGCACCCTCCAAAAGCAAAGAGCACCCTCCAAAAGCAAAGAGCACCCTCCAAAACCAAAGAGCACCCTCCAAAACCAAAGAGCACCCTCCAAAAGCAAAGAGCACCCTCCAAAAGCAAAGAGCACCCTCCAAAAACAAAGAGCACCCTCCAAAACCAAATAGCACACTCCAAAGCAAAGAGCACCCTCAAAAGCAAAGAGCACCCTCCAAAAGCAAAGAGCACCCTCCAAAAGCAAAGAGCACCCTCCAAAAGCAAAGAGCACCCTCCAAAACCAAAGAGCACCCTCCAAAAGCAAAGAGCACCCTCCAAAAGCAAAGAGCACCCTCCAAAAGCAAAGAGCCCCCACCAATACCAAAGAGCACACTCCAAAAGCAAAGAGCACCCTCCAAAAGCAAAGAGCACCCTCCAAAAGCAAAGAGCACCCTCCAAAAGCAAAGAGCACCCTCCAAAACCAAAGAGCACCCTCCAAAAGCAAAGAGCACCCTCAAAAAGCAAAGAGCACCCTCCAAAAGCAAAGAGCACCCTCCAAAAGCAAAGAGCACCCTCCAAAAGCAAAGAGCACCCTCCAAAACCAAAGAGCACCCTCCAAAAGCAAAGAGCACCCTCCAAAAGCAAAGAGCACCCTCCAAAACCAAAGAGCACCCTCCAAAAGCAAAGAGCACCCTCCAAAAGCAAAGAGCACCCTCCAAAAGCAAAGAGCACCCTCCAAAAGCAAAGAGCACCCTCCAAAACCAAAGAGCACCCTCCAAAACCAAAGAGCACCCTCCAAAAGCAAAGAGCACCCTCCAAAACCAAAGAGCACCCTCCAAAACCAAAGAGCACCCTCCAAAACTACCATGTTCTGCTTTAATCTGCGAAAAAACTGATGACGTGTGACGAACCAAAGCCACAAAAACAACCAAGAGACAAACATGTGACCAGGACTAAACCAGGACTAAACCAGGATTAAACCAGGATTAAACCAGGATTAAACCAGGACTAAACCAGGACTAAACCAGGATTAAACCAGGACTAAACCAGGACTAAACCAGGATTAAACCAGGATTAAACCAGGACTAAACCAGGACTAAACCAGGACTGAACCAGGATTAAACCAGGATTAAACCAGGACTAGACCAGGACTAAACCAGGATTAAACCAGGATTAAACCAGGACTAAACCAGGACTAAACCAGGACTAAACCGGGACTAAACCAGGTCCAAAATGTGAATTGAGTCTGAATTTCAAACATTCCTTTAACTAAAATAATCCACAAAAGAAAAACATTAAAAAACACAAAAACTCACCAGTTTGAACCCAGAGTCTGGATCCTGCTCCAAAGAACATCTTGCTGTATCCTCCAGTATTCACACTGTAGTACAGCACTCTACAAATACTACTGTACTACATGTACTACTACTACTACTACTACTACTACTACTACTACTACTGCATGTAAGTAACGTTTATTTGTTCAGCACCTTTGGCAGACACAGGTCAAAGTGCTCCACACAGTCACAGGAACAAAACAATATAATAATAATATAAGTGATAAAAACTGCAGAAAACACAACTACAAGCAACAAAAACATGACTCAAAACAACAAAAACCTGACTCAAAACAACAAAAACATGACTCAAAACAACAAAAACATGACTCAAAACAACAAAAACATGACTCAAAACAACAAAAACATGACTCAAAACAACAAAAACCTGACTCAAAACAACAAAAACATGACTCAAAACAACAAAAACATGACTCAAAACAACAAAAACATGACTAAAAGTGACTGTGATCAGTTTGTCGGTTCATACTTCAGTCTTTTGTCATTTCTCCTGAACAGAATCTCATTATTAAAACTCAATCACGATCACAAAACTGGTCAGAAAAGTCACTATTGGATCTTTTTGAATGTTCTGAAGTGTTTGATTCCATTCTGCTTGTTCTGCTGCTGCTGGAGCGGCTCCACGTCTGGAGTTTGATCTGAATGTGTGGATTTAATGTCGATTATTGCGTTCAAATGTTGAACCGCAGCATCAAAAAGCATCTGTGCCCAAACATAAACCATCAACAAGAAATATGGACATTTGTATGACTAAAGAGTCCAAAATCAACCTCTTAAACCTGGTTCTGTCCATTTTTCAGATTCAAATGTGTGACATTTTGGTTGTTTTTACCTAAATTTCTATGAAAACGTTTGTTCTTACATTTATGAGATTAAACTACAGCAGAAGTTAATATTGAGATGTTTCCTCTGTTTTTTTTGTCCTCAAAGTCCTTGAACGGCTCTTTCTGAGGCTTTTTGAAAAATACTGTGACTTTTGTTTTGTTTGTGACGGAGAGGACTCTGAGCTCTGATGATGAACGAGTGTCATTTGGGCTGTTTTTGTCTAAACCAGGACTAAACCAGGACTAAACCAGGACTAAACCAGGACTAAACCAGGACTAAATCAGGTCTAAACCAGGACTAAACCAGGACTAAACCAGGACTAAACCAGGTCTAAACCAGGACTAAACCAGGACTAAACCAGGACTAAACCAGGACTAAATCAGGTCTAAACCAGGACTAAACCAGGACTAAACCAGGACTAAACCAGGACTAAACCAGGACTAAACCAGGACTAAACCAGGACTAAACCAGGACTAAACCAGGACTAAATCAGGTCTAAACCAGGACTAAACCAGGACTAAACCAGGACTAAACCAGGTCTAAACCAGGACTAAACCAGGTCTAAACCAGGACTAAACCAGGACTAAACCAGGTCTAAACCTGGACTAAACCAGGACTAAACCAGGTCTAAACCTGGACTAAACCTGGACTAAACCAGGACTAAACCAGGTCTAAACCTGGACTAAACCAGGACTGAACCAGGTCTAAACCAGGTCTAAACCAGGACTAAACCAGGTCTAAACCAGGTCTAAACCTGGACTAAACCAGGACTGAACCAGGTCTAAACCAGGTCTAAACCAGGACTAAACCAGGTCTAAACCAGGTCTAAACCAGGACTAAACCAGGACTAAACCAGGTCTAAACCAGGACTAAACCAGGACTAAACCAGGACTGAACCAAGACTAAACCAGGACTAAACCAGGACTAAACCAGGTCTAAACCACGACTAAACCAGGTCTAAACCAGGTCTAAACCAGGTCTAAACCAGGACTAAACCAGGTCTAAACCTGGACTAAACCAGGTCTAAACCTGGACTAAACCAGGACTAAACCAGGACTGAACCAGGTCCAAAGTGTAAATACAGCCTGAATTTCAAACATTTTAAAATCCATCTCCTTTAATTAAAATAATCCACAAAAGAAAAACATAAAAAACACAAAGACTCACGAGTTTGAACCCAGAGTCTGGATCCTGCTCCAAAGAACATCTTGTTGTATCCTGCCCCAGTATTCACACTGTAGTACAGCACTCTACAAATACTACATGTACTACTACAACAAATACTACTACTACTGCATGTACTACTACTACTGCTACTACTTAATATTAATAAGTGATAATGAATATAAAGAGCATTGACACAGTAGTGACACATGTGGCCTTAGGGCCCTGAGCCGATGGAGACAAGAATGCTCCACAAACAGGACGGTTTAGAGCTGTTTTAAAGCCGTCTGTCCTGGGACACAGAGGCAGATCATGAAGGGTCTGTCCTGGGACACAGAGGCGGATCATGAAGGGTCTGTCCTGGGACACAGAGTCCTGGGACACAGAGGCAGATCATGAAGGGTCTGTCCTGGGACACAGAGGCAGATCATGAAGGGTCTGTCCTGGGACACAGAGGCAGATCATGAAGGGTCTGTCCTGGTGTTTGAAGGACGTCCGAGGAGCCGTCAGGTGCTGTCGGCCGGAGCTCTAAAAGTCTGCACCAAAGCCTTAAAGTGCACTCCAAAACAACAGGAGCAGCTGGTGTGGGTCAGAGGCCCGAGGGATATACACACTTATATAACACACACACGGAAACCTGCTGGACGAATGAGGGCTAAACCAGGACTAAACCAGGTCTAAGCCAGGGATAAACCAAGTCTAAACCAGAACTAAACAAGAACTAAACAAGGACTAAACCAGGGCTAAACCAGGTCCAAAGTGTGAATGGAGTCTGACTTACAAACGTTCTAACATCCGTCTCCTTTAATTAAAATAATCCACAAAAGAAAAACAAAGACTCACGAGTTTGAACCCAGAGTCTGGATCCTGCTCCAAAGTAGATCTTGTTTCCTGCCCCAGTATTCACACTGTAGTACAGCACTCTACAAATACTACATGGACTACATGTACTACTACTACTACTACCACAAATACTTCTACAGCAAATACTATCACTACTACACACTTTAAACAAATATTTTATACAACATTAAAAGTGATTCTCACAGTTTTAACACTTTGATTAAACCAGGTCTAAACCAGGACTAAACCAGGTCTAAACCAGGTCTAAACCGGAACTAAACTGGGACTAAAACGGGACAAAACCAGGTCTAAACCAGGACTAAACCAGGACTGAACCAGGACTGAACAAGGAATAAAGTGTGAATTCAAACTGAATTTCAAACACTGTAAAATCCATCTCCTTTCATTCAAAATAATCCACCAAAGAAAACCATAGAAACACAAAACTCACAAGTTTGAACCCAGAGTCTGGATCCTGCTCCAAAGGACATCTTGTATCCTGCCCCAGTATTCACACTGTAGTACAGCACTCTACAAATACTACTGTACTACTACTAACCACTAACTACTAACTACTGCTGCTGCAAATACTACTACTGTCCTCTGGTTCTTCTACTTTCATCAACAATATTTACGATGAGTTCATCTGGAGTCTGTTCATTGCTGTTCACATGTTTTTTCTCTTTAGGAGTGGAGTCTGTTGCAGACACCCTGGCGGCTCCAGGGGTGACCCCCTGATCCGCCTGGAGGAACTCTCCTTGATCTGGATGAACTGATCCTCTTCTGCCTGGGCGCTCTGGGACAGACAGGGGGCGCTCTGGGACAGACAGGGGGCTCTCTGGGACAGACAGGGGGCGCTCTGGGACAGACGGGGGGCGCTCTGGGACAGACAGGCGCTCTGGGACAGACGGGGGGCGCTCTGGGACAGACAGGGGGCGCTCTGGGACAGACGGGGGGCTCTGGGACAGACGGGGCGCTCTGGGACAGGCGGGCGCTCTGGGACAGACAGGGGGCGCTCTGGGACAGACAGGGCGCTCTGGGACAGACGGGGGCGCTCTGGGACAGACGGGGGCGCTCTGGGACAGACGGGGGCGCTCTGGGACAGACAGGGGCGCTCTGGGACAGACGGGGCGCTCTGGGACAGACGAAGCGCTCTGGGACAGAGAGGCGCTCTGGGACAGACAGGGGGCTCTGGGACAGGACGAGGGCGCTCTGGGACAGACAGGAGGCGCTCTGGGACAGACGGGGGGCGCTCTGGGACAGACGGGGGGCTCTGGGACAGAAGGGGGCGCTCTGGGACAGACAGGAGGCGCTCTGGGACAGGCGGGGGCGCTCTGGGACAGACAGGGGCGCTCTGGGACAGACGGGGCTCTGGGACAGACAGGGGGCTCTGGGACAGACAGGGGGCTCTGGGACAGACAGGGGGCTCTGGGACAGACAGGGCGCCTGGGACAGACAGAGCTCTGGGGACAGACAGGGGGCGCTGGGACAGACAGACAGACAGGGGCGCCTGGGACAGACAGGGGGCGCTCTGGGACAGACAGGGCGCTCTGGGACAGACAGGGGGCTCTGGGACAGACAGGGGGCTCTGGGACAGACGGGGGGCGCTCTGGGACTGTGATCCACTGTTAAATCCTATTGAACATTGTTTAATTGAACTGTTCTCTGCCTGTGGTCCATCGAGGAAACTGCTGTTGTGATTTTGGTCAAAACAAAAATAAACTGAATTAAATTGAACTAATACTACTGCATGTACTGTGCCTGTACACCTTAAACAAATATTTTACCCAACATTAAAAGTTGTTTGTCACAGTTTTAACACTTTGATTAAACCAGGACTAAACCAGATCCAAAGTGTGAATACAAACTGAATTTCAAACACTGTCAAATCCATCTCTTTATATTGAAAATAACCCATACAAAAAAAAAAAGAAAACACAAAAACTCACGAGTTTGAACCCAGAGTCTGGATCCTGCTCCAAAGTAGATCTTGTTTCCTGCAGTATTCACACTGTAGTACAGCACTTTACAAATACTACCACTACTACATGTACTTCTACTGCATGTTCTGAGGTAAAAGTCATGTTTTAAAATCACAAAAAAACAGTAAAAAGTGGTTATCAAACCAAAGTTGTTTTTTATATACATATATATATATACACACACACTATATATATATATATATATATATTTTTTTTTTTAAGTTTAAACATAAAACACATAGAACTCAAGCAGAGGCTGAAGAAGGAAATAAAAAATAGAAGAAAAAGATAAAGACAAGTCCCACTTTGTTAAGTTAACTTAATTAACTGTCGGTTTTTCCATTTCTCTTGTATTTAATTCATGTTAAAGAATAAAAATACTTTTTGAACAAAAACAGAAAAATTAAAACACAAATATGATTCAAGAATTCAAACTTCAGCTTCAGTTTGAGGATTAATAAAGACTGGATTATTTTAATTGTTTTAGACCCGAGAAAATCTGAAGAAAAAAAACCTCACGAGTTTGAACGAATGTGACCCTCTGTCCCACATCAGGGACCTGCTACTGCGAATAGTACTGCTACTGTGAATAGTACTGCTACTGCGAATAGTACTGCTACTGTGAATAGTACTGCTACTGCGAATAGTACTGCTACTGCGAATAGTACTACTACTGCGAATAGTACTGCTACTGCGAATAGTACTACTACTGTGAATAGTACTGTGAATAGTACTGCTACTGCGAATAGTACTACTACTGTGAATAGTACTGTGAATAGTACTGCTACTGCGAATAGTACTGTGAATAGTACTGCTACTGTGAATAGTACTACTACTGTGAATAGTACTGTGAATAGTACTGCTACTGCGAATAGTACTGTGAATAGTACTGCTACTGTGAATAGTACTACTACTGTGAATAGTACTGTGAATAGTACTGCTACTGCGAATAGTACTTCTACTGTGAATAGTACTGCTACTGTGAATAGTACTGCTACTGTGAATAGTACTGCTACTGTGAATAGTACTACTACTGTGAATAGTACTGCTACTGTGAATAGTACTACTACTGCGAATAGTACTGCTACTGCGAATAGTACTGCTACTGCGAATAGTACTACTACTGCGAATAGTACTGCTACTGCGAATAGTACTGCTACTGCGAATAGTACTGCTACTGCGAATAGTACTGCTACTGCGAATAGTACTGCTACTGTGAATAGTACTGCTACTGCGAATAGTACTACTACTGCGAATAGTACTGCTACTCTTGAGATAGTACTGCTACTGCGAATAGTACTGCTACTGAGAATAGTACTGCTACTGCGAATAGTACTGCTACTGCGAATAGTACTGCTACTGCGACTAGTACTGCTACTGCGAATAGTACTGCTACTGCGAATAGTACTGCGACTGTGAATAGTACTGCTACTGCGAATAGTACTGCGACTGTGAATAGTACTGCTACTGTGAATAGTACTGCTACTGCAAATAGTACTGCTACTGCGAATAGTACTGCTACTGTGAATAGTACTGCTACTGCGAATAGTACTGCTACTGCGACTAGTACTACTACTGCGAATAGTACTGCTACTGTGAATAGTACTGCTACTGCGAATAGTACTGCTACTGCGACTAGTACTACTACTGCGAATAGTACTGCTACTGTGAATAGTACTGCTACTGCGAATAGTACTGCATAAGTACTGCCAAAGTACTTCTACTGCGGAAAGTACTGCTACTGCAAAGTTACTACTTGAAACCAGGACTAAAGTGTAAATACAGCCTGAATATCAAACATTCTAAAGTCCATCACTTTTTATTATAAATAACCCATAAAAACATAAAAAACACAAAGACTCACCAGTTTGAACCCAGAGTCTGGATCCTGCTCCAAAGAACATCTTGTATCCTCCTGCCCCACTAGTCACACTGTAGTACAGCACTCTACAAATACTACTGTACTACATGTACTACTACCACCGCAAATACTTCTACAGCAAATACTACCACTACTGCACACTTTAAACAAACATTTTATTCAACATTAAAAGTGATTCTCACAGTTTTAACACTTTGATTAAACCAGGACTGAACCAGGACTAAACCAGGACTAAACCAGGTCTAAACCAGGACTAAACCAGGACTAAACCAGGACTAAACCAGGACTAAACCAGGACTAAACCAGGACTAAACCAGGACTAAACCAAGACTAAACCAGGACTAAACCAGGACTAAACCAGGACTAAACCAGGACTAAACCAGGACTGAACCAAGACTAAACCAGGTCTAAACCAGGACTAAACCAGGCCTCACATATTTTAAATTCTTTTACGGTGGATGTAAAACGTGTCGGATTAATTAAAGATAAAATAAAAACTGTAAAAGCCTCGCTCCGAGTCAAACCAGACCAGCTCCAGTCTAGAGTCAAACCAGACCAGCTCCAGTCCAGAGTCAAACCAGACCAGCTCCAGTCCAGAGTCAAACCAGACCAGCTCCAGTCCAGAGTCAAACCAGACCAGCTCCAGTCTAGAGTCAAACCAGACCAGCTCCAGTCCAGAGTCAAACCAGACCAGCTCCAGTCTAGAGTCAAACCAGACCAGCTCCAGTCAGAGTCAAACCAGACCAGCTCCAGTCCAGAGTCAAACCAGACCAGCTCCAGTCCAGAGTCAAACCAGACCAGCTCCAGTCCAGAGTCAAACCAGACCAGCTCCAGTCAAGAGTCAAACCAGACCAGCTCCAGTCTAGAGTCAAACCAGACCAGCTCCAGTCCAGAGTCAAACCAGACCAGCTCCAGTCTAGAGTCAAACCAGACCAGCTCCAGTCCAGAGTCAAACCAGACCAGCTCCAGTCCAGAGTCAAACCAGACCAGCTCCAGTCCAGAGTCAAACCAGACCAGCTCCAGTCAGAGTCAAACCAGACCAGCTCCAGTCCAGAGTCAAACCAGACCAGCTCCAGTCCAGAGTCAAACCAGACCAGCTCCAGTCCAGAGTCAAACCAGACCAGCTCCAGTCCAGAGTCAAACCAGACCAGCTCCAGTCCAGAGTCAAACCAGACCAGCTCCAGTCCAGAGTCAAACCAGACCAGCTCCAGTCCAGAGTCAAACCAGACCAGCTCCAGTCCAGAGTCAAACCAGACCAGCTCCAGTCCAGAGTCAAACCAGACCAGCTCCAGTCCAGAGTCAAACCAGACCAGCTCCAGTCCAGAGTCAAACCAGACCAGCTCCAGTCCAGAGTCAAACCAGACCAGCTCCAGTCCAGAGTCAAACCAGACCAGCTCCAGTCCAGAGTCAAACCAGACCAGCTCCAGTCCAGAGTCAAACCAGACCAGCTCCAGTCCAGAGTCTGGAGCTGGTCCAGAAGGACAGGAACAAGGACAAGACCTGCTACTGCAGAAAGTACAGCAAAAGTACTGCTACTGCGAAACGTACTGCAAAAAGTTACTAGATGAAACCAAGTCTAAAGTGGGAATTCAAACTGAATTTCAAACACTGTGAATCCATCTCCTTTAATATAATATAATCCACCAAAGAAAAACATAAAAAACACAAACACTCACGAGTTTGAACCCAGAGTCTGGATCCTGCTCCAAAGAACATCTTGTTTCCTCCTGCAGCATTCACACTGTAGTACAGCACTCTACAAATACTACATGGACTACATCTACTACTACTACTGCATGTACCACTACAGCAAATACTACTACAGCAAATACTACTACTACTACACACTTTAAACAAATATTTTATACAACATTAAAAGTGATTCTCACAGTTTTAACACTTTGATTAAACCAGGACCAAACCAGGACTAAACCAGGACTAAACCAGGACTGAACCAGGACTAAACCAGGACTAAACCAGGTCTAAACCAGGACTAAACCAGGCCTCACATATTTTAAATTATTTTACGGTGAATGTAAAACGTGGCAGTTTTTAGTTTAAACTCTTAACGATCGACTTGAAGAAAAGCTTGTGTCGGATTAATTAAAGATCAAATAAAAACAGTCCAGTTCTGACCTGTTTGAACGACGAGGCGCGTCCCGGGCCCAAAAACCACTTTGTCTGTGCCTCGATTCACACCGTGTTTGAGCTCAGAGCGAAAACCTCCAGAACAGGAACCAGAGCAGGAACCAGAGCAGGAACCAGAACAGGAACAAGGACAGGAACAAGGACAGGAACCAGAGCAGGAACCAGAGCAGGAACAAGGACAGGAACAAGGACAGGAACCAGAACAGGAACAAGGACAGGAACAAGGACAGGAACAAGGACAGGAACCAGAACAGGAACAAGGACAGGAACCAGAGCAGGAACCAGAACAGGAACCAGGACAGGAACCAGGACAGGAACCAGGACAGGAACCAGAGCAGGAACAAGGACAGGAACCAGAGCAGGAACCAGGACAGGAACCAGGACAGGAACAAGGACAGGAACCAGAGCAGGAACCAGGACAGGAACAAGGACAGGAACAAGGACAGGAACCAGAGCAGGAACCAGGACAGGAATAAGGACAGGAACAAGGACAAGAACCAGAACAGGAACAAGAACAGGAACAAGGACAGGAACAAGGACAGGAACCAGAGCAGGAACCAGAACAGGTACCAGAACATGTACCAGGACAGGGACCAGAGCAGGAACAAGGACAGGAACCAGGACAGGAACAAGGACAGGAACCAAGGAACCAGAGCAGGAACCAGAACAGGAACCAGGACAGGAACCAGAGTAGGAACCAGAGCAGGAACCAGGACAGGAACCAGAACAGGAACAAGAACAGGAACCAGGACAGGAACCAGGACAGGAACCAGGACAGGAACCAGGACAGGAACAAGGACAGGAACCAGAGTAGGAACCAGAACAGGAACAAGGACAGGAACAAGGACAGGAACCAGAACAGGTACCAGAACAGGTACCAGGACAGGGACCAGAGCAGGAACAAGGACAGGAACCAGGACAGGAACAAGGACAAGAACCAGAGCAGGAACCAGGACAGGAACCAGAGTAGGAACCAGAGCAGGAACCAGAACAGGAACCAGAACAGGAACAAGAACAGGAACCAGGACAGGAACCAGGACAGGAACAAGGACAGGAACAAGGACAGGAACCAGAACAGGAACAAGGACAGGAACCAGAGCAGGAACCAGAACAGGTACCAGAACATGAACCAGGACAGGGACCAGAGCAGGAACAAGGACAGGAACCAGGACAGGAACAAGGACAAGAACCAGAGCAGGAACCAGGACAGGAACCAGAGTAGGAACCAGAGCAGGAACCAGGACAGGAACCAGAACAGGAACAAGAACAGGAACCAGGACAGGAACCAGGACAGGAACAAGGACAGGAACAAGGACAGGAACCAGAACAGGAACAAGGACAGGAACAAGGACAGGAACAAGGACAGGAACAAGGACAAGAACCAGAACAGGAACAAGAACAGGAACAAGGACAGGAACAAGGACAGGAACCAGAGCAGGAACCAGAACAGGTACCAGAACATGTACCAGGACAGGGACCAGAGCAGGAACAAGGACAGGAACCAGGACAGGAACAAGGACAGGAACCAAGGAACCAGAGCAGGAACCAGAACAGGAACCAGGACAGGAACCAGAGTAGGAACCAGAGCAGGAACCAGGACAGGAACCAGAACAGGAACAAGAACAGGAACCAGGACAGGAACCAGAACAGGAACAAGGACAGGAACCAAGGAACCAGAGCAGGAACCAGAACAGGAACCAGGACAGGAACAAGGACAGGAACCAAGGAACCAGAGCAGGAACCAGAACAGGAACCAGGACAGGAACAAGGACAGGAACCAGAACAGGAACAAGGACAAGAACCAGAACAGGAACAAGGACAGGAACCAAGGAACCAGAGCAGGAACCAGAACAGGAACCAGGACAGGAACCAGAGCAGGAACCAGATCAGGGACCAGAAAACACTGAACTTTAATTTTCTCGCTTCTCGTTTTGGTTTGATCTCGAGTCGAGCTGGAGACACGTCACAAACATTATGTTTCAGTTGTTGTTCTGAAAATGAAGTGTGTTTATAGAGTCTACAAACACTGCCATGAACAAAACCCTAATCTCTGGATTAAACTCAGCGAGAAAGAAGAAGAAACGAACGCAACCGAACCAACGATCAAGGCCTGGGACTGACATTCGGCAAAACGCCCAGAGTAATCTCCCAAATGAGAACAGCTTCACGTTCAAGACACTTTTATAAAACGACCACAGGAACGAGACCAATTTATCACCACAGCAGCCCTGACCAAACCAGATTAAACCAAACCAGACTAAACCAAACCAGATTAAACCAAACCAGACTAAACCAAACCAGACTAAACCAAACCAGATTAAACCAAACCAGACTAAACCAAACCAGACTAAACCAAACCAGACTAAACCAAATCAGACTAAACTAAACAAATCTATTATTTTAATCCCATTTGTACTCACGAGTTTGAACCCAGAGTCTGGATCCTGCTCCAAAGTAAATCTTGGAGCCTGCCCCAGTATTCACACTATAGTACAGCACTCTACAAATACTACATGGACTACTACTACTACTGCATGTACTTCTACTAATATTATACTAATATTTTACCCTAAATTAAAAGTTATTGGTCACAGTTTCAGCACTTTGATTAAACCAGGACTAAACCTGATCCAAACCAGGTCTAAAGCAGGTCCAAAGTGTAAATTCAAACTGAATTTGAAACATTGTCAAACCCATCTCTTTTTATTTAAAATAATCCACGAAAGAAAAACACAAAAACTCACAAGTTTGAACCCAGAGTCTGGATCCTGCGCCAAAGTAGAGCTTTCTGTTTCCTCCAGTATTCACACTGTAGTACAGCACTCTACAAATACTACTGTACTACATGTACTACTACTGCATGTACTACTGCTACTAAATCCTGTTTGTCTCAAAAGACATGAACCAGTGATAGTTTTAGGTTTCTGAATCCAAAAAGACCAGGTCAAGACCAGGTCTAAACCAGGACTAAACCAGGACTGAACCAGGACTAAATTAAGCCTTAACCAGGACTGAATCAAACCAGAAGCTGCAGGACAAAAGGAGAAACCGCAAAGGCTGCCACAATAAACCCTGGTCCAGTCCAGGTCCAGTCCTGGTTTAGTCCAGGTTCAGTCCCGGTTCAGCCCTAGTTTAGTCCTGGTTCAGTCCTGGTTCAGACCTGGTTCAGTCCTGGTTCAGACCTGGTTCAGGGTCAGTTGGTTCATGTTTAAATTCACTAAAATGTCAGACTTTAGTTGAATATTTACTCACGTGTTTGAACCCAGAGTTTGGTCCCAGAAGCAAAAGTGAGTTTGTATCCGCCCTGAGCAGTCACACCTCGACTCACAGCGAGACAAAAACCAGACCTCGACTCACAGCGAGACAAAAACCAGACCTCGACTCACAGCGAGACAAAAACCAGACCTCGACTCACAGCGAGACAAAAACCAGACCTCGACTCACAGCGAGACAAAAACCAGACCTCGACTCACAGCGAGACAAAAACCAGACCTCGACTCACAGCGAGACAAAAACCAGACCTCGACTCACAGCGAGACAAAAACCAGACCGGACAGGACAGGGACAGGATTAGACCGGGCAAGGACCGGGATTAAACAAAGACTGAACCGGGTCTAATCTGGGACTCAAATCTGGTCTAATCCAAACATAAAACAAGGTCTAAACTAGAACTCAAACTAGGACTAAACCAGGGCAAAACCAGGACCAAGACGAGAAGTAATGCCAGGCAAAGAGAGAGACTAAACCAGGTCTAAACGAGGACCAAACCAGTGCAAATCTAGGACTCAATTCTGGTCTAGACCAAACTTAAAACCAGGACTAAACTAGTGCTCAAACCGGGACTAAACCAGGACTAAACTAGAGCTCAAACCGGGACAAAACCAGGACTAAACTAGAGCTCAAATCGGGACTAAACCAGGACTAAACTAGAGCTCAAATCGGGACTAAACCAGGACTAAAGTAGGGGTCAAAACTAGTGCTCAAACCAGGACTAAACCAGGACTAAACTAGAGCTCAAATTGGGAAAAAAACAGGACTAAAGTAGGGGACTAAACTAGTGCTAAACCACAGGACGAGTTTACAGCTCATATCTTTGAACCAGGACTAAACCAGGACTAAACCAGGTCCAAAGTGTAAATGGAGTCTGAATTTCAAACATTTTAAAATCCATCTCCTTTAACTAAAATAATCCACAAAAGAAAAACATAAAAAACACCAAAGACTCACAAGTTTGAACCCAGAGTCTGGATCCTGCTCCAAAGTAGATCTTCCTGTTGTTTCCTCCAGTATTCACACTGTAGTACAGCACTCTACAAATACTACATGTACTACTACTACTACTACTACTACTACTACTACTACTACTTAATATTAATAAGTGATAATGAATATAAAGAGCATTGACACAGTAGTGACACATGTGGCCTTAGGGGCCCTGAGCCGATGGAGACAAGAATGCTCCACAAACAGGACGGTTTAGAGCTGTTTTAAAGCCGTCTGTCCTGGGACACAGAGGCAGATCATGAAGGGTCTGTCCTGGGACACAGAGGCAGATCATGAAGGGTCTGTCCTGGGACACAGAGTCCTGGGACACAGAGGCAGATCATGAAGGGTCTGTCCTGGGACACAGAGGCAGATCATGAAGGGTCTGTCCTGGGACACAGAGGCAGATCATGAAGGGTCTGTCCTGGGACACAGAGGCAGATCATGAAGGGTCTGTCCTGGGACACAGAGGCAGATCATGAAGGGTCTGTCCTGGGACACAGAGGCAGATCATGAAGGGTCTGTCCTGGGACACAGAGGCGGATCATGAAGGGGCTGTCCTGGGACACAGAGGCAGATCATGAAGGGTCTGTCCTGGGACACAGAGGCAGATCATGAAGGGTCTGTCCTGGGACACAGAGGCGGATCATGAAGGGGCTGTCCTGGGACACAGAGTCCTGGGACACAGAGGCAGATCATGAAGGGTCTGTCCTGGGACACAGAGGCAGATCATGAAGGGTCTGTCCTGGGACACAGAGGCAGATCATGAAGGGTCTGTCCTGGGACACAGAGGCAGATCATGAAGGGTCTGTCCTGGGACACAGAGGCGGATCATGAAGGGTCTGTCCTGGGACACAGAGGCGGATCATGAAGGGTCTGTCCTGGGACACAGAGGCGGATCATGAAGGGTCTGTCCTGGTGTTTGAAGGACGTTCGAGGAGCCGTCAGGTGCTGTCGGCCGGAGCTCTAAAAGTCTGCACCAAAGCCTTAAAGTGCACTCCAAAACAACAGGAGCAGCTGGTGTGGGACAGAGGCCCTGATGCTGAACCCTCTGCAGCGGGACAGCTCTGTTTGACTGACACCCACTGGGGCCGTAATGAATCCAATCAGGACCAAACAAACCCACGGGACGTTTCTAGCTCAACTTTGGAAACTATTTTTCTAAGTTTGGATGTGTTTAGCACCTGGATATTGTGTGTCCAAGAGATATACACACTTATATAACACACACACGGAACCCTGCTGGACGAATGAGGGCTAAACCAGGTCTAAACCAGGTCTAAACCGGGACTAAACCAGGTCCAAAGTGTGAACAGAGTCTGAATTACAAACGTTCTAAAATCCATCTCCTTTAATTAAAATAATCCATCAAAGAACAACATAAAAAAACACAAAAAACTCACCAGTTTGAACCCAGAGTCTGGATCCTGCTCCAAAGAACATCCTGTATCCAGTATTCACACTGTAGTACAGCACTCTACAAATACTACATGTACTACATGTACTACTACTACCACAAATACTTCTACAGCAAATACTACCACTACTGCACACTTTAAACAAATATTTTATTCAACATTAAAAGTGATTCTCACAGTTTTAACACTTTGATTAAACCAGGACTAAACCAGGAGTAAACCAGGAGTAAACCAGGACTAAACCAGGGCTAAACCAGGTCCAAAGTGTGAATGGAGTCTGACTTACAAACGTTCTAAAATCAATCTCCTTTAATTAAAATAATCCACAAAAGAAAAACAAAGACTCACGAGTTTGAACCCAGAGTCTGGATCCTGCTCCAAAGAACATCTTGTATCCTCCAGTATTCACACTGTAGTACAGCACTCTACAAATACTATATGCAGTAGTACTACTACTACTGCATGCACTACTAATACTACCTCTACTGTTGCAAATACTTCTACAGCAAATACTACCACTACTGCACACTTTAAACAAATATTTTATACAACATTAAAAGTGTTCTCACAGTTTTAACACTTTGATTAAACCAGGACTAAACCAGGACTAAACCAGGACTAAACCAGGTCTAAACCAGGTCTAAACCGGGACTAAACTAGGTCTAAACCAGGATTAAACCAGGACTGAACAAGGAATAAAGTGTGAATTCAAACTGAATTTCAAACACTGTAAAATCCATCTCCTTTCATTCAAAATAATCCACCAAAGAAAACCATAAAAACACAAAACTCACAAGTTTGAACCCAGAGTCTGGATCCTGCTCCAAAGAACATCTTTCTGTTTCCAGTATTCACACTGTAGTACAGCACTCTACAAATACTACATGTACTACATCTACTACTACTACTGCATGTACCACTACTGCACACTTTAAACAAACATTTTATACAACATTAAAAGTGATTCTCACAGTTTTAACACTTTGATTAAACCAGATCTAAACCAAGACTAAACCAGGACTAAACCAGGACTAAACCAGGACTAAACCAGGACTAAACCATGACTAAACCAGGTCTAAACCAGGACTAAACCAGGACTAAACCAGGACTAAACCAGGACTAAACCATGACTAAACCAGGTCTAAACCAGGACTAAACCAGGTCTAAACCAGGACTAAACCAGGTCTAAACCAGGACTAAACCAGGACTAAACCAGGCCTCACATATTTTAAATTATTTTACGGTGAATGTAAAACGTGGCAGTTTTTAGTTTAAACTCTTAACGATCGACTTGAAGAAAAGCTTGTGTCGGATTAATTAAAGATCAAATAAAAACAGTCCAGTTCTGACCTGTTTGAACGACGAGGCGCGTCCCGGGCCCAAAAAACACTTTGTCTGTGCCTCGATTCACACCGTGTTTGAGCTCAGAGCGAAAACCTCCAGAACAGGAACCAGAGCAGGAACCAGAGCAGGAACAAGGACAGGAACAAGGACAGGAACAAGGACAGGAACCAGAACAGGAACAAGGACAGGAACCAGAACAGGAACAAGGACAGGAACAAGGACAGGAACCAGAACAGGAACAAGGACAGGAACCAGAGCAGGAACCAGAGCAGGAACAAGGACAGGAACAAGGACAGGAACAAGGACAGGAACCAGAACAGGAACAAGGACAGGAACAAGGACAGGAACAAGGACAGGAACCAGAACCAGAACAGGAACAAGGACAGGAACAAGGACAGGAACAAGGACAGGAACCAGAACAGGAACAAGGACAGGAACCAGAGCAGGAACCAGAGCAGGAACCAGGACAGGAACCAGAGCAGGAACCAGAACAGGAACCAGAACAGGAACAAGGACAGGAACCAGAACAGGAACCAGAACAGGAACAAGGACAGGAACGAGGACAGGAACCAGAACCAGAGCAGGAACCAGGACAGGAACCAGAACAGGAACAAGGACAGGAACAAGTACAGGAACCAGAACAGGAACAAGGACAGGAACAAGGACAGGAACCAGAACCAGAGCAGGAACCAGGACAGGAACCAGAACAGGAACAAGGACAGGAACAAGGACAGGAACCAGAACAGGAACCAGAACCAGAGCAGGAACCAGGACAGGAACCAGAACAGGAACAAGGACAGGAACCAGAACAGGAACCAGAACAGGAACCAGAACAGGAACCAGAGCAGGAACCAGAACAGGAACCAGAACAGGAACAAGGACAGGAACAAGGACAGGAACAAGGACAGGAACAAGGACAGGAACCAGAACAGGAACCAGAACAGGAACAAGGACAGGAACAAGGACAGGAACCAGAACAGGAACAAGGACAGGAACCAGGACAGGAACCAGAACAGGAACAAGGACAGGAACAAGGACAGGAACCAGAACAGGAACAAGGACAGGAACAAGGACAGGAACCAGGACAGGAACCAGGACAGGAACCAGAACAGGAACCAGGACAGGAACCAGGACAGGAACAAGGACAGGAACAAGGACAGGAACCAGGACAGGAACAAGGACAGGAACAAGGACAGGAACCAGGACAGGAACCAGGACAGGAACAAGGACAGGAACAAGGGCAGGAACCAGAACAGGAACCAGAACAGGAACCAGAGCAGGAACCAGAACAGGAACCAGGACAGGAACAAGGACAGGAACCAGAACCAGAACAGGAACAAGGACAGGAACCAGTGCAGGAACCAGAACAGGAACCAGAACAGGAACAAGGACAGGAACAAGGACAGGAACCAGAACCAGAACAGGAACCAGAACAGGAACCAGAACAGGAACCAGGACAGGAACCAGGACAGGAACAAGGACAGGAACAAGGATAGGAACAAGGACAGGAACAAGGACAGGAACCAGAGCAGGAACCAGGACAGGAACCAGGACAGGAACAAGGACAGGAACCAGAACAGGAACCAGAACAGGAACCAGGACAGGAACAAGGACAAGAACCAGGACAGGAACCAGAGCAGGAACCAGATCAGGGACCAGAAAACACTGAACTTTAATTTTCTCGCTTCTCGTTTTGGTTTGATCTCGAGTCGAGCTGGAGACACGTCACAAACATTATGTTTCAGTTGTTGTTCTGGAAATGAAGTGTGTTTATAGAGTCTACAAACACTGCCCTGAACAAAACCCTAATCTCTGGATTAAACTCAGCGAGAAAGAAGAAGAAACGAACGCAACCGAACCAACGATCAAGGCCTGGGACTGACATTCGGCAAAACGCCCAGAGTAATCTCCCAAATGAGACCAGCTTCACGTTCAAGACACTTTTATAAAACGAGCACAGGAACGAGATCAATTTATCACCACAGCAGCCCTGACCAAACCAGATTAAACCAAACCAGACTAAACCAAACCAGATTAAACCAAACCAGACTAAACCAAACCAGACTAAACCAAACCAGATTAAACCAAACCAGACTAAACCAAACCAGACTAAACCAAACCAGACTAAACCAAACCAGATTAAACCAAACCAGACTAAACCAAACCAGACTAAACCAAACCAGATTAAACCAAACCAGACTAAACCAAACCAGATTAAACCAAACCAGACTAAACCAAACCAGACTAAACCAAACCAGACTAAACCAAACCAGACTAAACCAAACCAGATTAAACCAAACCAGACTAAACCAAATCAGACTAAACCAAACCAGACTAAACCAAATCAGACTAAACTAAACAAATCTATTATTTTAATCCCATTTGTACTCACGAGTTTGAACCCAGAGTCTTGATCCTGCTCCAAAGTAAATCTTGTATCCTCCTCCAGTATTCACACTGTAGTACAGCACTCTACAAATACTACTGTACTACATGTACTACTACTACTACTCAAACATTTTACCCAGCATTAAAAGTTATTTGTCACAGTTCTAAACCAGGTCTAATTCAGGTCCAAACTGTAAATACAAACTGAATTCATTCTTTTCTTCCACGTCGCAGGTGGAGAGTGTCCCAGTGACTTTGGGTTTTAGGCAGGTGCACCCTGGACAGGGGCGGCTCGTCCCGGGACTGACACAGAGACACGGACAAACATTCACTGTCACATTCATTCACTCAGTACCAGTGACCCTCCAGTCAGTGTTTGGACAGAACCGGAACTGAATTTAACATTTAAACCATCTCCTTTAATTAGAACAATCCACTGAAGATGAACGTGAAGAACACAAAGACTCACCAGTTTGAACCCAGAGTCTGGATCCTGCTCCAAAGAACATCTTGTTGTATCCTGTGCCACTAGTCACACTGTAGTACAGCACTCTACAAATACTACTGTACCACATGTACTACTACTGCATGTACTACTACTGCATGTACTACTACTACTGCATGTACTACTACTGCATGTACTACTCCAAACCAAAACAAATATTTTACACAACATTAAAAGTTTTTGTCACCTTTAATTCATGAATTTAGTTTAACATAATCCTGTTTGACTCAAACGTTAAAGAAATTAATCAGTAACAGTTTTAGGATTCTGAATCCAAACCAGGACTAACCCGGGATTAACCAAGTCTAAACCAAGACTAAACCAGGTCTAAACCGGGGCTAAACCAGGTCTAAACCAGGACTGAACCAGGTCTAAACTGGGACTAAACCAGGACTAAACCAGGTCCAAAGTGTAAATACAGCCTGAATTTCAAACATTTTAAAATCCATCTCCTTTAATTAAAATAATCCACAGAAGAAAAACAAAAAAACTCACGAGTTTGAACCCAGAGTCTGGATCCTGCTCCAAAGAACATCCTTCCTCCAGTATTCACACTGTAGTACAGCACTCTACAAATACTACATGGACTACATGTACTACTACTACTACTACTACTACTACTAAATCCTGTTTGTCTCAAAAGACATGAACCAGTGATAGTTTTAGGTTTCTGAATCCAAAAAGACCAGGTCAAGACCAGGTCTAAACCAGGACTAAATTAAGCCTTAACCAGGACTGAATCAAACCAGCTGCAGGACAAAAGGAGAAACCGCAAAGGCTGCCACAATAAACCCTGGTCCAGTCCAGGTCCAGTCCTGGTTTAGTCCTGGTTCAGTCCTGGTTCAGTCCTGGTTCAGTCCTGGTTCAGCCCTAGTTTAGTCCTGGTTTAGTCCTGGTTTAGTCCTGGTTCAGTCCTGGTTTAGTCCTGGTTTAGTCCTGGTTTAGTCCTGGTTCAGTCCTGGTTCAGGGTCAGTTGGTTCATGTTTAAATTCACTAAAATGTCAGACTTTAGTTGAATATTTACTCACATGTTTGAACCCAGAGTTTGGTCCCAGAAGCAAAAGTGAGTTTGTATCCGCCCTGAGCAGTCACACCTCGACTCACAGCGAGACAAAAACCAGACCTCGACTCACAGCGAGACAAAAACCAGACCTCGACTCACAGCGAGACAAAAACCAGACCTCGACTCACAGCGAGACAAAACCAGACCTCGACTCACAGCGAGACAAAAACCAGACCTCGACTCACAGCGAGACAAAACCAGACCTCGACTCACAGCGAGACAAAAACCAGACCTCGACTCACAGCAGGACTAAAACCAGACCTCGACTCACAGCGAGACAAAAACCAGACCTCGACTCACAGCGAGACAAAAACCAGACCTCGACTCACAGCGAGACAAAAACCAGACCTCGACTCACAGCGAGACAAAAACCAGACCTCGACTCACAGCGAGACAAAAACCAGACCTCGACTCACAGCAGGACTAAAACCAGACCTCGACTCACAGCGAGACAAAAACCAGACCTCGACTCACAGCGAGACAAAAACCAGACCTCGACTCACAGCGAGACAAAAACCAGACCTCGACTCACAGCGAGACAAAAACCAGACCTCGACTCACAGCGAGACAAAAACCAGACCTCGACTCACAGCAGGACTAAAACCAGACCTCGACTCACAGCGAGACAAAAACAGGCTCAATTTAGCATCAAAGAATGGCAGGTGTGGGACCGGATTAGACCGGGCAAGGACCGGGATTAAACAAAGACTGAACCGGGCCTAATCTGGGACTCAAATCTGGTCTAATCCAAACATAAAACAAGGTCTAAACTAGAACTCAAACTAGGACTAAACCAGGGCAAAACCAGGACCAAGACGAGAAGTAATGCCAGGCAAAGAGAGAGACTAAACCAGGTCTAAACGAGGACCAAACCAGTGCAAATCTAGGACTCAATTCTGGTCTAGACCGAATTTAAAACCAGGACTAAAGTAGAGCTCAAACCGGGACAAAACCAGGACTAAACAAGAGCCAAAACCTGAACTCAGATGAGACACGGGACCATGAAGACCTCAGATGGAGATCGGACAAGCCCCGAATGTTTAAACTGGAACTGGACTGACCCCTTCAGTGTGACTCTGACCCCTTCACTGTGACCCTGACCCCTTCACTGTGACTCTGACCCCTTCACTGTGACCCTGACCCCTTCACTGTGACTCTGACCCTTTCACTGTGACCCTGACCCCTTCACTGTGACTCTGACCCTTTCACTGTGACCCTGACCCCTTCACTGTGACCCTGACCCTGTCCCAGAGCGAGGGACTGACCTGTGTGAAGGTAGAGTCTGGTCCCAGCTCCAAACAGCAGTGCGTTCCCTCCTCTGTCCTTCACACGCTGCGTCGAGCTCTTACAAAAACCTCCTCCTCAGGCGCTCGCCCAAACACCAGCGCCGCCTCACACCAGAGCCGCAGAACAGAGCTTCATCTGAGCGCCCGGCGTCAAACGATGATTTCTATTGAACTTTCAGACTCTTTCAGACCAAACAAAGGGTGAAACCTGGGACTGAAGGCTTCGAGAGCGAGAACGTTTACGAATGAAGTGTATTGTTGAGGAAAATCAGAAAGGGTTTATTCTTTATTAACATTTTGATTTAATAATTTCACTGTCGTGCAAAAAAAACAACTAAAGTGGCAAAAACGTGCCTAAGAGCAACAAAAATGCGACTAAAAGCAACAACAACACGACTCAAAGTGACAAAACCCGACTAAGGGCAACAAGAACACGACTAAGAACAACAAAAATGGAACTAAAAGCAACAAAAACATGACTCAAAGTGACAAAAACCCGACTAAGGGCAACAAAAACACGACTAAGAACAAAAATGGAACTAAAAGCAACAAAAACACGACTCAAAGTGACAAAAACCCGACTAAGGGCAACAAGAACATGACTAAGAACAACAAAAATGGAACTAAAAGCAACAAAAACACGACTCAAAGTGACAAAAACCCGACTAAGGGCAACAAGAACACGACTAAGAACAACAAAAATGGAACTAAAAGCAACAAAAGCACGACTAAGAACAACAGAAATGCGACTAAAATCAACAAAATCACGTTTTAAACTGATAAAAATTGACTAAGAGTGATAAAAACATGACAAGGCGACAAAAATGCAACTAAAAACAAAACACAAGAGCGACAAAAAATGTGACTAAAAGCAACAGAAACTTGACTAAAAGCATCAGAAAACCGGTCTAAAAATGACTAAATTGTGTCTACAAGTGACACAAACGCAAATAAAAGCAGCTGACGGAAAAGTTACGTAGTACAGCTTTGAAAACAGCCCGATCTGAAAGTGTAGCGTAAGAAACGATTAGTTGTGATGATGTTTGTCTGGACGACACACACCAAAAGACCTTTTATACCGACAGGAACAGGATTAAATCAAAATGTTATTGTCATCAATAACGCACTTTATTCATGAATATTCTCTCCAGAAGTCTTCAGTCGTGGTTCACAATGTGTAGAAATCATCATAATCGTTTGACCGCCGAACTGTAAAATAATCGTTGGTTGCAGCTCTGTATAATATTTTGAACATCAACCCCAACGACTTTTCCCGGAGCTCAGGAAAAATTGAAAACAGCACAATTTGTTCTTTTAAAGCACACATTTTCTGCCATTTTCCCCCCATACCAGGCATTTTTGAAACTTTAAGTGAGACACACAGATCTTTACCTGTCAATCTTTGTGTGTAATAATCCATAATAATCCACAAAACGTAAATTGCCGCTCATCAACAGAAGAACCCCACGCAGACGCCCCCTTGTGGCTGGACGCTGCCACGGCTCCTCCTCAGCTGTGGGATTGGTCCAGACGTCTCCACATGGATTCGTCGGAGGCTCTGCTCTAAAACGAGGGACAAAAGTAGAAGGCACAGAGTTAAAACCGTTTGGTAAAAGGGCTGCGTCACGAGGCGTGTGAATGTTTCTGTCCAAACGCTCCGCCTCCAAAGCTACGTCAGAGAAAAACTCTGATCAAACTGTGATTAAACATCGAGGAGATCATCAAAATAAACGTAGACAAATAGTGCCACCTCCTGGATTCATGGGATAAAGATCTGCACAGATCTCACTTTAATCTGTGCTAAAACACAAGTAACATTCCATGGTTCTGTTTAAAGGAGCTCACAGGCCGACGCCCACATGAGCCGTGCTGCCCAAGTCAACGCCTCATTCACTTTTGTCGTAGGGATTTAGAAAAAACAAATCAGTGGTGAGTGATGTTCATAACGTGGGGCGTTCATACTTCTGGAACCAAGGAGTGGGCGGGCACTTGTGAGCTCCATTTATGATTTTAAATCATTGATTTTATGGTTAACAGGTCCTTCTTGAAAATGTTCTCAATCATTGCATGTCGTTTGTGTTAAAAATGATTTTATGTCTGGTTTGAATGAATAAATGCTGTGCTCATTTGGCTTCTTTGTTCTTTTTTTGTGTTATATATATATATATGTGTGTGTGTGTGTGTGTGTGTGTGTGTGTGTGTGTGTGTGTGTGTGTGTGTGTGTGTGTGTGTGTGTGTGTATTTACACATACATATACACACAAACATGTACACATCCTGTTAAACTGATAATCCTACTTTGCGTAAATTAAACCTGACAAAAGTAGTAGAATACTATGAGTTTTTAAAACTTCCTTCTCTTTTTGTGCATCACAAACTACACAGTGTATTATAATGTATCCATGTATTATTATTTTTACAATCAATATTTACATGTTTTCTTGTATGTTTTACAGACGCTCAAATAAATAAATAAAAAATATAAAGTATGTCTATATAAAAAACATCAGAACCACGTAGAATATAAAATATATATAAACATAAGCCTTTTGAAACTCAGGGTCCACTCACTCTGTTCACCTGCCCAGGTCCAGAACCGCTCCCTCCGCCCCAACCGGACCCAAGAGCCGGACCCGAGAACTGAACCTGAGAACTGGACCCGAGAACTGAACCCGAGAACCGGACCTGAGAACCGGACCCGGAGGGGGAGATGACGAGACGGAGAGAAGCCCCGGGCCGCGGGAGGAGGTGAGGCGGGATCAGGAGCACAGGGTCTGAAACAAACTGAGAACATAAACGTGTTTCCTGTTGGGTTTTTAGGCACAGAGCAGCACAAAGTTGCATTTAATGGCTCTTTTCCTCGTTGCTTTGTTTATGTTGAGTCACGGTTAGCCTGTGCTGGGCTAACGGCTAACGCTTAGCCTGTGCTGGGCTAACGGCTAGCGTAGTTTGCACTCAGTGTGACAGTATGTACGTCTGCTTTGTTTGGGTGAAACGTAAACGACAGTAGTTTGAACGAGCGGGACGTCCGGGCTGCTCTCTGGGGTTAAAGGTGTGGTGTTTCTGTCAAAAAGCTGATACTTTCGCCGCTTTCACCAGCGGCGGCTCGTCATTAAGGCGACAGGTGCGACAGGTGCGAGCGAGGATGGAAAAAGAGAAAGAAATACCTGCACGAGCGACGTGACGTAAGCTCAGAAATATCCCTGTCCAATCAGCAGAGCCGGTGTTCATAGTCCCGCCCCTTTTGCCGCGATGTCTGCTGGTGTAAAACCCATGGATGTATTAAAAGAACTGGATAAGCCCCGCCCCCTCTGTCCCAGGTTGATTAGTGGTCGTGTGAGGTACTGCAGCCTTTTTCTAAAATGTCACATTATAATCACAGACAGGACTGAATTATTATCAGTATTTAAATAAAATAGAAGGAAATGTTCTTTTCTACCGTTTATAAAATCACAGAAATTACCGTTTTTATCTGAAGTGACGTCACACAAACATGTGTGAGTCACATGAACGAGCGTCAGATACAAACAGAAGCTCGTGGAAAAGGCTCGACTAGAGACACCTGTAAGTTGTATTTTATTTCATTTCAGACGCTTCACGTGTGTCTAACATGAAGAACACAATTACAATCACACAAGCTAACGCTAACACAAAAACTTGCAGCTGCTGGTCGTTCACGTCGCTCAAAGCATCATGGGGGATTGTGGTCATGTGGTGCTCTAAAGCAAAGATGGCCGCCTCCGTATCAGGAAGTAAAACAAAGATGGCCGCCTCCGTATTCACACACGTGAAGCGTCTGAAATGAAATAAAATACAACTTACAGGTGTCTCTAGTCGAGCCTTTTCCACGAGCTTCTGTTTGTATCGTCCGACGCTCGTTCACGTGACTCGCACATGTTTGTGTGACGTCACTTCATATAAAAACGATAATTTGTGTGATTTTATAAACGGTAGAAAAGAACATTTCCTTCTATTTTATTTAAATACTGATAATAATTCAGTCCTGTCTGTGATTATAATGTGACATTTTAGAAAAAGGCTGCAGTACCTCACACGACCACTAATCAATCTGGGACAGAGGGGGGCGGGGCTTATCCAGTTCTTTTAATACATCCATGTTGCTAACCCCTTTGTCGTGCCGTGTGCTAGCAGTTCGCTGGACGACATTTCCATCACTTTCAGGTGGCCCAGTGCAGTGTTGACTTGTTGTGACACATTTTACACAAATCAATCCACTTTATGTAATATTTGAGCCGCAGAGCCTTCCCTGGTCCTCCACCCGAGAGAAACGAACACACGCTCTTCTGGAAACACAGCAGGAAGAGGCGGAGCAAGGTAAATGTTAGAACAGATGCAGCGATCACACTGCACGTACAACGTCCTACGCATTTAGCCAGAATGAACAGTGAATGAGTGCGGCCACACTGCACACGCAAGATGCACGTCGGGAGCAGCTCTACGCTCTACACGAGCGTAGGAGCCTATCCCACTCAAAGTACATAGACAGCAGATAAAACATTGTGTTTTCTATGTTTGTCCAAGCAGAATAAATAACCGTGAACACCTCATTATCTCTCCCCCCATTTAACAGGATAGTCATGTGACTATCCGCTCCGTCAAAAACTTTTCACGTGCACTTCTATTCTGCAGCGATGGATGTCAGGACGCTCATCGAGGCTGCGAAGCATTTGGAATATTCGCCTCAAGATAAAAATACAATGTTTATATAGTTTTAACACAAATTGGAGTGATGTTCTGCAGCAGTGACACACGTGCACATCAGCTTTAACATGAAAACACACAGCGCACAGCGTTCTGCTCCGTCTGCCAGTGGCCGCTCTCGCGTTGACGCACGGCTTCGGTTTCGCGAGGTTACATCTGTAAACAGTGGGGTTGAGGCCTCACTTGTCAGATAAAACGATGTGACTGCATCACTGTGTGGTTTACTAAAAGGTAAATCTGCTGCGTTTTGTTAAATGACGCCGTCTGTGATGCGACCGCATGAATCAAACCAACCGCAAACAAATTCCCTTCACTTCAAGATTGTGCATCAGTGGTGGTCAGCAAAATAAGATATTTAGTTTTTACTAAAAATGAATAACAAATCAAAAGCGCGTGAAGGAGAACAACAGGATCGTCACCTGAATTTCATTTTCTGTTGTGTTGCTGTTAAGGTAAGTCCTACGTCTCTCTTGGTCATTTACGTGAATCGCGTAGATGTGTAAGAAATAACACCCAGGTTTGTGGGGTTTAGATGCTCGGGGCTCATCAGAGGAGACAGCACCATGAGCCCAGTGAAGCAGGGGCCGGTGAGAGTTTTAGCGATGAACATTTGCTCTGTTTGACTGTCGCTGACTGTCACAAACTGGTTTTGCTGCGAGCTAAGGCAAAGCTAAATTCGTGTACAGTTCACACAGTGCTGGTGCACGGTGTTTGATTGTTGTTTACATATTTCTCCAAGAAATTCCAATTATTAGCAGCGCGACATTAAGGGTGAGATTTTACATGTTACAGTGTGAGGTACGAGTTCAACAAGGATGTGGCTACTTTTCTTCATAAATAGCATTACTCTTACAAAAGTAAGAGTAATGTAATGTGATGTAAGTAAGAGTTCAGACTTCCGTTTGACGAGAACTCCGTTAGAGCTAATGACGAACGAGGGAAAAGTCTCGCCGCTAAAACGTTACATAAAGTCGATTGATTTGTGTAAAATGTTTAATGAACACGAGCAACAACAAGTCACAACGCAACGATTTCCTGGTCAGTCTGAAAACGTCTTTTTAGTCGAGTAGAACTTATTTTCTGTTGAGCTCGTCTGCTCCATGTGAACTACAACGGAAACAAGACGGTGGCGCGTACGACAACTTCAGGAATAAGGTCAATAGCCTGTGTTTTAATACAGTGTTTATAAAGTGTTTGTTTAGTTTTTACCATGTACAGCACCTTAGGGCAGCACGTCTGTTGAAAGTGTGCTCTATAAATAATTTGACCGTGACCTACGTCCACTCCTTCTACTGTCTATGCTTCTCCATCACTCAACCGGAGTTTTGACTGTCGTTTTGTGTCTTTTAAGATCTGCAGCTTGCCTACAACGTGGGAGTTTGGTGAGACAGTATTAGACACTGGATTTTTAGTTTTTTACTGAACCCAAAAGAAGAACACAGCCGGTAAGTGACAGTTTATTTCACAGGTAAGTATTGACGATATGGAGAATGCAGCTCAACCAGATGATTGGGAGGAGCAGGCAGGTGTTATCTAAAAAAAAGCACAGTTTTTATTGTTATGATTTCATATGTACAGATAAATAGTTTAATCTGAAGACAGTGTGCAGACTACGGCCTGGAACAGACATGTGCACCCACTGTAAGACGGAAATGAACGCACAAAGCCTTATCTGGCCAGCTAAGACCACACGTTATGACAATAATGTACAACGTTGTTTTTGTCTAAAACCATAACCTGCAGAGAAACACTTGGTCATCTCGTGTCTAAACAATCATGGCGGCTTGCAAGATAAAAAAGGGGGAAAAAACAAAACGGAATATAGAGAAATGTCATGGATTTCGGAAGAAGAGGACTAAACTTTTACATATGAGTTAAAGGAAGTTATGTCTTGTACTAAATTTTTCAAGATTATTTGAGAGGAGATTTCTACCGTATTTGAGAGACACGTGCTACAAATTAGCACTTGTGGCTTTACCGTCTCAAGTTAGGAGTTTTGTAATTCCATCTAGACCCTTCTTCATTCAAACTAGGGATGCACATTTAAAAAAAAATGTCTGTAACCGCTAGTTGGAGCCTAATTGGAACCTTGTTAAGATCCAAACATACAAAATGTGGCTTTTGTCCATTTTTCAACTGGTCTTAAACTTTTGATTGGGGATGCATATATTCTGAATCTAGAAGTCTACATCCCATATATTTCAATCTGTATTTGGTTGATAATGCATTTAAAAAGTCTAAATGTAAAATAGAAATAATTGTTTGACTAGTCGTCTAATCGAGAAATAATCGCTGACTAGTCAACTACTAAAATAATTGTTAGTGAAAGCTCTACAGGAAACCACAACGTACGTGTGCATTCATAAGGGAGAAGCAATGTCAATAACTACTTAACATTGTTCATTTTGTCTGCTTTTGAAACAAGACATTAAGTTTGGCACTTGGCATTCAAAGTCAGAGCTGCATAGCGCATGCTTTTGACACTTTTACAAGCTTTATCTAGAGGAGGAGGGTGAGGACTGGCAAAGATTTAAGAACATTTTTGTTTTGGCTGCAGCTGTAGCTGACCCTGCAAACTGTGACTGATGTGGATTTATCATGAAGCCCAACTTTAGACACAGAGGGGCACTAAAGACAGTATTTCCTGATTTTATGCATTGAACCAATGAGTGAAATTGCGAGGTCAGCAACTGTTTGAAGAAGTAGTCGACCAGTTGAAGGAGTAAACAAATCAGGTGTTGGTGAAAGAAAGGGTCTGTCAATAATCTGTAGTCACTACGACACAGTAAACGTGAGTAATAAGTTTACTTTTACTTGTGTACTTGTCTTAACCTTGAAAATCATGTAGTGTGCATAAAAGACCGTCTTCTTAGACGGGACTCCTGCACTTTATATCATGCAGTTGTGTGAAGGAGACGCGCTATGTGCCTCGGTGCTTTAATCTAATACATGCTTAACTCTAAGGGCAAACAGCCTAAAGAGTCCTTTGGTTGGGTCAAATGTCCTTCCACACTGTGTCCCGGCCTCAATGCACACATCTCCCGCTGTGGGGTGGCACATTTGTCCACCTTGAAAATCGTTGCCTCCCCGACTCACATCTAACCTCTGCGGAGTGCACGTCTCGTATGATTCTGTCCGACAACCATGTTTGGACTGTCCGCCCCCCTCAGAGAAAGATCTGCCCTATTTTACGCCAACATTTTACCCCAAATCTTTTCTGCCTCATGCAGTAACTCAGTGGTTTCTACTATTAAACTGTTTCAATTATTTATCTTTGCAAAGGCCAAGCTTTAAAAGTGACACGTGAACGTCTCTCAGACGTACCTTTTGGGAGACAAATGATCTGAGTAACCTGTGCATTAAAACACTGTGAATGTGTTGTCTTCATGGAACTCATGCTGGAGGCCTCGTATTAGGAGCAACAGACCTGATGCAGCCACAGAAAGTGTCTCCCTCTAGTGGACGTGTGGAGTACTGCTGTTTTCTCTCCCAGGTTTTTGTTCAGAGACTGTGGGTTTGCTGTCACTGTGGGCCTCACAGCACAGTAGTACACAGCAGAGTCTCCCACTGCAGCAGACAACAGGAGCAGAGAGACACCTTTATTTGTCTTTTTAAACTCAAGTTCTTTTAAATTCACCGTCAGGCTCCCTCCTATTCCTGAATATGACGCTATGAATTCAGGACATTTCCCTGGATATTGTCGATACCAGAAGAAATGATCACCATATGTTGTTTCTTTGTGATAAGAGTATTCCAGAGAGACAGAGGAGCCTTCTGAAGTGCAGACCTCAGGCTTTAGAGCAGTGAGCTCTTCACATCTGACTCCTACATGAAAACAAATGAATGTAGAAGTTAGGAACATATTTCTGCTGCTTCTTGCTCTGTGCTTCAGTAAGTGTTGAGTGGATGTAATAAAGTGTGAACATAGGTTTCAATAAGACTTACCACTCAACAAAAGCAGGAGCAGTGCTGCCATTAAAGGAAACATGTGTCCAAAACACAGCTGAGTGATCCTCATGTGGACTTTCTGAAGTCTGCTTAGTTTCTCACACTGACAGTTGGCTTTGCTGCGTCTGGGTTTAGTCTGAAGCTTCACAGAGAGTGTCTCCCTCTAGTGGAGCTACTGCAGTATGTGTGTTGTCTTTGCTCCAGAGGTTTTTGTTCAGAGTTTTGGTGTTTCCTGTCACTGTGGGCTGCAGAGCACAGTAGTACACAGCAGAGTCTGTCACATCCACATCCTGGATCTTCAGAATGGAAGAGTTCCCCTGTATCTTAGTGTTATATCTGGGTATATTAAATTCATCTGATTTAAAAGAAAGCCAGCTTGATCCTGCTCTGTAATTTCTCATCATGTATTTTGGAGCTTCTCGTCCTTCTTGTTTGTACCAGAACAACGTTGGATTTGTGGAGCCAGCATCAAAAGTACAGAGTATGTGTGCTGTGTGTCCCTGAAGGGCAGAGGCTCCTGCTGGCTGGGTCACTGTGTCTTCTCCTTTACACTCTGGGGAAGAACACAGGAGCACAACCAGAGCTGAGAGCAGTGTACACAGGGCAGACTCCATCTTCAAAGCTCAAATCCTCTCAAGTGTCTGTGTGTGCTCCTCTCTTACAGTCTGGCTCCTCCCTCAGGTCTCTGTGGGCGTGACACTGATGCAGATGGAGGTCTCGAAATACATGATAGTTGGGTTTTCAAACCCTCCTGTAAAAGCCTCACTGTCATGGCTTCAAGTCGTGAGGCCTCGTGTGGACCACAGTCAGCACCAAGCCCAGTATTTGTGGAGAGTGTGAGGGCGTGGTGGGGGTCAGTGGGCCATTGTCTTGTTGGCTCAGTGTCTCAGTAACGGCTGGTGAGAGGCTGCTATAAGTTGTGAGCTGAGCATCCATGTCTCTGCACTGGGCTGTCCTGGGCGTGTTTGGTGCCACATTGAAGATACCTCAGTGTCACAGTGGCCTACCCTTGTTTTCAAGTGTCATGTTTTGTATTGTATTTAGGCTCTTGCTGGTTGGAAGCCTCCCCTTTTTCTGTGCACCTCGTTTTGTTTATTTGTTTATTTAACATTATTTAACAGTGTCATTTGGGAGGTAAAACCATGGAAAGTGAACGTTTTTAATGGTCTGAAGGTAATCTTAAGTAAACTGGAGCATGGACAAATCAACCGATTTTTCACAAAATACTTGACTAAAATAAGCGCTAGCCGATGATTTAACAACAAGAATTTACATACATTTTTAAAAATAATTATTTTAAACTTGCCCCAGTAAAACTTTTCAACAGGATAATCTTGCTAACTCATATTTGTGTATTTAAATGTAATGTGTGGGGATTTGGTCCAAAACAGGAGTGTGGTTTTGGTGCATCGTCTAATAAAGGACCCATATTCTGCTACAATGAGGTTTTTTTTTTTAGCTTTTAACCATGTTCTAACAATGTTCCGTCGTCAAAAATATACTTGAAGGAGCACTTAGTTGCATTCTCACTGTTTTGAGGAATATTGATAGAAAACCCTCTCCCTCCGAACATCAAACACACTTAAACTCGTTCTGTGCATTTCTGCCTCTAAACACAATAACTGCTGCAGCAAATCCATATCATAACGTCTTTTCAGCGCTAACTTCACTAGATTGTATACATAGCACTGGTGCCATCTGCTGGCAGGTTAAAATCTCTTTTTAAACATGAGATGGCAAATTTGAGATACTCAAGAGTATGTTTAAAGGCTAACAGCAATATGTAAAATGTAGAATATTTCTCCTTAAATAATAATTCTGGCTGGGTGCTCCCTTAGAGATAGGGTGAGGAGCTCAGTCACATGGGAGGAGCTCAGAGTAGAGCCGCTGCTCCTCCACGTCCAGAGGAGCAGCTGAGGTGGCTCGGGCATCTGTTCCGGAGCCTCCTGGACGCCTCCCTCGGAAGGTGTTCTTGTCCCACAGGAGGCGGCCCCGGGGCAGACCCAGGACACGCTGATGGGACCATGTCTCTCTGTGTCCTGGGAACGCCTCGGGATCCCCCTGGAGGAGGTGTCTGGGGTGAGGGAAGTCTGGGAGTCCCTGCTTAGACTGCTGCCCCCGCGACCCGGCCCCGGATAAGCAGAAGAAGACGAAGAAGATAATAATTCTTTGCATGTTCTGTTTGGTCCAAATTTGTCTCAATTTATTTTTGCACAGACCCAAATGCTTTAAGGCTATTATTAGGCCTGCGCCCCTACAGAGCGTAGAGCCTATTGCTTTCGCAACGATGCCATCAGGCATCATTGGAACTGTTTAGAAAGTTTGGCTGCCTTGTTCTTTTTATCACTGCTGTATATGCCAGTGTTATTACATATTTAAAACAAAAAAGCTGTTTCTATTTTACTTATGATTTTTAATTGTTGCACATCCAAACTTAATGATTTAAGTTTATAGCTTTATTACTATGGTTTCCATCAGGTCCCCCCGTTAGTGCCCCCAGAGTGTGCTTCTTATAGACACCCCTGGATGTGGTGCAGCGGTGATCTAAAGTGGGCCATAATCACTCCAGGCTTTACAGATATCCTTAAGAACACATGTTTTGTGTAACCTTTGAGGATAATAGCTTTTGCTCCTTTGCTGACATCACATCAGTGTGATGTGCGTCTGCGGTGATCGCTTTGGCGGCGCTTCGCAATAATCAATTTCATTTATTATAAAATTACCACATCTACGTTGGAACCAAGAATGATTCGCGTGGAAATACCATATCCAGCCACAGATTCAAGTCCACGCTGCCGCGTGGCACAGGAGTCACTGCTCCTGCGTCTTCCACTGCTCTGTCGGCTTTATAATGGACCGACCCTGGTAATGACGGGCTGGGCCACGGACCACACGCCTGTGGGCCTGCCATGAACCAGACTGGAGATAAAGCTGTTTCAGATTGGGCTGTTGATGTGTGACATCAGGACCAGTGTCTGGTTTGACACTGAATGGCCCAAAAGTGCACCAGCCCACCGGAAAAACTCCCAGTCCCAGTGGACGGAATCCATAAAAAAGTCCTATTTTTTGTTTTTTTCAGAATATTAGTGTTTTTTGTTTTTTTTTTCACCCAGAACATTCTCAGCAGCTTGATTTTTTTTTCTTTTATCATAAGGTTGACAAGAATGAATAAATTAAGAAAATAACAGAGGGTGCTCAGAATCTTAAGGGGTTAATGATTTTGTTAAATAAATAAAATGAAAGCTTTAAGGTCTTATGTCAAACAAACCTATGTGCTTTTGTGTGGGGAAAGTACTGTCCTGGAAATACCACATGGCGTTTTCAAAACCAAATTGTACCCATAATTAATAAAACAATTATTTCTTGAAATTGACCGCTCTGATACAGAGATCAGACAGGATCTGTTTTTCCTTCAGTTTATGGACTGGAGTGTTCACCTGCAGCTCCTTTGAGTCCAGAGAGTTTGAACAAGGACAGGAGGCAGAGTCTTTACCTTCAGCCTCTGTCTGTCTGTGTAAGATTCAGCTGGATACATTTTATTTACCTGAGAATATTGCTAATATAAGCTTTATTAGATTAATTAAACCTGTAACCTCTGAGTGAGAACAGAAGAGGACCAAGGACTGACCACTGGGGACCAACAGGAAACTGCCACAAATGACTGTGAGTCTGACACAGGACTGGAACCAGAGCCAACATTTGATTTGTCAGGCCTTTCCAGACACTACATACATTTAAAGTACAGTATTAGCCTTTAAAAACAACACACAGATTTAAAGGGCTGTGAGAGCAGCAGAGCACAGACTGGAGTTTAGATCTGGAGCGCTGACAAGACTGCAGCAGCTTCTACCACAGGAGGCTTTTGTGGAGCACAAAGTGTCTCCCTCTAGTGGACGTGTGGAGTACTGCTGTTTTCTCTCCCAGGTTTTTGTTCAGAGACTGTGGGTTTGCTGTCACTGTGGGCCTCACAGCACAGTAGTACACAGCAGAGTCTCCCACTGCAGCAGACGACAGGAGCAGAGAGACGCTCTTCTGGATCACTTCAAACTTTAGGCCTTTGACTTTCTCTGTCATTGAATCTCCTTTTCCATAATGTAAAAGCAGGAATTCTGGAGGTTTTCCTGGATATTGTCGATACCAGAAGAAATAATCATCGTACGCTGGTTCTTGGTGATAAGAGTATTCCAGAGAGACAGAGGAGCCTTCTGAAGTGCAGACCTCAGGCTTTAGAGCAGTGAGCTCTTCACATCTGACTCCTACATGAAAACAAATGAATGTAGAAGTTAGGAACATATTTCTGCTGCTTCTTGCTCTGTGCTTCAGTAAGTGTTGAGTGGATGTAATAAAGTGTGAACATAGGTTTCAATAAGACTTACCACTCAACAAAAGCAGGAGCAGTGCTGCCATTAAAGGAAACATGTGTCCAAAACACAGCTGAGTGATCCTCATGTGGACTTTCTGAAGTCTGCTTAGTTTCTCACACTGACAGTTGGCTTTGCTGCGTCTGGGTTTAGTCTGAAGCTTCACAGAGAGTGTCTCCCTCTAGTGGAGCTACTGCAGTATTGTGTTGTCTTTGCTCCAGAGGTTTTTGTTCAGAGTTTTGGTGTTTCCTGTCACTGTGGGCTGCAGAGCACAGTAGTACACAGCAGAGTCTGTCACATCCACATCCTGGATCTTCAGAGAGAAAGAGGTTCCATTAAGCTCAGCATCAAACTTGGATTTTTTGAAATCTGGAGAATTCATTTTTGTTTCAACTGTGCTCCTCTGCAAAATATACTCTGGAACATCCCCAGATTTCTGTCTGTACCAGAACAAGTAATAGTTAACATATTCGCTATATTCAAAAGTACAGAGTATGTTTGCTGTGTGTCCCTGAAGGGCAGAGGCTCCTGCTGGCTGGGTCACTGTGTCTTCTCCTTTACACTCTGGGGAAGAACACAGGAGCACAACCAGAGCTGAGAGCAGTGTACACAGGGCAGACTCCATCTTCAAAGCTCAAATCCTCTCAAGTGTCTGTGTGTGCTCCTCTCTTACAGTCTGGCTCCTCCCTCAGGTCTCTGGTGCTTTGAGGTCTACAGTTTGCTGTGAAGTGTGAGGAGGCCTGGTCTGGAGCTTGTGTCTCTGTGTCCAGCTCTGGGAGGAACGTTAAAGACACAGCACTCTTCCTAAAAGAAAAATATTATTTATTCTGAAAGAAAAGTGTTCAAGAACACAAAAAACAATTGAACAGACGGTGAAGGATTAAAACAGCTGATTATTTAAATGTAATTTCTAACATGAATTCCCACAGCACTTGTGTGAAAAAGAGTGGTCCAAGAACAGAGCCCTGTAGCACAGCCCTAATCCTCCTGCAGTCCTTTGACCCTCATTTCTATTCAGTGAATGATGATATTTTCTGACAAAGATGGCCTCTTTATTTTCTCTCTCAAAGCAGCTTTTGGTTTTGATAAGATAAATAAATAAATAGTCACATTTATATAGCGCTTTTCTACCTTTAAGACACTCAAAGCGCATTACATCAAGGAACCAGTCACCCATTCACTCGCACATTCATACACCAGTGTGCGCAGACACTGGGGGCCAGGTGGGTTAAGTGTCTTGCCCAAGGGCACAACGGCAGTATTCATCTGAAGGAGCTGAAATCGCACCACCAACCTGCAGCTCAGAGGATCTGACAACTCAACTACTCCATGTCTGGAGTGGGATTCGAACTGCCGACCTTCGGATTAGAAGGCGCCCACTCTGCCAACTGAGCTACTGCTGCCCAGATCTACACCTCACTGTCCTTAAAGTGTCCTTAAAGACGTATATGTTACTCTGAGCTGTGTAAGCCCCTGATATTGGTCTTTCTTTGTTAAACTATTTCTTTATTCTGCTCAGTTTAATCTGTCCTGTTGTCAGCTGGAGCTCCTTTCACTGTTGAGCACCTTCTTAACGTATGACTGGACTATTGTTTTACAACAAGGAGTGGATTAACTAGATTTCAGAGTTGGAGGACATCATAAACAGATTCTAAGCACACCATCTTGACCTGGGTCAGATGTGCTCCAGCCTCACTGAACTTACACAAGATGTGAGAACGTTTAACTTGACCATAGCAGCTTAGGATGACTCAACAAGATCTAAATTTGCAGTTCACCATAACTGGCAAATTGAATCTTAAACCACAATTTCTGTTTAAAGAAGGACTCTCTCTTTCCACAAAAAATGTCTCCCGTCACTCCTCTTTCAAACCAGTTCTTCTGCTCAGAATCTTCTCACTGTCTTCAAACGAGTGCTTTGTCTTTCAGCTGTACTGAACTCTGAGGTCCTGGTGTTGTGTGTGTCAGATGTACTGCACTCTGAGGTCCTGGTGTTGTGTGTCAGATGTACTGCACTCTGAGGTCCTGGTGTTGTGTGTCAGATGTACTGCACTCTGAGGTCCTGGTGTTGTGTGTCAGATGTACTGCACTCTGAGGTCCTGGTGTTGTGTGTCAGATGTACTGCACTCTGAGGTCCTGGTGTTGTGTTTTAGATGTACTGCACTCTGAGGTCCTGGTGTTGTGTGTGTCAGATGTACTGCACTCTGAGGTCCTGGTGTTGTGTGTCAGATGTACTGCACTCTGAGGTCCTGGTGTTGTGTGTCAGATGTACTGCACTCTGAGGTCCTGGTGTTGTGTGTCTCAGATGTACTGCACTCTGAGGTCCTGGTGTTGTGTGTCAGATGTACTGCACTCTGAGGTCCTGGTGTTGTGTGTCAGATGTACTGCACTCTGAGGTCCTGGTGTTGTGTGTGTCAGATGTACTGCACTCTGAGGTCCTGGTGTTGTGTGTCTTCTGTGTTGTACAGACTTTGGTGCAGTGTTTAGTCTCACTATGTGCCGTTCTTTGCAGCTTTCCTCACTGCATTCTATTGAACCCTCTGCATTGCTCTGTTTTTGTTTTGAATCTTGTCCTGAGGATGTTTCTGTCTTAAAGAATTGACAGGTTTAAAGTGAACAGGAATGTCATCAGAGGACATCAGAGGACATCAGAGGACAGCAGAGGACATCAGAGGACATCAGAGGACATCAGAGGACAGCAGAGGACATCAGAGGACATCAGAGGACAGCAGAGGACATCAGAGGACAGCAGAGGACATCAGAGGACAGTAGAGGACATCAGAGGACATCAGAGGACATCAGAGGACAGCGGAGGACATCAGAGGACAGTAGAGGACATTAGAGGACAGCAGAGGACATCAGAGGACATCAGAGGACAGCGGAGGACATCAGAGGACATCAGAGGACAGCAGAGGACATCAGAGGACAGTAGAGGACATCAGAGGTCTAAAGGGCCAGAGTTTTTGGATCTCCTGGAGAGAGGATGTTAAGCTAAAGCTGGCGTTAAGTTTTAAGTTTGTTTAGACCTCATGGAGGGCCAAGACCCAGGGCGTGTGTCGTTGGTCAATGGAGCGCTGGGTAATCGGGAGAGTCGGGATGTTTCCCACTTTAGTGGGAGCTTTGAGGATCTACTCAACATATTGTTGTAGAAAAAATGCTGCTGTGGATTTCTAAAACAAGTTAAACAATAAAAATGCAAAGAGAATGAGTCTGGATCAATAAGTGTGGATTTATTCACTGGTACCAAAGTGAATGACGTCTGTCCCTCACAGAGCAATCTGTCCCTGGTCGAGGGTCCATCACAGTCAGAACACAAGCATTTTATACAGAGACAGAGGCGGAGACATGGACATCACATCATGAGGAGACAACATGACCATCATAAGAGCAAGGACAGATATGATCAGCAACATCTGTGGAAAACATCAGGTATCAGTGGTGATTTCAGAGTTAAAGGACATAACAAAAGCATTAGGTGTCCTCTGTACATTATCTGGACCTGGGCAGATGGGCCCCAGACGGGCCCCAGCCTGGTGGAGCCTCACAAGAGGAGACTGTGTTAAAGTTAACCTTAGCATTCAGAATGATTAGCAAAACCAGAAACTGGGACAAGAATATGGAAGTGTCATAATCTTATGGATGATGGAAGCAGCTTTCTGTGATAAACTTCACAAAGAACTGAACCCACAGGAGACACTGGATTTACTCTGTCAGGTCTCCCTCTAGTGGACGTGTGGAGTACTGCTGTTTTCTCTCCCAGGTTTTTGTTCAGAGACTGTGGGTTTGCTGTCACTGTGGGCCTCACAGCACAGTAGTACACAGCAGAGTCTCCCACTGCAGCAGACGACAGGAGCAGAGAGACGCTCTTCTGGATCACTTCAAACTTTAGGCCTTTGACTTTCTCTGTCATTGAATCTCCTTTTCCTGCATGTGAGAGCAGGAATTCTGGAGGTTTTCCTGGATATTGTCGATACCAGAAAAAATGATCACCGTACGTTGGTTCTTTGTGATAAGAGTATTCCAGAGAGACAGAGGAGCCTTCTGAAGTGCAGACCTCAGGCTTTAGAGCAGTGAGCTCTTCACATCTGACTCCTACATGAAAACAAATGAATGTAGAAGTTAGGAACATATTTCTGCTGCTTCTTGCTCTGTGCTTCAGTAAGTGTTGAGTGGATGTAATAAAGTGTGAACATAGGTTTCAATAAGACTTACCACTCAACAAAAGCAGGAGCAGTGCTGCCATTAAAGGAAACATGTGTCCAAAACACAGCTGAGTGATCCTCATGTGGACTTTCTGAAGTCTGCTTAGTTTCTCACACTGACAGTTGGCTTTGCTGCGTCTGGGTTTAGTCTGAAGCTTCACAGAGAGTGTCTCCCTCTAGTGGAGCTACTGCAGTATTGTGTTGTCTTTGCTCCAGAGGTTTTTGTTCAGAGTTTTGGTGTTTCCTGTCACTGTGGGCTGCAGAGCACAGTAGTACACAGCAGAGTCTGTCACATCCACATCCTGGATCTTCAGAGAGAAAGAGGTTCCATTAAGCTCAGCATCAAACTTGGGTTTGTCAAAGTCTGTAGACTTAACAGTGGATCCAGCCTTTGCTTTTCTCATCATGTATTTTGGAGCTCCTTGTCCTTCTTGTTTGTACCAGAAAAGATATGGGAAAGAGTCAGTTGTTTTAAAAGTACAGAGTATGTTTGCTGTTTGTCCCTGAGGGGCAGAGGCTCCTGCTGGCTGGGTCACTGTGTCTTCTCCTTTACACTCTGGGGAAGAACACAGGAGCACAACCAGAGCTGAGAGCAGTGTACACAGGGCAGACTCCATCTTCAAAGCTCAAATCCTCTCAAGTGTCTGTGTGTGCTCCTCTCTTACAGTCTGGCTCCTCCCTCAGGTCTCTGGTGCTTTGAGGTCTACAGTTTGCTGTGAAGTGTGAGGAGGCCTGGTCTGGAGCTTGTGTCTGTGAAAGGTCTCTGTGTCCAGCTCTGGGAGGAAAACAGAGAAATACAAATAATTCTTAAATGAAAGTTACATGTGTTTATTGTAAAGTATAGATCGTGCACAGCACACATAAGACTTAAAACTGAAAAAAGTGAACTTCATTGTTACATCATCAGAGTGAAGAATATTCTTACTTTTACTTCTTAATAAATCAAACAAAATAAATTCACCAGAACTGGTATTCGTTCACTTGAAGGAAAGTTTCACGTCAGATGCTCGTTGTAAAATGTCAACAGTTTCAACTGGAGGCCCTGCTGCACTTCTATAAAGAGTGAAAAGGACTGGTCCAAGAACAGAGCCCTGTGGCACGCCCTAATCCTCCTGGAGTCCACCTCCTGCTGCCCACGTCAGAACACGAGGCTCAGAGGAAAATCTGATCTCAGGAGAACGTTCCGCTTGTTCTTCTCAAATTGACATTTTGTGCATTGAAAATGACTTTGGATGAAAACTGAAGGATAGAACCATCGACTTCAGGAAGAAACAGAAACACACCCTGAAAGATCGTGATCAATCACTTAAACGTTTGACAAAATCAAACAGGAAAACCTCAACTGTACGAATCAGGGCTGTGTTTAATAGTGAAAGTAAGAGCATTTTTACAGGAACAATGTGAAGGAACTCAAGGGATTTGGACTTGTAATGGCAATTTATTAATTTAAACGTTGTCACATCTTCTTTGCATGATCAGACCTCTGGGAGCCTTTCTGATCAGGTCAAGAGATAACCAATGATGTGAAGATGTCTTTTGCTGTATTGTATTGTTGTCTTTTGGAGTCCTGCATAAACAGTTGACCATTTGTTTCAAAGTCCTGAGACTTGATAATATCCTGTTCTGTATCTGAATGTGAAAGTTCACACCCCATTTCCTTTGTTTCCTCCGCCCCCTCCTGGCCAGCCCGCTCTCTCAGGAGACACAGATGCTCTTATAATCACATCAAGGCCCTGAGGTGACTCTGAGGAGCTGACCACTTTGTATCACAGTGCATTTCCTGACCTCCTGTCAATCATCTGACTCCCTGATCTGATTGGCTATCGGACCATTGTGAGCTGCCCACACCTGAATCTATATAACGTTTGACTGTTTGACTGTGAGACACGTCGACCGGAGGAACTTCCTGAGGCGTGGTACCTAAAATCAGCCATATCCAACCACTGCAAAAGGGAAAACCACATGATGGACTGGGACGGGGCTCGAGTCGATGGATCAGAGAACAACAGGTTCAAACACTGGATCAAGGAGGCCATTGAAATCAGAAAGAGAGGCACTGACAGCATCAACCGTGACGACGGAGCCTTCCTTCTGTCCCACTCATGGGACACGCTACTCCAGAGACCATCGGGCGGCAGGAGGCGTGGTCAGTCTGAGCGACCTGCCAGGTCCATCAGGCTGACCACGCCTCAGGAAGTAACATCAGCTGATCAGTGACACGTCACCACCAGGTGACAGTTCTGAAGAGGCTGCAGTTAAGCTGCCGAAACATGTCAACAAGGTAAATACATCTCCTGTTTAACTGTCTTTAAGAAGAACATATCGTGGATATAACAAAAGAAGACTTAATGAAAGTTGTTGGAGTCATGTGGACTTCTGTTTAACCCCTTATCAATCCGGGTGATTTTGATGAAATTGTCAGTGTTCTAACCTCTCCAAATTAAAATGATTACCATTATTGAATCCTAAGGGTCACACACTCAAGTTTGGGTTTTTTTGGAAGGTAACCCCCTAAAGTTTTCCCCACAGTTGTCAGAATCACAGTAAATATGTTTTGTAAGGAGATATACACTTTGGAAAACCCCCCAAAATGTGTTTTTTTTTTCCTCGCCTAATTTTTTTTGTGATTATAGGGGTGAAGAAAGCAGCAGAATGTAGCTGAGGCCTGAAACACATTATGTCTCAATGGGAAATCTTGTTGACTACTTATATTTCAAATCTGATTAGATTATCTGTAAAAATGAGCATTTACTACTCATTTTTATGCAAATATATTTAGGCGTTTTATAGAGGGACTTTGATTTATCCAAACTTATCCAAAACCTATCCAAATGGAGATGTTTGGAAAACGTATGGAAAAAATGCAGTAACTTTGGAATGCTTCAACCTACAGACATCAATGAGGGCTCTATAGAAAGCTTACATCAAGGAGATTCTTCAGCTGCACACTTTATAGCCATGATTAGTTATGAAAATGTATATTACCTCATAAAACAAAACATGAAACATGTATTTTGTATAAAAAGTAGTCAAAACAAGTTGTATTAGCCAAAAAGATATGTATATTTACAATATTCAGCAAAATAACACTCATACAAACTTCATAGAAGGCAATCAGCTCATGAGACAAATCAACTGCACCCATGTACCTAAAGGAAAAGCACAAGTATGTTAGAAATAAACAAGTATGAAATCAACATGGGATAAAGTCATATAATATTACATTATGTGTACATACTTGTTGCAGTCTTTGATGGCTGGAGGTATCACACATCTGTCTGTTCTTTCTCTTGTCTCAATCTGTGGCCTTTTTTGAAGAGGAAGGACCAGGTTCTTGGTCAAGCTCAGGTTCTGATGTAGGTCTAGAGTGAAATCAAGAACAAGTTATTCTGTGCTTATGATCCATTGTTGTAGTGGTAAAATACACACCTCATTATTACATTTCATTCTAACATTCCACCATTTATCTGTCTAATAAGGCCTTCACTCACAATACATTACATCAAATTCTATATTTACAAAATGAAGTCACTTACTCCACGCCTCTCCCCACACGCACAGTCATGCGCAACCGTGCGCAACCGTATCTTTACTGGATGTCCAAGGCGCCTCCGTCCTGCGCACGCGTGAGATGTTAACGTCAGCTCATCTTATATTTCCATCACGCAATGTCAATAAAGTGTAAACTAAAACAACCCTTACCTATGAGAAAGTTCGTTCCGTGGAAATGTCCGGGTCGCGGTGGCCAGGAGTCCCGTTATCCAAACTGGATCGCAAAAAGTTTGACTTCCGGTCGAGTCACGGCTTTTACAAACTTTGTCCAACTCCTCAATGTGGGTATTTATGCTTATTTATTGTCATGTTTATAACTCAAAGACAGCAGCGCGTAAACTATGCGTAAATTACGCCGCGGGCTGTTTCACTCTGCTTCTCCGCGTTACGCACAGTTCCTGGAAGCGCTATCAGCAGAAAAACATATCTTTCTGCACCTCTTTCTTTTCAGCTGCTCATTGGCTATAAGCCTAATCCATCACTGACAACGTGCAATGTGACTGGTTCATACAGGAGGGGCGAGACTTGTGCGTAAACGTGGAGAAGTCTGAGGCAATGATTGGCTCTACAGGGGTCTTGTGTCCTCCCAACCCCAGCTTATTGGCCAAACGAAGTGCCATTCAAAAGTTAAGGCTTCCGTTTAGCATTAGATAGCACAGTTTATGCTATCTGAAGCATCTTCTGCCTGAAATAACCAATAAAAATGAAGAAAATGGCGTCGTGGATGTCACGTTTGGAAGACTTTATTGCTGTATTTTTGCCACGGAGGATCTAACACATGTTGTGGACCATATCATTTTACTGTATTATATTTACTGGACCTGTACCGGACAGAATGAGACCAATCTTGCCGGGAACTATGGACATTTGACTTCACCAGAGCTATCAAAGGTAAGGAACGTCAAATCGCAGCTTTTTTCTTTTCTGCAAAAACGGTGTTACTGTCCGCGCTGTGATTATCGCACGTGTTAATTGTTTGCAGAATCAGAAAGACGAGAGTTTAAGCTTTCATTTGATGTGTAGATTGTGTATGTGGAGGCGGAGGTGCCGTATTACACCGTTATGCCGTAGTAAAGTTGTGGTCACGGCCCGCTCAAGCCCTGTCGGAATGGGAAGTACTTAATGCCACAGTGTGTAAGATTTTAACTTTAAACGTTGTTCCTTTTTAAACCAGTGAGAGCAAAGGCTACAGACAGTTCCTTTCATTTCAAATGAATTGGTTTTGTCTTTAAAGTAAGGTGCAGTTTAATGGAAACGTGAAGATACTGCAGCGGTTAAAGAAAATATAAAAATAGTCAGAGACAAAAAGATCAATAAAAGATTCACGGTTTTGAGTGAGAACAGAAGAGGGTCAAGGACTGACCCCTGGGGACCTACAGGAAACTGCCACAAATGACTGTGAGTCTGACACAGGACTGGAACCAGAGCCAACATTTGATTTGTCAGGCCTTTCCAGACACTACATACATTTAAAGTACAGTATTAGCCTTTAAAAACAACACACAGATTTAAAGGGCTGTGAGAGCAGCAGAGCACAGACTGGAGTTTAGATCTGGAGCGCTGACAAGACTGCAGCAGCTTCTACCACAGGAGGCTTTTGTGGAGCACAAAGTGTCTCCCTCTAGTGGACGTGTGGAGTACTGCTGTTTTCTCTCCCAGGTTTTTGTTCAGAGACTGTGGGTTTGCTGTCACTGTGGGCCTCACAGCACAGTAGTACACAGCAGAGTCTCCCACTGCAGCAGACGACAGGAGCAGAGAGACGCTCTTCTGGATCACTTCAAACTTTAGGCCTTGGACTTTCTGTGTTATTAAAACTCCACTTCCATAATGTGAAATTAGGAATTCTGGAGGTTTTCCTGGATATTTTCGATACCAGAAGAAATAATCTGCAGCAGAAGCTCCTCTCTCATAAGAGTATTCCAGAGAGACAGAGGAGCCTTCTGAAGTGCAGACCTCAGGCTTTAGAGCAGTGAGCTCTTCACATCTGACTCCTACATGAAAACAAATGAATGTAGAAGTTAGGAACATATTTCTGCTGCTTCTTGCTCTGTGCTTCAGTAAGTGTTGAGTGGATGTAATAAAGTGTGAACATAGGTTTCAATAAGACTTACCACTCAACAAAAGCAGGAGCAGTGCTGCCATTAAAGATAACATGTGTCCAAAACACAGCTGAGTGATCCTCATGTGGACTTTCTGAAGTCTGTTTAGTTTCTCACACTGACAGTTGGCTTTGCTGCGTCTGGGTTTAGTCTGAAGCTTCACAGAGAGTGTCTCCCTCTAGTGGAGCTACTGCAGTATTGTGTTGTCTTTGCTCCAGAGGTTTTTGTTCAGAGTTTTGGTGTTTCCTGTCACTGTGGGCTGCAGAGCACAGTAGTACACAGCAGAGTCTGTCACATCCACATCCTGGATCTTCAGAGAGAAAGAGGTTCCATTAAGCTCAGCATCAAACTTGGGTTTGTCAAAGTCTGAAGACTTAACACTGGATCCAGTCTTTGCTTTTCTCATCATGTATTTTGGAGCTCCTTGTCCTTCTTGTTTGTACCAGAAAAGATATGGGAAAGAGTCAATTGTCTTAAAAGTACAGTGTATGTCTGCTGTGTGTCCCTGAGGGGCAGAGGCTCCTGCTGGCTGGGTCACTGTGTCTTCTCCTTTACACTCTGGGGAAGAACACAGGAGCACAACCAGAGCTGAGAGCAGTGTACACAGGGCAGACTCCATCTTCAAAGCTCAAATCCTCTCAAGTGTCTGTGTGTGCTCCTCTCTTACAGTCTGGCTCCTCCCTCAGGTCTCTGTGGGGGTGACACTGATGCAGATGGAGGTCTGTAAATACATGAGATCAGACAGACTGCACGTGAAGTTAAAGGAGTATTCAATGAGACAATATTCTTCCTTCCACAGACTTCCGCATTATATTGCGTCACCTGTAGGGGGCGGATGCGTGACGGCTTGAGTGACGTCATATGACTTGCCGTTTATATGCAAGTTATTTATTTTTCTTTATTAGGTTCCAAATACTACCATTGTTGTTATATTTTTTGCTTATGGTTATATTTGTGATTTCTAAAATTAATTGTAAAGGATAAATGTTTCTATTAGTGGAGAAAATGTAATTTTGTGTTGTTAATTGGTTTGGGGGAGGGGCTTCCCATTATAAAAGGGACCCCGCCACAGAGGCAGTGTGTGTGTAGAGGAGAGAGCTGTGTGCACCGCAGGCACCTGCTCCAGAGCCATCCAGAGGACGGCTTGTGTTTTGCAACTCACTGTAAATATTCTCACTGTTTTTGATCACTATTTTTGCACCAGGAATAAATTCATGAACACTATCTTTTTGACTACGCCATATCATTCCTTTGTCTGCATAAGAACCCACGACAGTGTGTCACAAAAACCACAAAACAATTATGTTTTAACATTTCTATCAAAAACCGTGTCACAAAAACCACATTGCTCTTTAAAAAACAAATTATGCTTTAACACACCAATTCTTTATCAACCAACATCAAGATGTCATAATATAGAAGTTAAACCAGCCGACAAGAGAAAATCTGTCTTTTAATATTTGTAATTAAACCATTTAACTTGTAGCTCAAGCTTGGACCGGATCAGGCCCTTTTCTGAGGGCCAGATCTGGCACGCAGGCCGTGAGTTCAATAGTCCTCTACTTTTTATTTACACTGCTTTTTTGACCTATTTTGACTTTTTTATTATTATTCTTAATTAATTTTTACTTAGAGCATACACTTATTTAAATTTTTATTATTATTATTAATTATTTATTTTCATACTCCCTGAATATCGTTATTTGTAACCTATTTAGACAATTATTATAAATTAAAATGGGGCATAGAGCATGGTCGACGCTCAAAATGTTTCTTTTTTTAGATTTTAATCCAATTTGCATAAATTTCATATTAAAGAGGCTCTCTGCCTTACCTTTTTGTGCATTTTAAAGGTACCTTCTTGTGTGCGCGGCAGACCCTATGGAGACTCCCCTGCTCTGTCCCATCACCCACTGCGTCTCCACTGTGTCCTCTCGGGCGCCTCCCAGTTTCTCCAGGGTCACTACAGGTCCCGGGTTTCGGCACCAAATTGTAGCTGTTGCTCCCTGGAAGAAGACACTGGCACAGATTCATTCTTTTAGCTTTTATTAAAAGGTGCACTTACACGTAGAGCTCTGAGCACAGACAGGAGAGTCTACATTCATGTTTACATTGAGGCGTTATATACTGTTCTCTTTACGTCACATGTTACAACAGTCAAGTAAATATACTGTGTACGTGGCAGTAAAAATGGACCTCTGGTCCCTATACTTTGAACGTCTGAAATGTAAGGCTAATTAAGGCTAATTATTATTCAAATTTAATAGAAGTAAATAAAAATAACTCTAGATTTCTCTTCAGCACTGTAGCCAGGCTGACAAACTGTCACAGCGCAGTAGAACCCTCAATACCAGTTACTCTAAGCTGCAATGACTTCCTTCTATTCTTTAGCAGCAAAATCACAACTATTAGAGATAAACTAAATGCAATGACTCCCACTATCAGTACTGAGCAAGCCCAGACTGCAAAGCTAGTGTCCCATACAAATCCTTCAGTAATACTAGATGGTTCACTGCTGTTGATCAGGCAGAGATAACTTCAGTCATTATGTCCTCCAAAACATCAACTTGTATTTTAGACCCAATCCCAAGTAGACTCCTCAAAGAAATTCTCCCCCTAATTATAAATCCCATTCTTAATATAATAAATACTTCACTAGAAAGCGGTTATGTCCCTCAGTCCTTCAAATATGCAGTGATTAAACCACTTTTGAAAAAGCCTAATGTAGACCCCGACATACTTTGTCTCTAAAATCCTTGAAAGAATTGTGATTAAACAGCTTTGTCGCCACCTGCAGGACAATAATTTATTTGAAGTTTTTCAGTCAGGGTTCCGTGCATACCACAGCACTGAAACTGCACTAGTTAAAGTCACAAATGATCTGTTATTAGCTGCTGATGATGGACAGGTCTCAATCCTGGTTCCGTTGGACCTCAGCGCAGCGTTTGACACCATCGACCACAACATTCTACTGCAGAGGTTAGAATGTGATGTAGGTGTCAGTGGAACCGCCCTAAGCTGGTTTAAATCCTATCTATCTGATAGGTACCAGTTTGTTAATGTAAACCAGAGATCTTCCCCATGTTCTAAAGTAACCTACGGAGTGCCGCAGGGTTCAGTACTCTGTCAAGTTATGTTCACTCTTTATATGCTGCCCTTAGGTCTGATCATCAGAAAGCATGGCATTAACTTCCACTGCTATGCAGATGACACTCAGCTGTATTTATCAATGAAACCTGATCAGACCCATCAAGTAGACAGACTTAGTGCCTGCGTGAAAGACATAAAAACTTGGATGACTCTTAATTATCTGCTCCTTAACCCTGAAAAAACCGAGGTCATTCTGCTGGGCCCTAAGCACCTGCGAGACTCCTTATCTGACCAGATAGTTTCTCTGGACAATATCACTGTAGCCCCCAGCTCTACTGTAAGAAACCTTGGGGTCCTATTTGACCAAGATCTCTCATTCAAAGCACATATAAATCAAGCCTGTAAAACAGCCTACTTTCATCTGCGTAACATCAGCCAAAATTAGAAAAATCCTGCCCAGAGATGATGCCGAAAAACTCATCCATGCATTTGTCACATCCAGATTAGACTATTGTAACGCCCGGCTTACAGCGTGTCCTAAAAGCTCTATAAGAAGCTTTCAACTGGTTCAAAATGCAGCAGCAAGATTATTAACAGGTACTAGAAGAAGAGATCATATTTCACCAGTGTTGGAGTCTCTTCACTGGCTTCCTGTTGAGTTTAGAATCAAATTTAAAATCCTCCTCCTGACTTATAAAGCTTTAAACAATATGGCCCCATCGACCTCAAAGATGCAATAGTAGCGTACCATCCAAACAGAGCTCTTCGCTCTCAAAATGCTGGACTATTGTTAGTCCCCAGAGTCTCTAAAAGCACAGTAGGAGGTCGAGCATTTAGCTACCAAGCTCCTATGTTATGGAACCAGCTCCCTGTTCATGTAAAAGAGGCCGACACAGTCTCTACATTTAAGACCAGGCTCAAAACGTTCCTCTTTGAAATAGCTTATGGTCAGGCCAGTTAGGAACAGAAATAAAAACCTACAGTTTTAGCTACGCTGCCCTTGGAGCAATTCTGCTGGAGAAGTATGGCAGCTTGAACACTATCCTCTGGTTCTTCCTACTTTACCATCAACAATATTTAATATTACTTCAACTGTAGTCTGTTCATTGCTGTTCACATGTTTCTCTTTCTCTCCACTTCCCCCGGGGAGTGGAGACTGTTTCAGACACTGCGGCGGCTGCTCCAGTGACCACCCCCACCCCCACCTGTCTGGACGATCTATGCTCCACCCGCCTGGACAGCTGGATTAGCCACACCTCGTCTGCCTGGACGAACTCCTTCTACTTTAGATGAACTGTTCCTCATCTCCTGCTGGAGGATCTCTCTACACTGGGTGGACTGCTCCTCGTCTTCCTGGAGGAACTCTTTAAAGCCACCTCCCTCTTGAGTGGTTCTGGCTCCACAGTCCAAGTGGATGTCAGTCCTAGTTCATCTGCAGCCTGTCCGTCCGTGGGAGTAGGATCTCTCCTTCACTGTGGTTCTCCTGAGGTTTATACTTTTTCCCGTGGGGTTTTTTGTAGTTTTTCCTCGCCGCGAAGGAGGGTCAAAGGACAGGGGCATTCTGGGACAGTTATCTGAACTGCTTTTACCTGTGGCCCATCGAGGCAACTGTTGTTGTGATTTTGGGCATTATAAAAATAAATTGATTTGATTTGATTTGATTCTGTGTTGTACAGACTTTGATGCAGTGTTTAGTCTCACTATGTGCCGTTCTTTGCAGCTTTCCTCACTGCATTCTATTGAACCCTCTGCATTGCTCTGTTTTTGTTTTGAATCTTGTCCTGAGGATGTTTCTGTCTTAAAGAATTGACAGGTTTAAAGTGAACAGGAATGTCATCAGAGGACATCAGAGGACAGCAGAGGTCTAAAGGGTCAGGGTTGTTTGATCTCCTGGAGAGAGGATGTTAAGCTAAAGCTGGCGTTAAGTTTTAAGTTTGTTTAGACCTCATGGAGGGCCAAGACCCAGGGCGAGTGTCGTTGGTCAATGGAGCGCTGGGTAATCGGGAGAGTCGGGATGTTTCCCACTTTAGTGGGAGCTTTGAGGATCTACTCAACATATTGTTGTAGAAAAAATGCTGTTGTGGATTTCTAAAACAAGTTAAACAATAAAAATGCAAAGAGAATGAGTCTGGATCAATAAGTGTGGATTTATTCACTGGTACCAAAGTGAATGACGTCTGTCCCTCACAGAGCAATCTGTCCCTGGTCGAGGGTCCATCACAGTCAGAACACAAGCATTTTATACAGAGACAGAGGCGGAGACATGGACATCACATCATGAGGAGACAACATGACCATCATAAGAGCAAGGACAGATATGATCAGCAACATCTGTGGAAAACATCAGGTATCAGTGGTGATTTCAGAGTTAAAGGACATAACAAAAGCATTAGGTGTCCTCTGTACATTATCTGGACCTGGGCAGATGGGCCCCAGATGGGCCCCAGCCTGGTGGAGCCTCACAAGAGGAGACTGTGTTAAAGTTAACCTTAGCATTCAGAATGATTAGCAAAACCAGAAACTGGGACAAGAATATGGAAGTGTCATAATCTTATGGATGATGGAAGCAGCTTTCTGTGATAAACTTCACAAAGAACTGAACCAACAGGAGACACTGGATTTACTCTGTAAGGGCTCCCTCTAGTGGACGTGTGGAGTACTGCTGTTTTCTCTCCCAGGTTTTTGTTCAGAGACTGTGGGTTTGCTGTCACTGTGGGCCTCACAGCACAGTAGTACACAGCAGAGTCTCCCACTGCAGCAGACGACAGGAGCAGAGAGACGCTCTTTTGGATCACTTCAAACTTTAGGCCTTGGACTTTTGCTGTCACTGAGTCTCCTTTTCCTAAATGTGAGAGCAGGAATTCTGGAGGTTTTCCTGGATATTGTCGATACCAGAAGAAATTTTCACTGTACGTTGGTTCTTGGTGATAAGAGTATTCCAGAGAGACAGAGGAGCCTTCTGAAGTGCAGACCTCAGGCTTTAGAGCAGTGAGCTCTTCACATCTGACTCCTACATGAAAACAAATGAATGTAGAAGTTAGGAACATATTTCTGCTGCTTCTTGCTCTGTGCTTCAGTAAGTGCTGAGTGGATGTAATAAAGTGTGAACATAAGTTTCAATAAGACTTACCACTCAACAAAAGCAGGAGCAGTGCTGCCATTAAAGGAAACATGTGTCCAAAACACAGCTGAGTGATCCTCATGTGGACTTTCTGAAGTCTGCTTAGTTTCTCACACTGACAGTTGTCTTTGCTGCGTCTGGGTTTAGTCTGAAGCTTCACAGAGAGTGTCTCCCTCTAGTGGAGCTACTGCAGTATTGTGTTGTCTTTGCTCCAGAGGTTTTTGTTCAGAGTTTTGGTGTTTCCTGTCACTGTGGGCCGCAGAGCACAGTAGTACACAGCAGAGTCTGTCACATCCACATCCTGGATCTTCAGAGAGAAAGAGGTTCCATTAAGCTCAGCATCAAACTTGGGTTTGTCAAAAGCTGGAGATTTTAGTTTGGCTCCAGCAATTTTCATCATGTATTTTGGAGCTCCTTGTCCTTCTTGTTTGTACCAGAACAGATACGGGAATTTGTCTGAGGTTTCAAAAGTACAGAGTATGTTTGCTGTGTGTCCCTGAAGGGCAGAGGCTCCTGCTGGCTGGGTCACTGTGTCTTCTCCTTTACACTCTGGGGAAGAACACAGGAGCACAACCAGAGCTGAGAGCAGTGTACACAGGGCAGACTCCATCTTCAAAGCTCAAATCCTCTCAAGTGTCTGTGTGTGCTCCTCTCTTACAGTCTGGCTCCTCCCTCAGGTCTCTGGTGCTTTGAGGTCTACAGTTTGCTGTGAAGTGTGAGGAGGCCTGGTCTGGAGCTTGTGTCTGTGAAAGGTCTCTGTGTCCAGCTCTGGGAGGAAAAACAGAGAAACACCACTCTTCCTAAAAGAAAAAAAAATGAAATAAAAGGTGTTATACATATTTACATGTAGTTTTGAACGACAGAATAAATGAGGCTTGAACAATCAATGATTTTTTATTATTTCTTGACCTGCTGCTTCAGATGCTGCTGTAGAATCAAAACTGAAAAAGCTTGACTTGGACCCGACAGAATTTTAAAAACTTTGGGCCTATTTCAAAATTCTTTTTCTCACTAAACTTTAAAAAAATGTGATTTGTGAACAATTTACACTTTTCTTTGGATGAATAATATCTATGACACTTTTCACGTTGGGTTCTGTAAATTCCACTCCACTGAAGCAGATTTTTGATGAAGGATGTCCTTGGAAAACCACACAGAGCAGTTTGATAAAAACTGCTTCTTTCAATGGCACATCTCCAAACTGAGAAACACACTGTCACAAAAAAGTTGGAGATGACAGTTCATGCTTTTGTTTTGTCGCGACTTGACTTTTGTAACAGCCTGTTGGTCTGAATAAGAAGGAGTTTTGACCCGACGCACAGCAGAGTCCACATGACTCCAGTTTAAAGTCTCTTCATTGGCTCCTGTTTCATACAGCAGTGTTTTTCAACCTTTTTTGAGTCACGGCACACTTAATTTGGTTGGAAAGATACTACGGCACACAACCTACTAAAACATTACCAAATCAGACCTTTTAGAAGAAAAAAATACATATATAATGTGCCAAATAATGTCTAATGTCTGATGGTGATTGTTTTTGATTTAGTTTTTGGTGCAGAAGTATGTTCAGGACACTCAAAATGGTAACTTTTCCAATTAAATCCATTTGTAAATCAAAATTTGACATTTTTTCAAGGCACACCTGGCAATACCTGAAGGCGCACTAGTGTTCCCGGTGGACTGGTTGAAAATCAAGGTCATACAGAATAAACTTTAAAACCCTGGTGCTGACCTTCAGGGCTTTACACGAGCACCAAAATACACTAAGGACCTGATCCAACCCTATGTTTGGCCCGTAGTCTGAGGTCTTCAGTCAGAACCTGTTAATGGAGCCTCGTACAAGGTTTAAAACCAGAGGAGACAGATGTTTTAAAGCTGCAGCGCCTCGACTCTGGAATGATCTTCCTTTCTCTCTCTCTTGGACTCTGTGGATGCTTTTCAAAAGCAACTGAAGACTCACTTTTTCAAACGAATACTTTAGCCTTTTATATGCTTTAATTGCAATCTATTGTATGTTTGTTTAGCACTTACTGTTTTTATTGTTGCTTGTGAAGCACTTTGTGACCTCAATCTGTGAAAAGCACAATACAAATGAGGTTTATTCAATTATTTGACTGAGAATATTTAATGTGTGAGCAAATAATAAAAGTTTTACTTAAAGATTTGAGACTGTGACCTCTGAGTGAGAACAGAAGAGGGCCAAGGACTGACCCCTGGGGACCTACAGGAAACTGCCACAAATGACTGTGAGTCTGACACAGGACTGGAACCAGAGCCAACATTTGATTTGTCAGGCCTTTCCAGACACTACATACATTTAAAGTACAGTATTAGCCTTTAAAAACAACACACAGATTTAAAGGGCTGTGAGAGCAGCAGAGCACAGACTGGAGTTTAGATCTGGAGCGCTGACAAGACTGCAGCAGCTTCTACCACAGGAGGCTTTTGTGGAGCACAAAGTGTCTCCCTCTAGTGGACGTGTGGAGTACTGCTGTTTTCTCTCCCAGGTTTTTGTTCAGAGACTGTGGGTTTGCTGTCACTGTGGGCCTCACAGCACAGTAGTACACAGCAGAGTCTCCCACTGCAGCAGACGACAGGGACAAACGGAGACCCTTTTTGTCTTCAAATATTTGAATTGAAAGTCTGTGGATTTCCTTTTTAATTTCTTGCCCTGATCCCCAATGATAGTAGATAAATGTTGGAGGTTTTCCTGGATATTGTCGATACCAATAAAACTGATCTGCAGCAGAAGCTCCTCTCTCATAAGAGTATTCCAGAGAGACAGAGGAGCCTTCTGAAGTGCAGACCTCAGGCTTTAGAGCAGTGAGCTCTTCACATCTGACTCCTACATGAAAACAAATGAATGTAGAAGTTAGGAACATATTTCTGCTGCTTCTTGCTCTGTGCTTCAGTAAGTGTTGAGTGGATGTAATAAAGTGTGAACATAGGTTTCAATAAGACTTACCACTCAACAAAAGCAGGAGCAGTGCTGCCATTAAAGGAAACATGTGTCCAAAACACAGCTGAGTGATCCTCATGTGGACTTTCTGAAGTCTGCTTAGTTTCTCACACTGACAGTTGGCTTTGCTGCGTCTGGGTTTAGTCTGAAGCTTCACAGAGAGTGTCTCCCTCTAGTGGAGCTACTGCAGTATTGTGTTGTCTTTGCTCCAGAGGTTTTTGTTCAGAGTTTTGGTGTTTCCTGTCACTGTGGGCTGCAGAGCACAGTAGTACACAGCAGAGTCTGTCACATCCACATCCTGGATCTTCAGAGAGAAAGAGGTCCCATCAAGCTCAGCATCAAACTTGGGTTTGTCAAAGTCTGGAGAATTGTTCTCTGCAAAAGTGTCTCTTCGCAAAATATACTTTGGAAAATCGTCATTCCTCTGTATGTACCAGAAAAAATAGTAATTTCCCTGGTAGTTTCTTTCAAAAGTACAGAGTATGTGTACTGTGTGTCCCTGAGGGGCAGAGGCTCCTGCTGGCTGGGTCACTGTGTCTTCTCCTTTACACTCTGGGGAAGAACACAGGAGCACAACCAGAGCTGAGAGCAGTGTACACAGGGCAGACTCCATCTTCAAAGCTCAAATCCTCTCAAGTGTCTGTGTGTGCTCCTCTCTTACAGTCTGGCTCCTCCCTCAGGTCTCTGTGGGGGTGACACTGTCTTTAGAGCTGGTTGAAAGTATAAATGCAGTGACGTCTTCTCCACGTTGAACAAACAGATCTGTTCATGTACAAACAGGAGCATAAACTTCCCTAAATCTGGCTGTAGCTTGTTCAGTTCTTCTTTCAGGAGTTTCTGGAGGTCGATGCTGACCTCTGAGCTGCTGATGTTCTGATATCATGTTTTCTCTGATACCCGACAGCACAGTGTGCATGAAAACACCAGTGTGACGTGTAAAAGACAGTCGTCCTCAGCCCTCGGCTGATCAAGCAGAACAAACAGTCTGTATTAGCCCCGTTTAAAGGCCGTCTGTGCAGATCATTTGACCAAAGCTCAGCCTTCACTTCAAACGACTGAAGGAAGAAAAGGAAGCTTTAGTCATTATTATTTCTGTCATTAATAGAGTTGTTAGCACTTGTCGAGCCCTGACAGTCAGTGTTTGAGCTGCTCTGGGTGTTAGCAGTATAGCATTAGCCACAAGTGATAAACACTACCTGTGCTCTTTTAGATAAATACAGTGTGGTATTGGATCGGTGATTTGGCTTGAGTACTCACCAATATCAGAAAAATGCACCGAATCAGAACAAACTTGACCTTCCTCCTCGACCTGCTCTTGTTTTTGGGCTGAAAACATGTGGAGTTCTGTTTAAAGCCACAGTGTGTAATATTTAACTTTAAACATTGTTCCTTTTTAAACCAGAAAGAGCAAAGGCTACAGACCATTCATTTAATTTCAAATGAACTGGTTTTGTCTTTAAAGAAAAGTGTAGTTTAATGGAAATGTGAAGATACTGCAGCAGTTAAAGAAAATATAAAAGGATTTAAAAAGAGTCAGAGACAAAAAGATCAATAAAAGATTCACTGTTTTGAGTCAGAACAGAAGAGGGCCAAGGACTGACCCCTGGGGACCTACAGGAAACTGCCACAAATGACTGTGAGTCTGACACAGGACTGGAACCAGAGCCAACATTTGATTTGTCAGGCCTTTCCAGACACTACATACATTTAAAGTACAGTATTAGCCTTTAAAAACAACACACAGATTTAAAGGGCTGTGAGAGCAGCAGAGCACAGACTGGAGTTTAGATCTGGAGCGCTGACAAGACTGCAGCAGCTTCTACCACAGGAGGCTTTTGTGGAGCACAAAGTGTCTCCCTCTAGTGGACGTGTGGAGTACTGCTGTTTTCTCTCCCAGGTTTTTGTTCAGAGACTGTGGGTTTGCTGTCACTGTGGGCCTCACAGCACAGTAGTACACAGCAGAGTCTCCCACTGCAGCAGACGACAGGAGCAGAGAGACGCTCTTCTGGATCACTTCAAACTTTAGGCCTTTGACTTTCTCTGTCATTGAATCTCCTTTTCCTAAATGTGAGAGCAGGAATTCTGGAGGTTTTCCTGGATATTGTCGATACCAGAAGAAATTATCACCGTAAACTGGTTCTTTGTGATAAGAGTATTCCAGAGAGACAGAGGAGCCTTCTGAAGTGCAGACCTCAGGCTTTAGAGCAGTGAGCTCTTCACATCTGACTCCTACATGAAAACAAATGAATGTAGAAGTTAGGAACATATTTCTGCTGCTTCTTGCTCTGTGCTTCAGTAAGTGTTGAGTGGATGTAATAAAGTGTGAACATAGGTTTCAATAAGACTTACCACTCAACAAAAGCAGGAGCAGTGCTGCCATTAAAGGAAACATGTGTCCAAAACACAGCTGAGTGATCCTCATGTGGACTTTCTGAAGTCTGCTTAGTTTCTCACACTGACAGTTGGCTTTGATTCGTCTGGGTTTAGTCTGAAGCTTCACAGAGAGTGTCTCCCTCTAGTGGAGCTACTGCAGTATTGTGTTGTCTTTGCTCCAGAGGTTTTTGTTCAGAGTTTTGGTGTTTCCTGTCACTGTGGGCTGCAGAGCACAGTAGTACACAGCAGAGTCTGTCACATCCACATCCTGGATCCTCAGAGAGAAGTTGTTCTTCTGAGCCTCAACTTCAAACTTGGATTTGTCAAAGTCTGTGGACTTAACAGTGGATCCAGTCTTTGCTTTTCTCATCATGTATTTTGGAGCTCCTTGTCCTTCTTGTTTGTACCAGAACAGAGTTGGGAATGAGTAGCTGGTTGTATAAGTGCAGAGTATGTGTGCTGTGTGTCCCTGAGGGGCAGAGGCTCCTGCTGGCTGGGTCACTGTGTCTTCTCCTTTACACTCTGGGGAAGAACACAGGAGCACAACCAGAGCTGAGAGCAGTGTACACAGGGCAGACTCCATCTTCAAAGCTCAAATCCTCTCAAGTGTCTGTGTGTGCTCCTCTCTTACAGTCTGGCTCCTCCCTCAGGTCTCTGTGGGGGTGACACTGATGCAGATGGAAGTCTCTAAATACATGAGATCAGACAGACTGCAGGAGAAGTTAAAGGAGTATTGAATGAGACTATATTCTTCTTTTCTTGCTACTTTTGCAAATGAACCTCAGGAGGTTTCTAACCACTGCTGAGGATCTGTGAAGCATCCCACAATCCACTGCACAGATCCACCTGAAGGTTTCTTAATACAACTGATTAAAAGTTACACTTTGGCATATTATGTTATAAAATCTTCTTCATGCATTTCCTGACCTCCTGTCAATCATCTGACTCCCTGATCTGATTGGCTATCAGACCATTGTGAGCTGCCCACACCTGAATCCATGTGATGTTTGACTGTTTGACTGTGAGGCCCGTCGACCAGAGAGAACCTCTGAGGGACAGACGTCCTTTATTCATCATGGGACCAGTGAATGAAGCTAATGAAGCTTTTTTAAATCTCATTTCCCTGACAAAGTTGTAATCAGTGCTAACTTATCCTTCCAGTCTTTTGTTCCTACATTGTTGTTCCTTGTTCAGTTGTTTTTTCTAAGTTTGAGCCAGTGTCATTGCTGTCAGAAGTTGTTAATCAACTTAAACCCTCGTCTAGTCCTTTAGACCATGTCCCTCTGAGGTTGTTTAAGGAGTTGTGGGTGACAATTGGCTCAAGTGTCTGTCAGATCATAAACAGTAGTCTTGTCTCTTGAGCTGTACCTTTATTTTCCAAACAGGCTGTGACTGAACCGCTCCTTAAGAAACTAGGTCTCAACTCATCCAGTGTTTCTATTTGTCCAATCTTGAAGCTCCCTTTTTTGGCTGAAATATTGGAAACAAGTGTCTTTAGTCGACTGCCGTCGTTTTTAAATACACATGGCATTTTAGATGGTTTCCAGTCAGGCTACAAAGCCCTGCACAGCACTGAGTCTGCACTTTTAAAGGTTTTTAATGGCCTATTTTAACGATTGATTGTAGTAGCTCTGCTATTTTAGTACTTTTAGACTTGACTGCTGCTTTTGACACACTTGACCACACAACCCTTTTAAAAACGCCTTGAAGACTCTGTTGGTGTCAAGGGGACCACCTTGGACTGGTTTAAATCTGACCTGTCTGGGTGATCCTGTGTTGTCAGGCTGGGGGACCACTTTGTCTGCCGCCCCTTTGCACCGTGGAATCCCACAGGGTTCAATTCTTGGCCCAGTGCTTTTTCACTGTACGTTCTCCCACTGGCTGCAGTTTTCAGTAGGAATGGTGTAACACTAACTTAAATTAGAGTTAGGACTGAATTATTGCAATGGGATGCATATGACTGAAACAGAAAACCCAGTTCATTATTGGAGCTTGTGATGAATGAAAGTCAACAGATACAGGAGTAAGGTTAAATAAGAATTGTATTAAATTATATTTAGAAACTAGTTAAATAAATAAGGCACAATAATTAAACCAGTAAATTAATTATTATTTAAATAAACAGGAAAAACAATAATAATTCAGGAAAAATTAAAGAGTCCAAGGTACTTTTTTCTAAGTACCCTTTTAAAGTTCAGTTTGTAAAAAAAAAAAAAATAATCCAATGATCCAACTTAAAGCGTCCACAATCGGGGAGAAAAAAAAGAATGGTCCTACCAGGTCCGTGGGGCTATCTGTTCGCCACCTCTTGTAGAGGAAATCAGGGTGGAAAAAAAAACCTGACCTATAAATCAGAGGTCAGAAAAAACCACCATAAATATAAATTCAAAGCACTTTTATTAAATTACTAGTAATATTTCTCAGTTAACTAGAGTTAACATTTTTCAATAAATTAGCTCATTTCATTTCAATATTATAAATTCAATAATTACAGTACAAATTAAATTCACATTTGCGCAACAAAACAAATTCATTCATAAATATCTAGGGCTACAATGCCTGTATTGGGAATCAATGCATTTGAATGAGGAGCACTCATTTGCATGACAAAACCTTAGATAGCTCTGAAACAAAGAGTAATTGGCAAACGGCCAATATAATCAATAGGTAACGTATTTTCCTACATGTACATGTTAATTAATCGAGTTGTCAGTGATCGTAAACTTAAAATAAATACTCAAAAACAGCGGAAAAGTTTGGAGATTTATCTGCCTATTTCCAAGGCCCCCTGACACCCCTGATAGACTGCCTCAGTAGCTTCAAGGCTTTGTTGAAATTGTGCGGTTTGGGCCCACGGATCCCTTATTTGGACCCCTTTAAAGATAATGTTTATTCCTTCACCACCAACCTTGGCAACACCCGGGACACTGTTTGTTTTAACTTGACAAGCCTTTTATCACCTTCAACTTTATCTAATGTTAAGCTGTTTTTAACTTTTAACCAATATGAAGATGTGAAGATGCTGCACCAGTTAAAGAAAATAGGAGAGAATTTTAAAACGATCAGAGACAAAACATCAATAAAAGATTCACTAATTTGACTGAGAACAGAGGAGGACCAAGAACTGACCCCTGTAGACCAACAGGAAACTGCCACAAAAGACTGTGAGTCTGACACAGGACTGGAACCAGAGCCAACATTTGATTTGTCAGGCCTTTCCAGACACTACATACATTTAAAGTACAGTATTAGCCTTTAAAAACAACACACAGATTTAAAGGGCTGTGAGAGCAGCAGAGCACAGACTGGAGTTTAGATCTGGAGCGCTGACAAGACTGCAGCAGCTTCTACCACAGGAGGCTTTTGTGGAGCACAAAGTGTCTCCCTCTAGTGGACGTGTGGAGTACTGCTGTTTTCTCTCCCAGGTTTTTGTTCAGAGACTGTGGGTTTGCTGTCACTGTGGGCCTCACAGCACAGTAGTACACAGCAGAGTCTCCCACTGCAGCAGACGACAGGAGCAGAGAGACGCTCTTCTGGATCACTTCAAACTTTAGGCCTTGGACTTTCTCTGTCATTGAGTCTCCTTTTCCTAAATGTGAGAGCAGGAATTCTGGAGGTTTTCCTGGATATTGTCGATACCAGAAGAAATTTTCACTGTACGTTGGTTCTTTGTGATAAGAGTATTCCAGAGAGACAGAGGAGCCTTCTGAAGTGCAGACCTCAGGCTTTAGAGCAGTGAGCTCTTCACATCTGACTCCTACATGAAAACAAATGAATGTAGAAGTTAGGAACATATTTCTGCTGCTTCTTGCTCTGTGCTTCAGTAAGTGTTGAGTGGATGTAATAAAGTGTGAACATAGGTTTCAATAAGACTTACCACTCAACAAAAGCAGGAGCAGTGCTGCCATTAAAGGAAACATGTGTCCAAAACACAGCTGAGTGATCCTCATGTGGACTTTCTGAAGTCTGCTTAGTTTCTCACACTGACAGTTGGCTTTGCTGCGTCTGGGTTTAGTCTGAAGCTTCACAGAGAGTGTCTCCCTCTAGTGGAGCTACTGCAGTATTGTGTTGTCTTTGCTCCAGAGGTTTTTGTTCAGAGTTTTGGTGTTTCCTGTCACTGTGGGCCGCAGAGCACAGTAGTACACAGCAGAGTCTGTCACATCCACATCCTGGATCTTCAGAGAGAAGTTGTTCTTCTGAGCCTCAACTTCAAATCGATTTTCACTGAACTCTGGAGATTTGTAAGTGTCTAACCAACCAGATGATGATCGAGTTTTCTTCAACATGTATTTTGGAGCTCCTTGTCCTTCTTGTTTGTACCAGAACAGAGTTGGAGATGGGTCTGAAGTCTCAAAAGTACAGAGTATGTCTGCTGTGTGTCCCTGAGGGCCAGAGGCTCCTGCTGGCTGGGTCACTGTGTCTTCTCCTTTACACTCTGGGGAAGAACACAGGAGCACAACCAGAGCTGAGAGCAGTGTACACAGGGCAGACTCCATCTTCAAAGCTCAAATCCTCTCAAGTGTCTGTGTGTGCTCCTCTCTTACAGTCTGGCTCCTCCCTCAGGTCTCTGGTGCTTTGAGGTCTACAGTTTGCTGTGAAGTGTGAGGAGGCCTGGTCTGGAGCTTGTGTCTGTAAAAGATAAAACAGACCCATCAGCATATTATCTTCTCAAAGATAGTGGAAAAGTGGGTGTCCAGATCCATTACCAAACATCTTAACAATGGTGGCCCGGGTCTACAATGCAGGCAATTTGGATTTCGGTCTCAACATTCGACTGAAACGGCTGTCTGTGTATTTATTGACAAGGTTAAGTCATATCTGGATAAAAATGAATATGTTTGTTGCTGTTTTTGTTGACTTTAAACATGCGTTTGATTCTGTGAATCATGTTAAGCTCCTCGCCAGACTCTGCTTTTAATTTGAGTAATCACACTGTTAAATGGGTACAGTCCTATTTACAAGACGGACAAATACAGGATAGTAAGTCGCCTTATCTTCAGTGCACAGCAGGGTCCCCCAAGGCTCAATATTTGGCCCTTTCTAATTTCACTTTATGTTAATGATCTGCCTAATGATAAAACAGTATCCATGTTCAACAACAACCTTGGCCCCAGTAAAAATAGACCTGGAAGGACAAGAATGAACAAATGTTGATGAGTTCAAATACCTTGGAGTGGCACTAGATTCAAGACTGTCCTTTAGAAAACATGTAAGAATATTGTAAAAAACAATCAATTTTAGTATCCAAAGTTTTAAAGATATTTGGGCATCCTCACCGGATAAAGCAGCAGTCACATTTTTGCACTCAGTGATACTGTCTCATATGGAGTACTGTCTCACAGGCGGGTCCTACACAAGCCTCTGTTATTGGACCCATTGAAGCGTGAAAATCCTAGATAAGAAACCTTTCTCTTATCACCACTGCCAAATTCTTGATAAATATAATTATTTTAATTTTGCAAAATTTAAACAATTTAAAGGGTCCTGCCTGATCTTTGGGGTCCTACATGACACGGCGCCTCCACCAATGAATGATTTTATCAAACCAAACTGTGTCAGCTCTGCTGGATCAAGAAGAACTGGAGCTACTGTCAGAGGCGACTGTGAGCGACCGTTCAGGACAACATCCTTCTCCCAAAACGTCCTGTCAAACCACAGTGCAACATTCTGGAACACTATTCCACTCTCTGTGAGGAAAGCACAGGTTTTCCTGCTTTTAAGAAACATTTAAAATCATGGCTGAGACACAAACATGTGTCATGTGTGAGCCCAAATATGTTTAAAGTTACTCAGACGCAACATACGCTCATCAATCAAATCTCCAAGTCAAGATGCAATAGGGATCAGTGCAATAAGGATCAGTGCAATAAGGATCAGTGCAATAAGGATCAGTGCAATAAGGATCAGTGCAATGTGAGGGTGATGGGACTCTGTGGTAAAGGGGCTTGTACAATACGAATATGTGTCTGAACTTTTGTCTGTGACTTTTCAGCTTGTTTTCTGTTGAATGTTTGTGGTTGTATTAACATGACACTACTTTGTTTCTCTGTCTCTAACTGGAGTGTACTGTGTGTGTGTTCTTATCTTTCTGTGACCTGCAGGGGGCACCAGCAGATGTAAATTAGCCTTAGGCTATAATCTGGCACATTTACATTTATTTAAATGTTCATTAATATGCATTTTTCCCCCTTTTCTTTAAATTAATAAATACATATTTAAAATAAATAAATAAAGTATAAAACGTCTTACTTTTTTTTCTTAATAAATCGAACAAAATGAATAAACCAGAACTGGGATTTATTCACTTGAAGGAAAGTTTCACATCAGATGCTCGTTGTAAAATGTCAACAGTTTCAACTGGAGGCCCTGCTGCACTTCTATAAAGAGTGAAAAGGACTGGTCCAAGAACAGAGCCCTGTGGCACGCCCTAATCCTCCTGGAGTCCACCTCCTGCTGCCCACGTCAGAACACGAGGCTCAGAGGAAAATCTGATCTCAGGAGAACGTTCCCCTTGTTCTTCTCAAACTGACACTTTGTGCAGTGAAAATGAACCATCGACTTCAGGAAGAAACAGAGACACATCCTGAAAGATCGTGATCAATCACATACACGTTTGACAAAATCAAACAGGAAAACCTCAACTGTACGAATCAGGGCTGTGTTTAATAGTGAAAGTAAGAGCATTTTTACAGGAACAATGTGAAGGAACTCAAGGGATTTGGACTTGTAATGGCAATTTATTAATTTAAACGTTGTCACATCTTTGCATGATCAGACCTCTGGGAGCCTTTCTGATCAGGTCAAGAGATAACCAATGATGTGAAGATGTCTTTTGCTGTATTGTATTGTTGTCTTTTGGAGTCCTGCATAAACAGTTGACCATTTGTTTCAGAGTCCTGAGACTTGATAATATCCTGTTCTGTATCTGAATGTGAAAGTTCACACTTAGTTTCCTTTGTTTCCTCCGCCCCCTCCTGGCCAGCCCGCTCTCTCAGGAGACACAGATGCTCTTATAATCACATCAAGGCCCTGAGGTGACTCTGAGGAGCTGACCACTTTGTATCACAGTGCATTTCCTGACCTCCTGTCAATCATCTGACTCCCTGATCTGATTGGCTCTCAGACCATTGTGAGCTGCCCACACCTGAATCTATATAACGTTTGACTGTTTGACTGTGAGGCACGTCGACCGGAGGAACTTCCTGAGGCGTGGTACCTAAAATCAGCCATATCCAACCACTGCAAAAGGGAAAACCACATGATGGACTGGGACGGGGCTCGAGTCGATGGATCAGAGAACAACAGGTTCAAACACTGGATCAAGGAGGCCATTGAAATCAGAAAGAGAGGCACTGACAGCATCAACCGTGACGACGGAGCCTTCCTTCTGTCCCACTCATGGGACACGCTACTCCAGAGACCATCGGGCGGCAGGAGGCGTGGTCAGTCTGAGCGACCTGCCAGGTCCATCAGGCTGACCACGCCTCAGGAAGTAACATCAGCTGATCAGTGACACGTCACCACCAGGTGACAGTTCTGAAGAGGCTGCAGTTAAGCAGCCGAAACATGTCAACAAGGTAAATACATCTCCTATTTAACTGTCTTTAAGAAGAACATATCGTGGATATAACAAAAGAAGAACATAATGAAAGTTGTTGGAGTCATGTGGACTTCTGTTTAAAGCCACAGTGTGTAAGATTTTAACTTTAAACGTTGTTCCTTTTTAAACCAGTGAGAGCAAAGGCTACAGACAGTTCCTTTCATTTCAAATGAATTTGTTTTGTCTTTAAAGTAAGGTGCAGTTTATTAGAAATGTGACGATACTGCAGCGGTTAAAGAAAATATAAAAAGAGTCAGAGACAAAAAGATCAATAAAAGATTCACTGTTTTGAGTCAGAACAGAAGAGGGCCAAGGACTGACCCCTGAGGACCAACAGGAAACTGCCACAAATGACTGTGAGTCTGACACAGGACTGGAACCAGAGCCAACATTTGATTTGTCAGGCCTTTCCAGACACTACATACATTTAAAGTACAGTATTAGCCTTTAAAAACAACACACAGATTTAAAGGGCTGTGAGAGCAGCAGAGCACAGACTGGAGTTTAGATCTGGAGCGCTGACAAGACTGCAGCAGCTTCTACCACAGGAGGCTTTTGTGGAGCACAAAGTGTCTCCCTCTAGTGGACGTGTGGAGTACTGCTGTTTTCTCTCCCAGGTTTTTGTTCAGAGACTGTGGGTTTGCTGTCACTGTGGGCCTCACAGCACAGTAGTACACAGCAGAGTCTCCCACTGCAGCAGACGACAGGAGCAGAGAGACGCTCTTCTGGATCACTTCAAACTTTAGGCCTTTGACTTTCTCTGTCATTGAATCTCCTTTTCCTAAATGTGAGAGCAGGAATTCTGGAGGTTTTCCTGGATATTGTCGATACCAGAAGAAATAATCATCGTACGCTGGTTCTTTGTGATAAGAGTATTCCAGAGAGACAGAGGAGCCTTCTGAAGTGCAGACCTCAGGCTTTAGAGCAGTGAGCTCTTCACATCTGACTCCTACATGAAAACAAATGAATGTAGAAGTTAGGAACATATTTCTGCTGCTTCTTGCTCTGTGCTTCAGTAAGTGTTGAGTGGATGTAATAAAGTGTGAACATAGGTTTCAATAAGACTTACCACTCAACAAAAGCAGGAGCAGTGCTGCCATTAAAGGAAACATGTGTCCAAAACACAGCTGAGTGATCCTCATGTGGACTTTCTGAAGTCTGCTTAGTTTCTCACACTGACAGTTGGCTTTGCTGCGTCTGGGTTTAGTCTGAAGCTTCACAGAGAGTGTCTCCCTCTAGTGGAGCTACTGCAGTATTGTGTTGTCTTTGCTCCAGAGGTTTTTGTTCAGAGTTTTGGTGTTTCCTGTCACTGTGGGCCGCAGAGCACAGTAGTACACAGCAGAGTCTGTCACATCCACATCCCGGATCTTAAGAATGGAAGAGGCTCCATCAAGCTCAGCATCAAACTTGGGTTTGTCAAAGTCTGTGGACTTAACAATGGATCCAGTCTTTGCTTTGCTCATCATGTATTTTGGAGCTCCTTGTCCTTCTTGTTTGTACCAGAACAGACGTGGATAAGAGTCTGAAGTCTCAAAAGTACAGAGTATGTTTGCTGTGTGTCCCTGAGGGGCAGAGGCTCCTGCTGGCTGGGTCACTGTGTCTTCTCCTTTACACTCTGGGGAAGAACACAGGAGCACAACCAGAGCTGAGAGCAGTGTACACAGGGCAGACTCCATCTTCAAAGCTCAAATCCTCTCAAGTGTCTGTGTGTGCTCCTCTCTTACAGTCTGGCTCCTCCCTCAGGTCTCTGTGGGGGTGACACTGATGCAGATGGAGGTCTCTAAATACATGAGATCAGACAGACTGCACGTGAAGTTAAAGGAGTATTGAATGAGATAATATTCTTCTTTTCTTGCTCCTTTTGCAAATGAACCTCAGGAGGTTTCTAACCAGTGCTGAGGATCAGTGAAGCATCCCACAATCCACTGCACAGATCCACCTGAAAGGTTCTTAATACAACTGATCTGAAGAACAGCTTAAAAGTTACACTTTGGCATATTATTTTATAAAATCCTCTTCATAAATTAACTTTTCATCATGTTATAATGCCGGTGCACAGAAAAAGCAGAAACTGTGTAAGTTCAATGTTATTTATTACATAAAGAAGCGTCTGTTTTCCCAATCATTCTGTACCAGCCGGAGTCATCAAGAACTGCGACCTGAATAGAACAAGTGCTTAAGGCGGCCAAAAAAACCCAAATCAACCTCACGGCAAACACAAGTTTAGACACTGCACACACCCAGATGGACACACGGCGAAGGTCGGGTCGTTTAAGTTTTACTCGGCTGGCAGTGAGTCTAATATGAAAAGTGACCCAAGGAAATATAACAAGGATAAACAATAAAAACAAGTAAAAAATGAGTTAATCCGCCTTCACAGATCTCTCCTCGGCCACCAGGCGGATTAACTAAAACAAAACTACAACACAAAGGACGGCAGGTAGCAATGAACACTGTGAACACAAAATACAAAAATGATCCAACACCCAACAAATTGGATACAGTTTAATTACTTAAAACCACTTAAAAATATAAACTCCCTGTGCGTCATGAGCTCCACACACAGCTCCTCAGTCACAGATTGTCATAAAACCGCGTGGCCACCACAAAAGAGCCAATTAAAAATGTGCATTTATAAAACATTCACCGCACAATTTTAAAAAGCTTACCAACATTTTGGCCTCTCACAGAAACAGGCCCCTCCCAGACAAGCAGCCGACGTCACTTTTTAACCCGTGTGGCTGTGGGGAGTCAGCGACACCTGGAGGTACCACCCGTTACAATCATATGAAGCATAACTGTTTTAGAGCCACATCCACCCATTTTATGTTTTCATGTGAACAGCAATGAACAGACTCCAGTTGAACTAAAATATTGAATATTGTTGATGAAAGTAGAAGAAGAAGAGGACAGTGTCCAGCTCCATTCTTCCTCCAGCACAGCAGGGGGCAGCAGAGGGGTTTATGTGTGTTCTAACTGTCCTGACATGAACTCTGTGACAGAGGAGCGTTTTGGTCTTAAATGTAGAGCCTGTGCCTCTTTAACATGAACAGGAGCTCCGCCTCCTGCTGAGCTTCTACAGACTCTAGGACCAACAATAGTCCACATTTAGAGTCCAGGCTCTGTTTGATGGGACTCTACTGTCACAGCTTTGAGGTCGAAGGGGCCGTATCATTTATGGCTTTATAGTTCAGGAGGAGGAGTTTAACTTTGATTCTAAACTCCACAGAAGCCACTGAAGAGAAAGAAGTGGAGCAGTAGAGGAGGACGAATGTGTGCGCTGATTGTACTCTGTTGTCTGGGTCTTTTTCTTGAACAGCTCTTGTTCCCGTCGCTGCTCAGGAGGATTCAGATCCACCAAAAGCCACAGCTCCTTCTCCTCACTGCTCCTCACACTCCACAGTCCTTAGTGCTGCCCTCATGAAGCAGCTCTGAAACGTAAAGTGAAAAGAAAAGGAAAGAGACATTTAACATAAATAAAACTTGTAACCTCTGAGTGAGAACAGAAGAGGGTCAAGGACTGACCCCTGGGGACCTACAGGAAACTGCCACAAATGACTGTGAGTCTGACACAGGACTGGAACCAGAGCCAACATTTGATTTGTCAGGCCTTTCCAGACACTACATACATTTAAAGTACAGTATTAGCCTTTAAAAACAACACACAGATTTAAAGGGCTGTGAGAGCAGCAGAGCACAGACTGGAGTTTAGATCTGGAGCGCTGACAAGACTGCAGCAGCTTCTACCACAGGAGGCTTTTGTGGAGAACAAAGTGTCTCCCTCTAGTGGACGTGTGGAGTACTGCTGTTTTCTCTCCCAGGTTTTTGTTCAGAGACTGTGGGTTTGCTGTCACTGTGGGCCTCACAGCACAGTAGTACACAGCAGAGTCTCCCACTGCAGCAGACGACAGGGACAAACGGAGACCCTTTTTGTCTTCATGGATTTGAATTGAAAGTCCTTGGATTTCCTTTTTCATTTCGTGCCCTGATCCCAAATGAGAGTAGATAAATGTTGGAGGTTTTCCTGGATATTGTCGATACCAATAAAACTCATCTCCAGCAGAAGCTCCTCTCTCATAAGAGTATTCCAGAGAGACAGAGGAGCCTTCTGAAGTCCAGACCTCAGGCTTTAGAGCAGTGAGCTCTTCACATCTGACTCCTACATGAAAACAAATGAATGTAGAAGTTAGGAACATATTTCTGCTGCTTCTTGCTCTGTGCTTCAGTAAGTGTTGAGTGGATGTAATAAAGTGTGAACATAGGTTTCAATAAGACTTACCACTCAACAAAAGCAGGAGCAGTGCTGCCATTAAAGGAAACATGTGTCCAAAACACAGCTGAGTGATCCTCATGTGGACTTTCTGAAGTCTGCTTAGTTTCTCACACTGACAGTTGGCTTTGCTGCGTCTGGGTTTAGTCTGAAGCTTCACAGAGAGTGTCTCCCTCTAGTGGAGCTACTGCAGTATTGTGTTGTCTTTGCTCCAGAGGTTTTTGTTCAGAGTTTTGGTGTTTCCTGTCACTGTGGGCTTCAGAGCACAGTAGTACACAGCAGAGTCTGTCACATCCACATCCTGGATCTTCAGAGAGAAGTTGTTCCCCTGAGCCTCAACTTCAAATCGATTTTTACTGAATTCTGGAGATTTGTAAGTGTCTAGCCACTTAGATGATGATCGAGTTTTCTTCAACATGTCTTTAGGAGCTCCTTGTCCTTCTTGTTTGTACCAGAACAGAGTTGGAGTTGAGTCCAAAGTCTCAAAAGTACAGAGTATGTTTGCTGTGTGTCCCTGAGGGGCAGAGGCTCCTGCTGGCTGGGTCACTGTGTCTTCTCCTTTACACTCTGGGGAAGAACACAGGAGCACAACCAGAGCTGAGAGCAGTGTACACAGGGCAGACTCCATCTTCAAAGCTCAAATCCTCTCAAGTGTCTGTGTGTGCTCCTCTCTTACAGTCTGGCTCCTCCCTCAGGTCTCTGTGGGGGTGACACTGATGCAGATGCTTCAGTCTCTGTCACGTCTCTGTTCTGGAGAGAAATCCACACATTTCTTGTTAAAGGCTCATTCTCTGGTCCGACCTGTCAGTCCCGTCACTGAGTCGGTGTGACAGCTCGTCTCTTTGCGTCTAAAAGCTGCACTTTAACTACAAAAACTAACAATACATTATCTTTCTACATCCTCCAGTTGCACGAGTGGATAAACCTGTACAGAGGACTTTTGTAAATAAACTTGTTTAAATGCACATGCAGGGCTGCTGCGGGTTGTAAAAAGTATTAAGTTTGATCAAATCAAAGCATTTGGTCTTAAATTTGTTTTAAGTCTTAAAATGTCTGTCACACATAGTTCATTTTAAAAGTGTTATTAAATGTTGGGCGATCATTCGTGAGCCGAACAGCCCGAGCTGGCCCTCCGCTTTGAGGCAGTTAGTGTCATAAATATACAGCCCAGTCCTGTTTTACGCCTCGTGCTGTTTCCTTGTGACTGCACCCACACGCTCACACGCTCATGAGCTCTCTGTAGTGGATTATGTCTTCTATTCAGCAACATGAGTACATGTGGACCCCAGGAAGAATAGTCTCTGCTGCTGTAGAGACTAATGGGGATCCTTAAATAACAATAAACAATAAACATGAGTAAATGTACGTCTAATACAACATGTCTTGTAAGAACAGAACAGTCTTAAAGGCGTTGAAGACAATAACAGTGAGGCCTGTTGTCAATTATGCAAATGATGCATCCAGCTAGGAACGCCGGGATTTTAGTTTGTGCGCATAACAGCTAATGTGAGTTATTAAAGGTGGAAACACACTTAATCACTTAAATTCATGAAGCCAATATATAAATCCACCTGAGTGTCGGACACAGACCTGCACCAGGCGACACTGGAGCGAACAAAGGTGAGGGACAAAGACAAAATGATCCAAAATAATCCACTCAACTACTCAAATCCTCCAGAAAAACAGAGCTCAACAAACATCGTTGCACAAGGCTTGAAGCTCACACTAAAGACAACACATGTGCCTATAATTTGCCCTAAAACACGTAGATGCTTCTGATCTTCATTAGAAACTCAGAGTTTGTTTGTCCAACATTAAAAGTTGTAGAAAAGGTTTCAAGGGTCGTCATCCGGACGCTGTTTTAAAATCAAGACATTTGGACTTCCGTCCAGAAGTCATTTTCAGTCAGTGGAGCTGGTCTGAGAACTGTGGCTTATATGCTACTCTGATCTGTGAAAGCCCTGCCCACAGGGAGGAGTCACTGATAATGGCCAGTGTCACCTGTAACTAATCATTGTTATGTTAGCCTTTGTTCTATTGTTCTATTGTTAGCTGTAGCTCCTCGTCACTGCTGAGGACCTGATTAGCATGTGATTAGCATATGATTAGCATGTGACTGGTCAATAGACCTGGACCAGGGGGTTAGAAGACTGTCATAGATCTTTGCTAAATTGAATCTTAGACCCCCATTCCTGTTTAGAGAAGGATTGTCTCTTTGCACAAAAGTAGCTTCCTTTCCTCCTCTTTCAAACCAGTTCTTCTTCTGCTCAGAATCTTCCCCTCACTGTCTTCAGACGAGTGTTTGTGTCTTTCAGGAGCAGATGGACTGCACTCTGTGCTCCACCTTCTGTGCTGGTACATCCTTCTGTGCAGTGTTTAGTCTCACTATGTGACGTTCTTTGCAGCTGGCTCACTGCACTCTGTGGAACACACTACACTGCTCTGTCTGTGCTTCATCTTGTCCTGAGGGGGACCAGGTTCTGTTTTGATGTGTTGCCCGGTTTGAAGTTAACAGGGACGTCGTGTTGTCTTAAAATCCTTTGTAGTTTGTCAAACAGGCCAGAAACAAAAGGGATACACCCCCCTCTTGGTTCTATTTTCCTTTTGTCCTGTTTCTTGGCTCTTCTGACTTTGTTGAAGGCCCATTTAGGATAACCACAAGCCGAGAGGGCCTGCTGGACATGTTTCTCCTCCTCCTTCTTCCCCTCTGAGCTGGTGGCACGTCCTGGGCTCTGTGTAGTGTCCTGATCACACTCAGCTTGTGCTGCAGTGGGTGGTTAGAGTCGAAGAGTAAGTCCTGATCTGTGGGTGGGTTTATACTTCTGTCTGAAGTCCTCCTTCCTGTCCTCTGATTGTGGAGCAATCAAGAAAGGCCAAGCTGCTCTTACCGGCTCACTGGTTGAAAAAGACTTCTGAACGGAAGTCGAAACGTCTTGATTTTCAAAACAGCGTCTGGATCACAAACCCTGAAACCTTTTCTTCGATGGAACCCTCCTGGACGAATGAGGGATTACATCGACTAACACTAAAAGTTTTGCAAGACGTTAGCCTTCGCTCTTTAAAACTTCAGCATAACATTTTGACAAAGATAAAGGCAGCAGTCTTTTGTTTGGAGGTAAAATATGTTTTATGACATTATTTAAGTGTTAACAACCTGCTAAAGTTTGGACATGATAAAAAAGTATGCAGCTCACAGCTGATGAACAGAAAGAGTGTCTCAAACAAGCAGACTGTGCACGGTGCGCCCCCTGCAGGATGAGCGGAGTCACGACACAGAACAAACAGACGGCTCCCGTGTCCAGGAACCAACACGGAGCTAAATTAGCATTTGTTATCCACTTTACTTACGCACATTTAAACAATATGTGCATTTTGTAAGAGCGGAAACACAGTTTTCCCGCCAAGCTATAATTTACTTTATTTTTTGGGTTCTTCTGTCAGATTCCCAGATTGTTCTCTTTGTGGCCTTTTAACGATTGTTTGTTATGCTGGAATTATTTCTAAGGTACAAAAATATAAACATTTACACATATAACGAGGTCTTAACTTAAGTATAAATTATTCTTAAAAATGTCTAAACTTCAGCCTGTCCAACCCTGAAGAAACCCTGACATGTTTGACCAATGTATTTATCAAAGAACATTTGTCCTGAAAACAAGAATGAAACACAAGGAGGATGGTTTCTAAAACTTAACTGATCAGTTCAGAGATGATCTCTTCGGTGTGAAAAGGCCTTTAGATTCAACGGGGGACATTTTATTTGACAGAGAATATTGTAACTCTAAATGTGTGAACAAATAGATCAATAAAAGTTTCCCTTAAAGATTTAAGACTGTAACCTCTGAGTGAGAACAGAAGAGGGTCAAGGACTGACCCCTGGGGACCTACAGGAAACTGCCACAAATGACTGTGAGTCTGACACAGGACTGGAACCAGAGCCAACATTTGATTTGTCAGGCCTTTCCAGACACTACATACATTTAAAGTACAGTATTAGCCTTTAAAAACAACACACAGATTTAAAGGGCTGTGAGAGCAGCAGAGCACAGACTGGAGTTTAGATCTGGAGCGCTGACAAGACTGCAGCAGCTTCTACCACAGGAGGCTTTTGTGGAGCACAAAGTGTCTCCCTCTAGTGGACGTGTGGAGTACTGCTGTTTTCTCTCCCAGGTTTTTGTTCAGAGACTGTGGGTTTGCTGTCACTGTGGGCCTCACAGCACAGTAGTACACAGCAGAGTCTCCCACTGCAGCAGACGACAGGGACAAACGGAGACCCTTTTTGTCTTCATGGATTTGAATTGAAAGTCCTTGTATTTCCTTTTTCATTTCTTGCCCTGATCCCAAATGATAGTAGATAAATGTTGGAGTTTTTCCTGGATATTGTCGATACCAGAAGAAATAATCTCCAGCAGAAGCTCCTCTCTCATAAGAGTATTCCAGAGAGACAGAGGAGCCTTCTGAAGTGCAGACCTCAGGGTTTAGAACAGTGAGCTCTTCACATCTGACTCCTACATGAAAACAAATGAATGTAGAAGTTAAGAACATATTTCTGCTGCTTCTTGCTCTGTGCTTCAGTAAGTGTTGAGTGGATGTAATAAAGTGTGAACATAGGTTTCAATAAGACTTACCACTCAACAAAAGCAGGAGCAGTGCTGCCATTAAAGGAAACATGTGTCCAAAACACAGCTGAGTGATCCTCATGTGGACTTTCTGAAGTCTGCTTAGTTTCTCACACTGACAGTTGGCTTTGCTGCGTCTGGGTTTAGTCTGAAGCTTCACAGAGAGTGTCTCCCTCTAGTGGAGCTACTGCAGTATTGTGTTGTCTTTGCTCCAGAGGTTTTTGTTCAGAGTTTTGGTGTTTCCTGTCACTGTGGGCTGCAGAGCACAGTAGTACACAGCAGAGTCTGTCACATCCACATCATGGATCTTCAGAGAGAAAGAGGTTCCATTAAGCTCAGCATCAAACTTGGATTTGTCAAACTCTGGAGACTTATCAAAGAATCCAGTCTTTGCTTTTCTCATCATGTATTTTGGAGCTCCTTGTCCTTCTTGTTTGTACCAGAACAAATATCGCAATGTGTCACTGGTTGTAAAAGTACAGAGTATGTTTGCTGTGTGTCCCTGAGGGGCAGAGGCTCCTGCTGGCTGGGTCACTGTGTCTTCTCCTTTACACTCTGGGGAAGAACACAGGAGCACAACCAGAGCTGAGAGCAGTGTACACAGGGCAGACTCCATCTTCAAAGCTCAAATCCTCTCAAGTGTCTGTGTGTGCTCCTCTCTTACAGTCTGGCTCCTCCCTCAGGTCTCTGTGGGGGTGACACTGATGCAGATGGAGGTCTCTAAATACATGACAGTTGGGTTTTTGGTCCTGAAACCCTCCTGTAAAAGGCTGCTGTATGTTACTATGTTACTTTTTGGGAAAAAGTGCACTTCCAAAGTTACACTTCATTGTGTTGTCGCATTGTGGATGTATTTCTGGTCTCAAAGTTGTTGTTGTTTTTTATGAATTCTCCTAAAGGTGGCCGGCAGAGCATTTAATGCCCCATAAACGAGACAGCAGTTTTTTAAAAGTTTTAAATTTTCAATAAACAAAATAAACAAAAACAAAGAGCATTTCTCAAGAAGAGGACATGTGTGAACTGCCTGAGGTTTGTCGTATCTTGATGATCTCTTGTTGAGTTGTTCAGTGGGTTTGAGGGCAGTGACACCAGCAAACGACCCACTGTAAACAAGAATCAATGTGTGAGAACAACATACAGTGGAGATAGGACTCTGCTGCCTCTGTTGTGATGGAAGGTCGAGTTTGTTTGAAGTTGTTCATGTTCAATTTAATGGTATTTGTTACTTTTTAATGTGTGTTTTGAATGTGAGGCTAAAGTCCAACACAGCTCCAAGGAATTTGAACTGAGTGACCAACTCCAGTGTCTGTCCATCCAAAAACACAAAAGACCTTGAATGATTTATATATTATTTTACTGAATGTCACACAAGCAGTCTGCTTTAAGTTGAGCATGAGGCAGCGTTTATTTAAGCCAGCCATGGACTTTATTGAGTCACATTGAAATATTGCAGCTACAGTCCTAACATCCTTCCCCGGATGAAGAGGACAGCATCGTCTTCATACATCAGCATCTTTAGCTCAGGACAGACGTCTGGTAAATCGTTGATGGAAAATAAAAACAGCAAGGGCCCGAGTACGGAGCCCTGTGGGACTCCAACATCACTGCAGAGCAGAGGTTAAATATGGTATAAAATGAACATTCCGGTCAGCTTGTCCGGCCAGACCCTCAACGCACACGCACCATTACACACAAAAACTAGTCATAATTAGAAGGTTTTTTTGCTTGATCCTCGTTCCGTGCCATCAGTGCTACACTCTCTGCTGCACACTTACCTGACACATGGTCCACTCGAGGTGAGCTCCACGTCTCTCAGGTCATGTTTCACCGCTGTACTGCACGGAGCGGGGCTGTCCTGCCCGTGAAGCTGTGTGTCCCATCTCTGATGGCTGCACTCAGGTGTTGTTCAGTCTTACGGTTTACTGAGTTTACGTTATCATCTAACTAATGTTATGTTGGATTTTCCACTTTGCGCACATGCAATTAAAAGTAATTCACGTGGGGCGCTGCTAACTCTGCTCTCTTTTTTCTGTGTCTATGAGAGGACAGGACGGTGGAGTTAACTATAGTTTACCAGCAGATAACTGGGTTTGGGGCAGCTTTCATGAGATTCTACTTTTGCACAACGGGAAGACGTCTTTGGTGAGTGATGTCTGGCAGTTTCACCTGATATGACGCGCTGCTACTGTTCTTAGCCACAACAAGCTACAAGACCATAACACCATGAACGAGGTGTAAACTGAGCACTTTTCATGCATGATTAATGATCCGCAAATGTGCAAATAATAGCACATTGTACCATTGTGATTACCTGACAGGGACAGAGGCAAACTGTGCATTTCTAAATCTTGGTTTGCCCAGTTGGAATCCAACTAGAATTGACAGAGATGTCTGACAGATCAGCGCTGAGGAGAGAGAGGCAGCAAAAACACGCCGCAAACGAATGAAATAATGACCTGTGCAAACGCTTTCTTCGTTGTCAATATCAGTCTCTATTTTAAATGAAGTGATTTGTTAATTACTCATAGTTGACCGGTCATTTTCCCAAATGGACGAAATATTATGACCCTGCCGGTCAGAGTGACCGGTAGAACAAAAGTCTAGTTTAACCTCTGCTCCTGAGGCACTGAGAGCTTACTCCATCTAGAGAATCAGAGGAAAAGTGAAGTGTGAGAGCTCAGTCAACAATATTTAGTGGATGACGGTGTCGAATGCTTTCTTCAGATCTAGAAATACAGCACGACATGTATTTTTGTTTAGTAGAGTTTTAATCCGTTCATTCATTTTCTACCGTTTGTTCCTGTTAGGGGTCACGGGTGACTGGAGCCTGTCCCAGTGACTTTGGGCCTTAGGCGGGGCACACCATGAACAGTGGCCACTCATTGCACGGCTGTTTTAATTTAAATGTAAAGTTTTATTGTCTCATGTCAGTTCAGTCAAACAACCCTGTGTGCTTAAGTGTGGGGAAAGTATTGTCCTGGAAATACCAAGTGGTGTTTTCTAAACCAAATTATATCAAGAATCTGAGGAGGACCAAAGCTGCTGTGACCCCCATCTCCATCCAGGGGGTCAGTGTGGACATTGTGGAGGAGTACAAGTACTTGGGGGTGTATTTGGACAATAAACTGGACTGGGGCAAGAACGTAGACACTGTCTACAAGAAGGGCCAGAGCCGTCTCTACTTTCTGAGGCGGCTGAGGTCCTTTGACATCTGCAGGACGATGCTCAGGATGTTCTACGAGTCTATGGTGGCAAGTGCCATCACGTATGCTGTGGCCTGCTGGGGCAGCAGTCTGCGCGTGAGGGACACTAATAGACTCAACAAGATCATCAAGAAGGCCGGACATGTTGTGGGGGAGGAGCTGGACTCTCTGACTGTTGTGTTGGAGGAGGATGTTGTCCAAAATCAGGACTATTCTGGACTTTCCCTCCCACCCGCTCCACAAAGTGCTGGTCAAGAGCTCATTTAGCAACAGACTGTTACTGCCACGAGGCTCCACCGAGAGACACAGGAAATCATTCCTGCCTGTCGCCATCAAACTACTGAACTCTGTGCTGTAAATCCGCTTGTGAAGTCATTGTGCAATATTAAGTCCACTGTGCAATATTAAGTCCACTCATATACACAAACTGTACATGATCATGTGAATATGTAAATAGACAAGGATAGTAGAGTTAAGCTAATTGTAAAATTGTTCATATCGGGGGTTTAGTTGAGTATTGTTCATATCGGGGGTTTAGTTGATTAATAAAGACACTTATAAGTTAAGTTAAATGGGGTAGACATTATATAGAGCTATTGTATTTTATTTTTATTTTCTATATATCTTATATTGTTTTAATACTTTCTGTCTCTACTGGTCGGTTGCACATGTAACGAAAAGAATTTCCCCTTGGGGATAAATAAAAGTAATTCTGATTCTGATTCTGATTCTGAATGAATTTATAGAATGTTCACTCACATTGACCGCTCTGCTACAGAGATCAGACAGAATCTGTTCTTCCTTCAGTTCATGGACTGGAGTGTTCACCTGCAGCTCCTTTGAGTCCAGAGAGTTTGAACAAGGACAGGAGGCAGATCTTTACCTTCAGCCTCTGTCACTGCTCTGTTCTGGAGAGAAATCCAAACAATTCACTCAGTTTCATCTGGAGACATTTTATTTACATGAGAATATTGTTACTTTTAAAATAAGCATAAATAAATCAATAAAACCTTTAACCTCTGAGTGAGAACAGAAGAGGGCCAAGGACTGACCCCTGGGGACCTACAGGAAACTGCCACAAATGACTGTGAGTCTGACACAGGACTGGAACCAGAGCCAACATTTGATTTGTCAGGCCTTTCCAGACACTACATACATTTAAAGTACAGTATTAGCCTTTAAAAACAACACACAGATTTAAAGGGCTGTGAGAGCAGCAGAGCACAGACTGGAGTTTAGATCTGGAGCGCTGACAAGACTGCAGCAGCTTCTACCACAGGAGGCTTTTGTGGAGCACAAAGTGTCTCCCTCTAGTGGACGTGTGGAGTACTGCTGTTTTCTCTCCCAGGTTTTTGTTCAGAGACTGTGGGTTTGCTGTCACTGTGGGCCTCACAGCACAGTAGTACACAGCAGAGTCTCCCACTGCAGCAGACGACAGGAGCAGAGAGACGCTCTTCTGGATCACTTCAAACTTTAGGCCTTTGACTTTCTCTTTAATTGAATCTCCATTTCCAAAATATGAAGCAAGGAATTCTGGGTTTTTTCCTGGATATTGTCGATACCAGAAGAAATAATCACTGTACGTTGGTTCTTTGTGATAAGAGTATTCCAGAGAGACAGAGGAGCCTTCTGAAGTGCAGACCTCAGGCTTTAGAGCAGTGAGCTCTTCACATCTGACTCCTACATGAAAACAAATGAATGTAGAAGTTAGGAACATATTTCTGCTGCTTCTTGCTCTGTGCTTCAGTAAGTGTTGAGTGGATGTAATAAAGTGTGAACATAGGTTTCAATAAGACTTACCACTCAACAAAAGCAGGAGCAGTGCTGCCATTAAAGGAAACATGTGTCCAAAACACAGCTGAGTGATCCTCATGTGGACTTTCTGAAGTCTGCTTAGTTTCTCACACTGACAGTTGGCTTTGCTGCGTCTGGGTTTAGTCTGAAGCTTCACAGAGAGTGTCTCCCTCTAGTGGAGCTACTGCAGTATTGTGTTGTCTTTGCTCCAGAGGTTTTTGTTCAGAGTTTTGGTGTTTCCTGTCACTGTGGGCTGCAGAGCACAGTAGTACACAGCAGAGTCTGTCACATCCACATCCTGGATCTTCAGAGAGAAAGAGTTCCCATGTATCTTAGTGTCATATCTGGGTATATTAAATTCATCCGATTTCGAAGAAAGCCAGCTTGATCTTGATCTGTAACTTTTCATCATGTATTTTGGAGCTCCTTGTCCTTCTTGTTTGTACCAGAAAAGATATGGGAAAGAGTCAGTTGTTTCAAAAGTACAGAGTATGTTTGCTGTGTGTCCCTGAGGGGCAGAGGCTCCTGCTGGCTGGGTCACTGTGTCTTCTCCTTTACACTCTGGGGAAGAACACAGGAGCACAACCAGAGCTGAGAGCAGTGTACACAGGGCAGACTCCATCTTCAAAGCTCAAATCCTCTCAAGTGTCTGTGTGTGCTCCTCTCTTACAGTCTGGCTCCTCCCTCAGGTCTCTGGTGCTTTGAGGTCTACAGTTTGCTGTGAAGTGTGAGGAGGCCTGGTCCGGAGCTTGTGTCTCTGTGTCCAGCTCTGGGAGGAAAAACAGAGAAATACTAATCATTCTTTAATGAAAGTTACATGTGTTCATGTTAAAGTTTAGATCTTGAACAGCACACATTAGACTTAAAACTGAAAAAAGTGAACTTCATTGGTACATCATTGGACTGCATAGTATTCTTGCTTTTTCTTCTTAATAAATCAAATAAAATGAATAAACCAGAGCTGGTATTTGTTCACATGAAGGAAAGTTTCACATCAGATGCTCGTTGTAAAATGTCAGCAGTTTCAACTGGAGGCCCTGCTGCACTTCTTTAAAGAGTGAAAAGGACTGGTCCAAGAACAGAGTCCTGTGGCACACCCTAATCCTCCTGGAGTCCACCTCCTGCTGCCCACGTCAGAACACGAGGCTCAGGAAAATCTGATCTCAGGAGAACGTTCCGCTTGTTCTTCACAAACTGACACTTTGTGCAGTGAAAATGACTTTGGATGAAAACTGAAGGATAGAACCATCGACTTAAGGAAGAAACAGAAACACATCCTGAAAGATCGTGATCAATCATTTACAACAAACCCGAGAAACTCAACTGTACAACTCAGGGCTGTGTTTAATAGTGAAAGTCAGAGCATTTCCCCAAGAACAATGTGAAGGAACTCAAGGGATTGGGACTGAAAAGCTAATCACTAATCAGTGAAGGTTAAAGACTGGACTGTGGACATAAAGACTGCACTGTAGAGACAAATCTACACTTTGTCTCACAAATCATTAAAGAGTTGGGGTTAAATAGCTCTGTCTCCTCCTACAGGACAATCAATTATTTGAAGTGTTTCAGGGTTTGATGTCACAAACAAATGGCACTCATTAAAGTCCCAATCAATCTGTCATTAGCTGCTGATGATGGACAGGTCTCAATCCTGGTTCTGTTGGAACTCTGCGTTTGACACCATTGACACCACATTCTCCTGCAGAGGCCCCACCCTCTGCTGCATTAAATCCTGTTTATGAGACAAATGTAAACCAGAGCTCCTCCCCTTGTTCTAAAGTAACCCCTGGTGTGCCTCAGGGGTCAGTCCTGGGTCCAGTTCTGTTCACTCTTTATTTAAGATGATCAGAAAGAACAGCATTAACTTCAACTGCTGTGACACAGCTGTATTTATCAATGAACCCCGATCAGACCCATCGAGTCCAGACTTAGAGCCTGAAGGACAGAACAACATGGAGGACACTTCATGATCTGCTCCTTAACCTGAAAACACCCAGGTGATTGTCCCGGGCCCTAAACGTCTGTGAGACTCTTCATCTGAGCAGACAGTCTCTGGACAATGTCCCTGTCGCTCCAGCGACTGTAAGAAACATGGAGTCTCATTTGACCCAGAGCTCTGGGTCAAACACAGAGAAATCAAGCCTGCAAAACAGCTACTTTCATCTGTGTAAAATCAGACAAAATCAGAAAAAATCCTCCTAAAAGTGATGCTGAAAAACTCCTCCTGCATTTGTCACATCCAGATTAGACTGTAATATCTGCAGTGCATCCTAAAAGCTCCAGAAAAGCTTGATGTTTCTGTGACAACTCTGTCTTTGGCCACACAGTGTAGAACTGAACCAACAGGAGAACTTTCTGAAGTCTGTTTAGTTTCTCACATTGACAGTTGGCTTTGCTGCGTCTGGGTTTAGTCTGAAGCTTCACAGAGAGTGTCTCCCTCTAGTGGAGCTACTGCAGTATTGTGTTGTCTTTGCTCCAGAGGTTTTTGTTCAGAGTTTTGGTGTTTCCTGTCACTGTGGGCTGCAGAGCACAGTAGTACACAGCAGAGTCTGTCACATCCACATCCTGGATCTTCAGAGAGAAAGAGGTTCCATCAAGCTCAGCATCAAACTTGGGTTTGTCAAAGGTTGGAGATTTTATTGTGGCTACACCAATCATTTTCATCATATAGTCTGGAGCTCCTTGTCCTTCTTGTTTGTACCAGAAAAGAATTGGAGATGAGTTGCTGGTTTCATAAGTACAGAGTATGTTTGCTGTGTGTCCCTGAGGGGCAGAGGCTCCTGCTGGCTGGGTCACTGTGTCTTCTCCTTTACACTCTGGGGAAGAACACAGGAGCACAACCAGAGCTGAGAGCAGTGTACACAGGGCAGACTCCATCTTCAAAGCTCAAATCCTCTCAAGTGTCTGTGTGTGCTCCTCTCTTACAGTCTGGCTCCTCCCTCAGGACCCTGTGGGGGTGACACTGATGCAGATGGAGGTCTCTAAATACATGAGATCAGACAGACTGCACGTGAAGTTAAAGGAGTATTGAATGAGACAATATTCTTCTTTTCTTGCTCCTTTTGCAAATGAACCTCAGGAGGTTTCTAACCAGTGCTGAGGATCTGTGAAGCATCCCACAATCCACTGCACAGATCCACCTGAAAGGTTCTTAAGACAACTGATCTGAAGAACAGCTTAAAAGTTACAGCTTTCATATTATTTCATAAAATTCTCTTCATCATCTGAAGTATAACTGTTTTAGAGCCACATTCGCCGCTTTGTTTATCACAGCTTTATTTATAATAATAGTTTACTTTTAAAGCCACATGGTTGATTTACATAAAGTCTGGCCTAATAGAACAGAGCTGCTCCGTGTGCTGCTGATGCAGCTGCTGCAGATGGACTGAAGGACAGGATTCAGTGGATTATCTGCACTTTCTGTGACTAAAGCTGTGCAGCTGAGTGTGGAGAATATTTATTATGACGTGTGCATGTGCTCATGTGGGAGGTGGTTTTACTGTGTGGGTTTGTACAGCTCTGTATTCAACAGTAAATTCACACATGGAAGTGACCTGAACAAACACCTTCTGTTGTGAGTTTGTAAGAATCAGAGCAGTAGAGGAGGATGCATGTGCTCATTGTACTCTGTTTTATGGGTCTTTTCTTGAACAGTTGTTGTTCCCGTCGCTGCTCAGGAGGATTCAGATCCACCAAAAGCAGCCACAGCTCCTTCTCCTCACACTCCACAGTCCTTAGTATTGTCCTCATGAAGCAGCTCTGAAACGTAAAGAGAAAGAAGAAGGAAAGAGACATTTAACATAAATAGATCAATAAAACCTGTAACCTCTGAGTGAGAACAGAAGAGGGCCAAGGACTGACCCCTGGGGACCTACAGGAAACTGCCACAAATGACTGTGAGTCTGACACAGGACTGGAACCAGAGCCAACATTTGATTTGTCAGGCCTTTCCAGACACTACATACATTTAAAGTACAGTATTAGCCTTTAAAAACAACACACAGATTTAAAGGGCTGTGAGAGCAGCAGAGCACAGACTGGAGTTTAGATCTGGAGCGCTGACAAGACTGCAGCAGCTTCTACCACAGGAGGCTTTTGTGGAGCACAAAGTGTCTCCCTCTAGTGGACGTGTGGAGTACTGCTGTTTTCTCTCCCAGGTTTTTGTTCAGAGACTGTGGGTTTGCTGTCACTGTGGGCCTCACAGCACAGTAGTACACAGCAGAGTCTCCCACTGCAGCAGACGACAGGAGCAGAGAGACGCTCTTCTGGATCACTTCAAACTTTAGGCCTTTGACTTTCTCTGTCATTGAGTCTCCATTTCCAAAATATGAAGCAAGGAATTCTGGAGGTTTTCCTGGATATTGTCGATACCAGAAGAAATAATCATTGTACGTTGGTTCTTTGTGATAAGAGTATTCCAGAGAGACAGAGGAGCCTTCTGAAGTGCAGACCTCAGGCTTTAGAGCAGTGAGCTCTTCACATCTGACTCCTACATGAAAACAAATGAATGTAGAAGTTAGGAACATATTTCTGCTGCTTCTTGCTCTGTGCTTCAGTAAGTGTTGAGTGGATGTAATAAAGTGTGAACATAGGTTTCAATAAGACTTACCACTCAACAAAAGCAGGAGCAGTGCTGCCATTAAAGGAAACATGTGTCCAAAACACAGCTGAGTGATCCTCATGTGGACTTTCTGAAGTCTGCTTAGTTTCTCACACTGACAGTTGGCTTTGCTGCGTCTGGGTTTAGTCTGAAGCTTCACAGAGAGTGTCTCCCTCTAGTGGAGCTACTGCAGTATTGTGTTGTCTTTGCTCCAGAGGTTTTTGTTCAGAGTTTTGGTGTTTCCTGTCACTGTGGGCTGCAGAGCACAGTAGTACACAGCAGAGTCTGTCACATCCACATCCTGGATCTTCAGAGAGAAAGAGGTTCCATTAAGCTCAGCATCAAACTTGGGTTTGTTAAACTCTTGAGAATTATCTGAATATCCAGACAAGAATTTTTTCATCATATAATTTGGAATGTCCTTATCTTGCTGCTTGTACCAAAACAATGTTGGATTTGTGTCCCTGGTCTCAAAAGTACAGAGTATGTTTGCTGTGTGTCCCTGAGGGGCAGAGGCTCCTGCTGGCTGGGTCACTGTGTCTTCTCCTTTACACTCTGGGGAAGAACACAGGAGCACAACCAGAGCTGAGAGCAGTGTACACAGGGCAGACTCCATCTTCAAAGCTCAAATCCTCTCAAGTGTCTGTGTGTGCTCCTCTCTTACAGTCTGGCTCCTCCCTCAGGTCTCTGTGGGGGTGACACTGATGCAGATGGAGGTCTCTAAATACATGACAGTTGGGTTTTTGGTCCTGAAACCCTCCTGTAAAAGGCTGCTGTATGTTACTATGTTACTTTTTTGGAAAAAGTGCAGTTCCAAAGTTACACTTCATTGTGTTGTCACATTGTGGATGTATTTCTGGTCTCAAAGTTGTTGTTGTTGTTTTTTATGAATTCTCCTAAAGGTGACCGGCAGAGCCATTTAGTGCCCCATATACGAGACAGCAGTTTTTTTTTTAAGTTTTAAATTTTCAAATAAACAAAAACAAAGGGCATTTCTCAAGAAGAGGACATGTGTGAACTGCCTGAGGTTTGTCGTATCTTGATGATCTCTTGTTGAGTTGTTCAGTGGGTTTGAGGGCAGTGACACCAGCAAACGACCCACTGTAAACAAGAATCAATGTGTGAGAACAACATACAGTGGAGATAGGACTCTGCTGCCTCTGTTGTGATGGAAGGTCGAGTTTGTTTGAAGTTGTTCATGTTCAATTTAATGGTATTTGTTATTTTTTTATTGTGTTTTTTTAATATGAGGCTAAAGTCCAACACAGCTCCAAGGAATTTGAACTGAGTGACCAACTCCAGTGTCTGTCCATCAAAAACCACAAAAGACCTTGAATGATTTATATTTTTCTTACTCAATGAGTTCTGCTTTAAAGCAGAACTCAGTAACTTCAGCAACAGAGCTCCCCCTGTAGGTCTCTTGAGAACGTACACTCCCAGTAAAATGACGGCAATTTCATTTTTCCCCTTTTTTTGTATTGAAATAAGGAAGGTTAATCAAATATAAAAATAATAATAATATTGTTGCTAAATATAAAAAAGAGAGCCAGTTTTTCTCAGGAGAGTTGTCTTCGGGTCGGCGTCAGGAAAGTTGCAGCTGGTTTTCCACTCAGAGACAGCAGGGGGCAACGACAGGGGCTTAAATGCACCAAAAACACATTTCCAACCACCACACGGACTTACAAAGACGTTTAATGAGGTAAACATGTTACTTAGATCTGTTTTAAGTTGAGCTTGAGCAGCCATGGACTTTATTGAGTCACATTGAAATTTTGCAGCTACAGTCCTAACATCCTTCCCCGGGTGAAGAGGACAGCATCGTCTTCATACATCAGCATCTTTAGCTCAGGACAGACGTCTGGTAAATAGTTGATTGAAAATGAAAATAGCAAGGGCCCGTGTTACGGCCCCATGCCTACTTGTCTTGCCTCCTTTTGTACTTTTGAATATTGTGTTTTGTGAGAGTCTGTGCTGGAGAGAATTTGGATGTACATCCAGGTTTGTGGTTGGCTGCAGCAGACTGGTCCCTGATTGGTGACACCTGGGAAAAGCTGGCCAATCCCGTGGCTCCACATCAGCCCCTCCCCAGTACTTAAGGACTCTCTGTTCACCTGTTCAGGGCTGCTGGCCTGTGTGTGGCCAGTGTGCCATTTTGTGTCAGGGCTGCAGTGGTAGCTAGTGATGGCCAAATGAAGCCCCATGAACCATCTGAGGCTTTCAGGCAATTGTACCGGTACATGAGTCAATGCCTCGCCGAGTAATGCAATATGTTCAACTACACCATCTTGTGGACAAAAAAATGTAACACGTAACAAGAAACCAAATGGAATCATGTTTCATTTAAAACATCACACTCAGTTGATCAAATAAAAAAGATCCTCAATTCTCTAATCTTCTTGTTGTATTATATTCTGAATACAAGAATACACAGTATGTAGAGTACACAGCCATATTCTGGTAGTAAAACTAAAATGCTCTATAAATAAAAAAGCTTATTTTAGCATGTGAAAGTTAGAATACAGTTAGAGTGAATCAGAAAAGCAGTAACCGATGAAATGTGCGTCATCTTCACAAAAGCAAGGCTCACAGGTCACGTGGTTTAGCAAACTGAAGCGTCAAGTAACTTAATGTCATTTTGTCCTAGAGATAATCATGTGATAAAGTTGATGATATTCATTTTCCATTGATTACATAAACATATATACATTGGCCAATCACGGTGTAGCCTATATTATCATGTAATTAAGATACAGTATAACATGATTATACATATATACACAGACACACAGGTTTATGATGAGGGTGTATGTGCTTTTGAGTGAGAGGATTCAGGATAAAGGGACAGTTTAATGGTTTTTATTTAAAAACAGAATTTTCTTAACTGTGTCAGGCTTCAATCGATTTCTTTTTTTGCTGACAACATCACCAGCTTTTGAAAAAATTATCTCGGAAGGTACAGAGGAAGCAGGAACACACACAAACCAGTGTGCCATCTGGTACAGGTTGGGATACAGATGTTTGTTGTTTTCCCAGTAAACCAATTAATCTTCATTGCGGTTAATGTTAATTTCCGATAGATATCGATCCACTTCCTTCTTTCGTCAACTGACTTGTCCAGCAGTGACCACAAGCCATCTGGAAAAAAGAAAAGAAAATGACGTGTATTACATACACACATGTGTGGGATACAGTATAAACCAGAGGGGGGCAAACTAAGGCCCGGGGGCCACATGCGGCCCTTTTGGCATTTTGATCCGGCCCGCAAAGCATTCAATAAAAAACTGTATGAGTCAGGTGTGGTGCATTTGTCATTTTATAGTTTCCTGAGCAGCTGCTTGTTCATTAAAAATCAGTTTTGAGAACAGCCACCACTAGAATAAAACCAAACTTTGATGCATTGGATAAAAGGAGTGATCAACCGCACTGTTCCCACTAAATAAAGGTCATGATTTTTGCTATTCTGTAGTAATTTTTTGTGTATTTTAGGCATTAAGTCTATGTGTAGTAGCATGTGTGTAAAATGGTCCGGCCCCCAGGCAAGTGTAAAAATCCAATGTGGCCCTTGCGTCAAAATAATTGCCCACCCCTGGTATAAACAATATAAATACCTGCGTTGTGGTGTAGGGTGCTTCTGGTGGTGGATGAGCAGCTGTGGCTCTTTGTTTTTCAATCTAAAGGGCACATTCTGCCTTCAGTCTTTTATGAGCCTCTTATGCTTTGTTTGAGCTTATAAACCCCAGAGTTTTGAAACGCGGATCCAACAATGTGGACAGGGTCATGATGCTTGTTGTCTCATGGTTGTCCACAGTTTCCCTTAAGCGCCCCAGTAAATGATCAGAGAGCCGCTGAGCGACTGCATCGTTTATGCCTGTCAACCATTGAGAAACAAAAGTAAGATGCAGCATTTTGATATAATCATTCAAATTAATTCAAAATAAATCTATACCTGTTGACCGTTGTGAAACCGAATGAACCGAACATTTCAAGCATAGGAATGACCTTTGACACAGACACCCTTTTTTCTTCTGAAAGCTCCTCTGTTGCTTCGTAAAATGGAGACAAGACAGGCAGGCAGTTCTCTATGGACTCCAATTCATGAGACAACAGCGGGCTAATGTCTGTTTTCAGTGCTGCCAGGGCTGCTGCCACAGGCTCCCTCATGTATAGCCGCTCTAACATGATATATGTGCTGTTCCAGCGTGTTTCTACCTCAATGAGCAGCTTTAGTGGTTGTCTGTCCATTTGAATTTGCATTTTTTCAAGTTTTTCTTTGCCTGTTGTGCTGCTTCTGAAGTAGGTGACCAATTTTCTGGCTTTAAGGCGAATATCAGATAGGTCACTTATTTCTTCAAAGGATTTTCTGACAAGCAAATTAAGGGTGTGGGCAATGCATGATGAACGCCTGATTTGTAAGTTCCTAACACAAGCAATCATATTAGCAGCAGCATCAGTAACAATGCATTTAACTTTGCTCCTTAATTGCCACTCCTCAATCTGCTTGGCCATCGCTTGAGCCAAATCTTCAGCAATGTGAGCCTGTTGGAAATGCTCAACTCCAAGCAACACTGAGCCCATTTTGTCATCTCTGTCAGTAAAGTGACATGTCATAGCCAAATAGGCATCCATGTTAATAGAGGTCCACATGTCAGCCGTCAGGCTTACAGCTGACACTTTTTCCACCTCCACCTTAGCCTTTTCCTTTTCTTTTTTGTATTTTTCATCCACCATTTTCTTTAAGGCCTGAAAGAGTTGCAAATACACTTCAGTTTAAACACAATACACCGAACAAATATACAAAGCACACACTTTTCTAGTGGGAAGCACATAGTTTGGGGCCACCAGCAGCATAAGCTCCTTGAAGCCCTCACCCTCCACAATATGAAATGGCTGCATATCTTTAATTACAAGGTTGGAAACTGCTTCATCTATTTTTGCTTGTGTGATTTCTAAAGAAAGTAATAATAATGCAAGTAATTTAAAATGTCACAAAACATGAGGCATACAGAATTATGAGAAGAGATAAATGTAGATACCTTCATTGTCCCTTGGAGCATTTTCAGGTTCTGCAACAACATGTAATGCTCTATAATGTCTGAGCATTGCAGAGGTGTTGCCATTATGCACAAGCTCTCTGTCGCAGATTTTGCATCTAACCTTAAGCAAGGAAGTGTAATGCTTGAAATAAAATGTGTACATATTCATTGTAATATTCTAGTTATGTTATATGTAATTTTTTGTGTGCAAATTTTGCATATGTGGGGCTTTTTTTAACTCAAAGAAAAAAATATAGGCATGTTTGAGAGGCAATGTTCAAAAGATAATGATAATTTCAGATAACCTTGTTTGGTGCAGCCATTTCAAAGTGTTCCCACACTGTGGAGGTTTTTCTTTTTTGTGCTTTGGGTGCCATTCTAACTACCCTAGTTTAGCTAAAGTTCACCTATGTAAACCTGAATACAAACCTGAATATAAACCTGAAATACAAATCTAGAATACAAACCTGAAATACACCTCAAATAACTACAAGTGCACCTAAAATGGTAATATTACAATACACCAGAAACCTATAATTATTGGGTGACCTGGTATCAGGGAGTACTGACCTGAAAAGGCACCTTAAATACTAACCTATGTCCAAACCTCAAATACAAACCTCAAATACAAACCTTAACTTTTTTCTAGCACTTATCACTGATACTGACTCTCTCTCAAACTACAACCTACGACACCCACGAGGAGCCGCGAGGTACTACGAGCTTTTATTTTCAAAAGTGACACGCAGACTAAACCAGTCACGTGGCCGGTGGGAAGTGAGGCCTCACTTTGTGCCGGTCACGTGGTTTTTGGCAATGTGACGCAAGCCTCGAAGCGGGGCTTCATTTGACACGCCCCTTTTTACTCGTTACAAGCCTCTGTGCCTCGGCTTCAGATGACCCATCACTACTCCTCGGTCCAGTCTGCTCCACTCCGCCACTCCAGTACTCACCTGTGCTCCTCGGTCCAGTCTGCTCCACTCCGCCACTCCAGTACTCACCTGTGCTCCTCGGTCCAGTCTGCTCCACTCCGCCACTCCAGTACTCACCTGTGCTCCTCGGTCCAGTCTGCTCCACTCCGCCACTCCAGTACTCACCTGTGCTCCTCGGTCCAGTCTGCTCCACTCCGCCACTCCAGTACTCACCTGTGCTCCTCGGTCCAGTCTGCTCCACTCCGCCACTCCAGTACTCACCTGTGCTCCTCGGTCCAGTCTGCTCCACTCCGCCACTCCAGTACTCACCTGTGCTCCTTGGTCCAGTATCCAGCTGTCCTGTTTCCTGAGCAAATCCTGTACTTTTGAACTATTCAAGTCTGCATTATTTTTGATCCACCAGTCGTTACAACAGAACGATCTGGCCAACATGGATCAAGCAGACGATGAAACTAACCAGACTTTACATCGAGCATTCTCACATCAAGGCATCATGATTGGCCAGCATGAACAAATTATCCGGTCTCTGTTTGACAGCAACCAAGCCCTGGCTCAACAAGTCTCTCAGTTAACCAGCCAGGTTTTGACCCTGCTCACTCTCCAGTCTCCGACCTCTACTGCACCCACCTTTGCTACGGCATCAACCTCTTCTGCTTGCCCCTTGGAGTCCCGATGCACAGACCCGGAACCATTCACAGGTCAGCCGAGCCATTGCCATGGTTTTCTTTTCCAGTGTTCCTCTGTGTTCCAACAACGTCCTGCATCTTTTACGTCTGATTTTTCTAAAATTTGTTACATGTGTGGATTATTGAGGGGCAGAGCACTTCAGTGGGCCGAAGCTAAGTTTTCTCACACTCCTCTTGATCAAGTGAGTTTTGAGGACTTTGTGGAGGAACTAAATCTTGTTTTTGACCATCCTGACTATCAAGCTGATGCCTCTCTGCGCTGGTTAAGTCTCTCTCAAGGTTCAAGATCTGTTGCAGACTACACAATTGAATTCTGGACCCTAGCTGCGGATGTTGATTGGACTGACAATGCACTGAAAGCTTTTTTTGTCAAAGGCCTAAGTGATAAATTAAAGGATGAATTAATTTCTCGTGATGATCCGGCTGACCTCAAGTCTCTGGTTTCCCTAGCCAATCGGATTGATAACCGTCTTCAAAGTCGGCAAAGAGAGAGACGCTCTCTTTCCTCACCTACCCGATGCCCAGGTCCAGCACTACAACCCAACAAATTATGGAATGAGTACGGCAACTTTATGAACACCTCAATAGCAAACAGTAAAAAAAATCTTAAGGAAATATTGTTAAATAAGTATCAACTGTGATTATTAATATGGTTGTGTATAATCCAAATAGTAATCAGAGCTCTATATACAATATATTGGAGGCCGACATCAATACAAAATAATATTAAATAATAATAATAATAATAATAAAATTTACAAAATCCAGTACATTTTCATTGGAAAAATGTTTTGTTTTGTGGTTGCGAGGGCTGTTTTCTGTTTATCAATGTGATTTTCATTTGTAAATCATCTGACCAGACAGCTTTTAATTTGAGCTTGTCAAAATAATCAATTAAAGGTGTGTGGCTTTAAGGATAAGCCCTTTCAGGTTTCTTCCACACTCCATCACGTTTTGTGTTTTGTTTTATATAGACTTCTGTTTTTTTTGATTATGTGAAAATAAATAAATAAAAATAAAAAACCCAACTTCCCCCCACTTCCGGCTATATCCTCATCCACACCACTCTCCACAGAGGAGCCTATGCAATTGGGCCGAGCACGGCTTACTCCTGAGGAGTGGCTACGACGCCGCCAGGCGGGTGAGGTCCTGTACTGTGGGGAGAAAGGTCACTTCCTCGCAGCCTGTCCAGTTCGCCCAAAAGACCGTGCTCACCAGTAGCTCTGGGAGTACTGGTGGGCCAAGACAATATCCCAGATAAGACTAGACTTCAGATCCCCGCTAAACTTTGCTGTAAACGTGTGACTTTGCCTATTCAAGCTCTTATTGACTCGGGCGCAGAGGAGAACTTTTTAGACCAGCAGGTGGCAGAGCAGGCGGACATAGTTCTGGAACCACTGAACAAACCATTGACTGCATTAGCTCTGAATGGAAAACCTCTGGCCAGGGTAACACATGTCACTGAACCAATTTCCCTAGTTTTGTCTGGTAATCATCAGGAGAAAGTACAGTTTTTTGTCATCTCTTCCCCCATCACACCACTGATCTTAGGCCATCCGTGGCTAGTCAAACACAACCCAATCATAGACTGGTCCGGTGGACAGATATCTGAGTGGAGCACCTTTCGCCCTGCAAATTGTCTTCAATCTGCACTGTCGCCATCAGAGGGAGCTCCGTCCCAACGCCAACTTCCCCAGGACAAGCCTGACCTCTCTTCTGTGCCCAGTGTGTATCATGATCTGGGAGAGGTCTTCAGTAAGAGTAGAGCTCTATCTCTCCCTCCCCACAGACCATATGATTGTGCAATTGACCTCCTGCCTGGTGCACTTCTGCCTTCCAGCCGCATCTACAATCTCTCAAGACCCGAACAGGAGGCCATGGAGCACTACATTCGAGACTCTCTAGCTGCTGGTATTATCCGACCCTCTTCCTCACCTGTGGGAGCACGGTTCTTTTTCGTTGACAAAAAGGACAAAACATTAAGACCGTGTATTGACTACAGGGGCCTAAACAATATCACTGTCAAAAATAAGTATCCATTACCACTCATTGACTCAGCTTTCACACCTCTTCATGGCACCACCATATTCACTAAACTTGACCTTAGGAATGCGTACCACTTAGTACGCATTAGGGAGGGAGACGAGTGGAAGACAGCTTTTAACACACCACTGGGGCACTTTGAGTATTTAGTCATGCCATTTGGCTTAACCAATGCTCCGGCTGTCTTCCAAGCACTCATCAATGATGTATTGCGTGATTTTCTGAATCGTTTTGTTTTTGTGTACTTGGATGACATTCATATTTTCTCAAAGACTCCACAGGAACACGAGCAGCATGTGCGGCAGGTCCTCCAAAGACTACTCGAGAATAAGCTTTATGTGAAAGCTGAAAAATGTGATTTTCACGCCAGTAAGGTCAGTTTTTTGGGTTTTGTTGTTGAGAGTGGGCAGGTGAAGGCTGACACGGAGAAGGTGAAAGCAGTTGCAGATTGGCCTATACCGAGTAGCAGAAAGCAACTATAGAGATTTCTTGGTTTTGCAAACTTTTATCTGAGGTTTATTAAGAACTTTAGCCGTGTGGTGGCACCCTTGACTAAACTTACCTCTCCTTCCAAGCAGTTTTGTTGGACTCCTGAAGCCCAGTCCGCTTTCACCACGCTGAAAAATCTCTTCACATCTGCCCCAGTCCTGCGTCAACCTGATCCCTCACGCCAGTTTGTTGTGGAAGTGGACGCTTCTGAGACAGGAGTTGGAGCAGTGCTCTCTCAGAGGTTTGACCCACACAATCGTTTGTACCCTTGTGCTTTTTTCTCTCGACGATTAACTTCTGCAGAAAAGAATTATGATGTGGGGAATCGAGAACTTCTTGCCGCGAAACTTGCACTGGAAGAATGGCGCCACTGGTTGGAAGGGGCTGAGCTTCCATTTTTGGTTTGGACAGACCATAAAAACCTGGCTTATATACAATCTGCAAAACGCTTAAACTCACGGCAAGCCCGGTGGGCACTTTTCTTTAGTAGATTTAATTTTTCTCTCACGTATCGTCCAGGTTCTCGCAATGTCAAGCCCGATGCACTCTCCCGCCAGTTCTCCCAGGAAGAGAGGCCCATTTCTCCAGACCCTATCCTTCAATCCACCCGTGTGATCGCTGCAATAAGTTGGGACATTGAAAATCACATCAGGGAAGCACAGCGCACTCAGCCTGATCCAGGTAATGGTCCTCCTGGCGCTTTATTTGTTCCAGATGCTGCCCGCTCAAAAGTGCTGGAATGGATTCATTGTTCGCGATTCTCATGTCATCCTGGAGTCAACCGGACGCTTTCTCTCCTGAAGCGTTATTTTTGGTGGCCAACTATGGACAGAGATACACGAGCCTTTGTTCTGGCCTGCCAAGTTTGTGCCAGGGGCAAAGCTTCCCACTCTCCACCCTCCGGTCTGCTCCAATCTCTGCCTGTTCCCAAACGCCCATGGTCACACATAGCAGTGGACTTTGTTACCGGCCTGCCTCCGTCCCAAGGTAATACAGTCATACTCACCGTCGTAGACCGGTTTTCTAAAGCTGCTCATTTCATTGCTCTGCCCAAACTGCCCACAGCTAAAGAAACTGCAGACTGCATAACTAACAATGTTTTCAGGCTCATTGGTATACCACTGGACATTGTTTCTGACCGAGGAACTCAGTTTACCTCCCAAGTTTGGCGCTCATTTTGTGAAGGTCTGGGTGCGACAGTCAGCCTTACATCTGGCTTTCACCCCCAGACTAACGGGCAAACTGAACGTGCCAATCAGGACTTGGAGACGGCACTGCGCTGTGTTACTGCATCTAACCCATCTACCTGGAGCACCTTCTTACCCTGGATTGAATATGCCCATAACTCTTTGGTGAGCTCGGCAACTGGTCTGTCCCCTTTTCAAGCTTCTCTAGGTTATCAGCCTCCACTGTTTCCATCTGAAGAGGTGGATTTGGCAGTGCCCTCAGTCCAGCACCATCTCCAGCGTTGCCAATGTGTTTGGAAGAAGACCAGGGCTGCTCTTCTTCGGTCTACAGCCAAAACCAAGGCAGCAGCTGACAAGCGCCGCTCCCCAGCCCCTCAATACCAACCGGGTCAGTCAGTTTGGTTATCTTCAAAAAATGTTCCTCTTAAAACTGATTCCCGGAAGCTCTCTCCTCGTTTTTTGGGCCCCTTCAAGATTGCCAAAGTTTTCAGTCCTTCTGCTGTACGCCTTCAGTTGCCTTCTGCTCTTCGTATTCACCCCACTTTTCACGTGTCCCAGTTAAAGCCGGTTGTTACCAGTGATTTGGTTTTGCAGTACCTGGTTGACTGGGAGGGGTATGGTCCGGAGGAACGCTCCTGGGTTCCCCGGTCTCTTATTTTGGACCCTGCTCTGGTCAGAGACTTTCATGCTGCCCATCCTGACAAGCCTGGTGGTCCGCCAGGAGGCGTCCCTTAGTGGGGGGGTACTGTCATGATTCCTGTGTTCTCCCCCTCCCATCTGTGTTGTCTGGAGCTGGGCGGAAAGTAGACATGTTGCACCACCTTCAACGGCTCCTCCCACTACTCACCTGCAACGCATCTCCAATCAAGCATACACCTCTGCAGTATAAAGACTCGGCTCATTCATCCACACCCCGTTCAGTCTACATTCGTGGTGAACACCCAGGCCTTTTGTTCTTTGATTTTTCCAGTAATGTTCCCAGTGGATTTTCCTCCTCTTGGATTGTCTGTTTTTTCCAGTGCTCCTCGGTCGAGTCTGCTCCACTCCGCCACTCCAGTACTCACCTGTGCTCCTCGGTCTGTCCAGGACAGCTGTCCTGTTTCCTGAATAAATCCTGTACTTTTGAACTATTCAAGTCTGCATTATTTTTGATCCACCAGTCGTTACAACAGTTATATACAGTAAGTGACTATGGTGAGGTAAAGTTTATTAATAGGATGTTCAATTATATTGCACATGATTATCACAGGTGAATGACACATGTTACAGTATTGCACATGATTTTAACAGGTGAATGACACGTTACAGTATTGCACATGATTATAGCGGGTGACTGGCACATGTTACAGTATTGCACATGATTATAACAGGTGACTGGCACATGTTACAGTATTGCACATGATTATCACAGGTGAATGACACATGTTCAGGGCTAACAGTGTTCATTGTAAAGTCTGACAGCAGCAGGAAGGAAAGACCTGCCAAACCTCTCCTTCACACAGCGAGGGTGAATCAGTCTGTCACTGAAGCTGCTCTCCAGGGCAGACAGAGCGTCCTGCAGGGGGTGGGACTCATGGTCCAGCATAGACGTAAGTTTAGCCAGGACCCTTCTGTCCCCCACCTCGCGCACTGAGTCCAGAGCACAGCCCAGGACGGAGCTGGACTTCTTGATGACCTTGTCCAGCTTCTTCCTCTCCCTCTCTGTGATGCTGCTGCTCCAGCAGACCACACCGTACAGGACGGCTGATGCCACCACAGAGTCGTAGAAGGTCCTCAGGAGCGGCCCTGTCACTCCAAAAGACCTGAGTCTCCTCAGGAGGTAGAGCCGACTCTGACTCTTCCTGTACAGTGCGTCTGTGTTATGAGTCCAGTCCAGTTTGTGGTTCAGATGAACACCCAGGTACTTGTATGAGTCCACTCTCTCAATGTCCCTTCCCTGGATGTTCACTGGTGAGGGGGCAGTGGAGTGGCGTCTGCAGAAGTCCACCAGCATCTCCTTGGTCTTTCCCGCGTTGATGAGGAGGTGGTTCTGCTGACACCAGTCCACAAAGTCCTGGGTTAGTCCTCTGTACTCTGCATCATCGTCGTCCGTGATGAGTCCGATGATGGCAGAGTCGTCAGAGAACTTCTGCAGAACACAGCTGTCCGTGTTGTGTCTGAAGTCCGAGGTGTAGAGGGTGAAGAGGAAGGGCGCGAGGACAGTGCCCTGCGGCGCCCCCACACTGCAGGTCAGAGTGTCAGACACACAATCCCGGGCTCTCACAAACTGGGGTCGGTTCGTGAGGTAGTCCAGGATCCACTCTGCCAGGCCACAGTCCACACCAGCAGTCTCCAGCTTGTCCCTCAGCAGCAGCGGTTGGATGGTGTTGAAGGCGCTGGAGAAATCAAAGAACAGAATTCTCACAGCGCTGCCAGGGTTCTCGAGGCGAGAGAGAGAGCGGTGCACCAGGAAGATGACGGCATCCTCCACTCCAATGCCAGGCAAACTGGACTCTGGACTCAGTGGAAGAAGGTGATGTTCTGATGAGTCCAGGTTTGTTCCAGATCTGACCCCAGTGACAGTCTTTGGGATGTGCTGCAGAAGGCTTTGTGCAGTGTCACACTCTCCATCATCAACACAAGATCTGGTGAGACTTTAATGCAACACTGGAATGAAATCAATCTTTTGACAGAAGTTTATTGAAACAACGGCACAGCGAATGTGTCTGTGATAAAAGTGAAAGGCTCCGACCAAATATTAGAGCTTTATTTATGTGACAACTTTCTCTTTGGCCACACAGTGTAGAACTGAACCAACAGGAGAACTTTCTGAAGTCTGCTTAGTTTCTCACACTGACAGTTGGCTTTGCTGCGTCTGGGTTTAGTCTGAAGCTTCACAGAGAGTGTCTCCCTCTAGTGGAGCTACTGCAGTATTGTGTTGTCTTTGCCCCAGAGGTTTTTGTTCAGAGTTTTGGTGTTTCCTGTCACTGTGGGCTGCAGAGCACAGTAGTACACAGCAGAGTCTGTCACATCCACATCCTGGATCTTCAGAGAGAAAGAGGCTCCATCAAGCTCAGCATCAAACTTGGGTTTGTCAAAGGTTGGAGATTTTAGTTTAGTTCCACCAAAGATTTTCATCATGTAGTCTGGAGCTCCTTGTCCTTCTTGTTTGTACCAGAACAGACGTGGATAAGAGTCTGAAGTTTTAATAGTACAGTGTATGTCTGCTGTGTGTCCCTGAGGGGCAGAGGCTCCTGCTGGCTGGGTCACTGTGTCTTCTCCTTTACACTCTGGGGAAGAACACAGGAGCACAACCAGAGCTGAGAGCAGTGTACACAGGGCAGACTCCATCTTCAAAGCTCAAATCCTCTCAAGTGTCTGTGTGTGCTCCTCTCTTACAGTCTGGCTCCTCCCTCAGGTCTCTGTGGGGGTGACACTGTCTTTAGAGCTGGTTGAAAGTATAAATGCAGTGACGTCTTCTCCATTTTGGACAAAGCATAAATGACCCTAAATCTGGGTGTAGCTTGTTCAGTTTGTTTTTCAGAAGTTTCTGACACACCACGATGCACGGCTCCGTTTGATATAAATCATACCAGTTCATTGTTGAATAGACGTAGAATCCATTTAACAAGGAGGGCCGTCTCCAGTATCATCAGCTCCGCTCGGACCAGGAACCGTGGAGCTCCAAGCAGAACCCAGCCGAGCTCAGCTGTCAGGACGACTCTGTGTAACCCCGAGCCATGGCCACATGATCCCAGTTGAAAAAGCGGAGGCTCACAGCCTCAGATCCTAAAGGGGTGGGTAGCACTATAAACGCTAACACGAGCTTGATGGCACATCGAAGCAGTAGCGCCGACAGGGCCTGTTGACGTCCCGCCACAACAACGTCTAAAAACAACCACTAATAAGTGACTATTTATAAAGTTCATGACAGGAACACATCAGCGCTACTCACTAGCAGCACAATGCTGCATGTTCCTCAGTCACTTGGGCTTTACGCCTTTAAACAGGTGACCGCTCCTGGCTAACACCTGTGGCTAACATACACCTGGTTGTGATGGCTTGTGTTGTCAAAGAGGTTAGACTAACAATAGTCCACATTTAAAGTCAAGTCTCTGTTTGATGGGACTCTACTGTCACAGCTTTGAGGTCGATGGGGCCGTATCATTTATGGCTTTATAGTTCAGGAGGAGGAGCTTACCTTTGATTCTAAACTCCACAGAAGCCAGTGAAGAGAAAGAAGTGGAGCATTAGAGGAGGACGAATGTGTGTGCTCATTGTACTCTGTTTTATGGGTCTTTTTCTTGAACAGTGTTGTTCCCGTCGCTGCTCAGGAGGATTCAGATCCACCAAAAGCCACAGCTCCTTCTCCTCACTGCTCCTCACACTCCACAGTCCTTAGTGTTGTCCTCATGAAGAAGCTCTGAAACGTAAAGGGAAAGAAGAAGGAAAGAGACATTTAACATAACATGGAATCTCAACAACTATCAACTAAATGCTTCTTTATTTAATAAACTTAATAAATTATGCCAGACCTCCTAATGAGTGCAATAAACCTGTGTGTCCTTTTCATTTTATTTTCTGGGTTATACCCGAGGCTTGTATTGTTTATTTGATTTTAATTTACAGCTAAAGTTGATGTTGAAACAATGAGACTACTGCTCTGGGTGTTAGCAGTATAGCATTAGCCACAAGTGATAAACACTACCTGTGCTCTTTTAGATAAATACAGTGTGGTATTGGATCGGTGATTTGGCTTGAGTACTCACCGATATCAGAAAAATGCACTGTATCAGAACAACCCAGACCTTCCTCCTCGACCTGCTCTTGTTTTTGGGCTGAAAACATGTGGACTTCTGTTTAAAGCCACAGTGTGTAACATTTAACTTTAAATGTTGTTCCTTTTTAAACCAGTGAGAGCAAAGGCTACAGACAGTTCCTTTCATTTCAAATGAACTGGTTTTGTCTTTAAAGAAAAGTGCAGTTTAATGGAAATGTGAAGATACTGCAGCGGTTAAAGAAAATATAAAAGGATTTAAAAAGAGTCAGAGACAAAATGATCAATAAAAGATTCACTGTTTTGAGTCAGAACAGAAGAGGGCCAAGGACTGACCCCTGGGGATCAACAAGAAACTGCCTCAAATGACTGTGAGTCTGACACAGGACTGGAACCAGAGCCAACATTTGATTTGTCAGGCCTTTCCAGACACTACATACATTTAAAGTACAGTATTAGCCTTTAAAAACAACACACAGATTTAAAGGGCTGTGAGAGCAGCAGAGCACAGACTGGAGTTTAGATCTGGAGCGCTGACAAGACTGCAGCAGCTTCTACCACAGGAGGCTTTTGTGGAGCACAAAGTGTCTCCCTCTAGTGGACGTGTGGAGTACTGCTGTTTTCTCTCCCAGGTTTTTGTTCAGAGACTGTGGGTTTGCTGTCACTGTGGGCCTCACAGCACAGTAGTACACAGCAGAGTCTCCCACTGCAGCAGACGACAGGAGCAGAGAGACGCTCTTCTGGATCACTTCAAACTTTAGGCCTTTGACTTTCTCTGTCATTGAATCTCCTTTTCCTGCATGTGAGAGCAGGAATTCTGGAGGTTTTCCTGGATATTGTCGATACCAGAAGAAATAATCATTGTACGTTGGTTCTTGGTGATAAGAGTATTCCAGAGAGACAGAGGAGCCTTCTGAAGTGCAGACCTCAGGCTTTAGAGCAGTGAGCTCTTCACATCTGACTCCTACATGAAAACAAATGAATGTAGAAGTTAGGAACATATTTCTGCTGCTTCTTGCTCTGTGCTTCAGTAAGTGTTGAGTGGATGTAATAAAGTGTGAACATAGGTTTCAATAAGACTTACCACTCAACAAAAGCAGGAGCAGTGCTGCCATTAAAGGAAACATGTGTCCAAAACACAGCTGAGTGATCCTCATGTGGACTTTCTGAAGTCTGCTTAGTTTCTCACACTGACAGTTGGCTTTGCTGCGTCTGGGTTTAGTCTGAAGCTTCACAGAGAGTGTCTCCCTCTAGTGGAGCTACTGCAGTATTGTGTTGTCTTTGCTCCAGAGGTTTTTGTTCAGAGTTTTGGTGTTTCCTGTCACTGTGGGCTGCAGAGCACAGTAGTACACAGCAGAGTCTGTCACATCCACATCCTGGATCTTCAGAGAGAAAGAGGTTCCATTAAGCTCAGCATCAAACTTGGGTTTGTCAAAAGCTGGAGACTTATCAAAGAATCCAGTCTTTTCTTTTCTCATCATGTATTTTGGAGCTCCTTGTCCTTCTTGTTTGTACCAGAACAAATATGGCAATCTGTCACTAGTCTCAAAACTACAGAGTATGTGTACTGTGTGTCCCTGAGGGGCAGAGGCTCCTGCTGGCTGGGTCACTGTGTCTTCTCCTTTACACTCTGGGGAAGAACACAGGAGCACAACCAGAGCTGAGAGCAGTGTACACAGGGCAGACTCCATCTTCAAAGCTCAAATCCTCTCAAGTGTCTGTGTGTGCTCCTCTCTTACAGTCTGGCTCCTCCCTCAGGTCTCTGTGGGGGTGACACTGTTCTTCTACAGTGTGACTGGTTGGGTAGGGGTGGTTTGGCTGCATGCAGTCGACCATTCGCTCTCGCGCTGTAGGTGTACAATATAGACTTATGGGTCTTTAATTGTATATGTATAATATTTCCATTATTGTTTTTACAACACAATATTATTTAATGTTGTTTAAAATTATTAAATGTCTATGAAAAGCCTCATCAGTACATGTTAGGGGATCTGGGCTTTTGTATTGGGCGATAGCTAGAAAAAGTCCATCATGTTATAAACTACTATAAAACTTAATTGAAATAAATTCAAATTCAATGTGTTTGTCCTGTTGATGAGAGGGAGGTCCTGAATATCACTGGAACATGTAGCAATGTCAAGGGACGTAAATGACACACGGAAGAGATCAAGAATGTTGTAGAAGACATTATGAAGTCACTTACACTTATCAGCAAGTTATCATTTCAATGTTCACAATTTCCCTCCAAAATGAAAATAGCCAAAGTCATCCGACTCTGCAAATCAGGAGACAAACATTCTTCCTCAAACTACTGGCCTGTTGCCCTATTGCCGCAGTTTTCTAAGATTTACGAAAATTATTTGATACAAAACTTCAAAACTTCACTGAAAAACACGTCAATGTGGTTTTAGTCATAACAGATCAACCTCTCATGCCCTGATAGATCCAGTAGAAGAAAGAACCAACTGCATTGAAAACAAGACGTTTATTATTGGACTTTTCATCGATTGACAAAAGGCAAATGTATGGAAGCCCATTTCCACCAGTGAATAAAAAATAAAATCCCCACAGGAAATCATAATTATGAGTTTAAAAGTCGTAATTTCAAGTTTAAAAGTCATAATTTCCAGTTAAGTTTTAAGAGCTGCATGGCTGCGGTGCATGCTGAGCTCAGCCTGTTCTGGACCTGGTTTAGAGTTACGCTCCATTCCCCGTGAGAGCCCCCCGTGGCCCGCTCAGACTGGCTCAGACTGACAGCACAACAGGAGCCACACAGCGCGAGGCTCTGTCCTGCGCCCCGTGGACCACGCATTCCACGGAGCACTGGGTCCAGCTGTGCGTAAACCTGTAGTGCTTGCCACGCCGTGAGCTCAGTGACCCCCGAGGGTTGGAGCATGGACTTGTCTCCATCTAACGGACCAAGACCAGGTCCAGAACAACGACCAGTGAATGCGCAGCACTGCACCGTGCGCAGGTCACATCTGGAGACCCAGTGCTCCGTGGAATGCTGCGTGGTCCATGTGGCGCAGGACAGAGCCTCGCGCTGTGTCTGATCAGGAGCTGTTGAGCTGTCAGTCTGAACCCGTCTGAGCCACGGGGAGCTCTCACGGGGAATGGAGCGCAAGTCCAGGGCTTTTCCCTGAATGCCCGGACTAAGACTAAACCAGATCCAGATCCGGGCTCTGAGCTCAGCACGAGCCGCAGTCCTGCAGCTCTTTGCTCTGGACTTGACCAATGAACGCAGCAAAGTGTCCAGTTTAGACTTCACATGCTGCTTGTTTCCTCAGCAGCAGCGGCAGCCGCTGCAGTGGAGTCTGGACGATTCTATTTATGGGACAAATGTAAACCAGAGCTCCTCCCCTTGTTCTAAAGTAACCTCTGGTGTGCCTCAGGGGTCAGTCCTGGGTCCAGTTCTGTTCACTCTTTATTTAAGATGATCAGAAAGAACAGCATTAACTTCAACTGCTGTGACACAGCTGTATTTATCAATGAACCCTGATCAGACCCATCGAGTCCAGACTTAGAGCCTGAAGGACAGAACAACCTGGAGGACACTTCATGATCTGCTCCTTAACCTGAAAACACCCAGGTGATTGTCCCGAGCCCTAAACGTCTGTGAGACTCTTTATCTGAGCAGACAGTCTCTGGACAATGTCCCTGTCGCTCCAGCGACTGTAAGAAACACGGAGTCTCATTTGACCCAGAGCTCTGGGTCAAACACAGAGAAATCAAGCCTGCAAAACAGCTACTTTCATCTGTGTAAAATCAGACAAAATCAGAAAAAATCCTCCTAAAAGTGATGCTGAAAAACTCCTCCTGCATTTGTCACATCCAGATTAGACTGTAATATCTGCAGCGCATCCTAAAAGCTCCAGAAAAGCTTGATGTTTCTGTGACAACTTTGTCTTTGGCCACACAGTGTAGAACTGAACCAACAGGAGAACTTTCTGAAGTCTGTTTAGTTTCTCACACTGACAGTTGGCTTTGCTGCGTCTGGGTTTAGTCTGAAGCTTCACAGAGAGTGTCTCCCTCTAGTGGAACTACTGCAGTATTGTGTTGTCTTTGCTCCAGAGGTTTTTGTTCAGAGTTTTGGTGTTTCCTGTCACTGTGGGCTGCAGAGCACAGTAGTACACAGCAGAGTCTGTCACATCCACATCCTGGATCTTCAGAGAGAAAGAGTTCCTTTGTATCTTAGTGTCATATCTGGTTATATTAAATTCATCTGATTTAGAAGAAAGCCTGCTTGATCCTGATCTGTAATTTTTCATCATGTATTTTGGAGCTCCTTGTCCTTCTTGTTTGTACCAGAACAGTGTTGGATTTGGGACGCGAACATCAAAAGTACAGAGTATGTTTGCTGTGTGTCCCTGAGGGCCAGAGGCTCCTGCTGGCTGGGTCACTGTGTCTTCTCCTTTACACTCTGGGGAAGAACACAGGAGCACAACCAGAGCTGAGAGCAGTGTACACAGGGCAGACTCCATCTTCAAAGCTCAAATCCTCTCAAGTGTCTGTGTGTGCTCCTCTCTTACAGTCTGGCTCCTCCCTCAGGTCTCTGTGGGGGTGACACTGATGCAGATGGAGGTCTCTAAATACATGAGATCAGACAGACTGCACGTGAAGTTAAAGGAGTATTGAATGAGACAATATTCTTCTTTTCTTGCTCCTTTTGCAAATGAACCTCAGGAGGTTTCTAACCAGTGCTGAGGATCAGTGAAACATCCCACAATCCACTGCACAGATCGACCTGAAGGTTCTTAAGACAACTGATCTGAGGAACAGCTTAAAAGTTACAGCTTTCATATTATTTCATAAAATTCTCTTCATCATCTGAAGTATAACTTTTTTTTAGAGCCTGAGTAGAGTACTGTGGAGGTTTTTACAGCTCTGTATTCAACAGTAAATTCACACATGGAAGTGACCTGAACAAACACCTTCTGTTGTGAGTTTGTAAGAATCAGAGCAGTAGAGGAGGATGCATGTGCTCATTGTACTCTGTTTTATGGGTCTTTTCTTGAACAGCTGTTGTTCCCGTCGCTGCTCAGGAGGATTCAGATCCACCAAAAGCAGACACAGCTCCTTCTCCTCACTGCTCCTCACACTCCACAGTCCTTAGTATTGTCCTCATGAAGCAGCTCTGAAACGTAAAGAGAAAGAAGAAGGAAAGAGACATTTAACATAAATAGATCAATAAAACCTTTAACCTCTGAGTGAGAACAGAAGAGGGCCAAGGACTGACCCCTGGGACCAACAGGAAACTGCAACAAATGACTGTGAGTCTGACACATAAGAAAATTATGCAAGTGAGAGAGGGGCATAACATGCGGGTGAGGGAAGCCCTTAACATCAGGGATGCAAAAACACTTTGGGACACTGTTAAAGACATAACGAACCTCACATCAAATACAGGCACCCTGCATGTTCTTAATGAATATGAGAAGGCCAATGAGCTTAATCTTTTCTATAATCGCTTTAAATGTCAAGACCCCTCAGATCAGTTAGATGTGTCCTTGGCCACGGCCAGCAGCATAACCCAGAGCAAGCTTCAGATTGATCCTGGGGTGTTACCTCTGTCTTTAAAAGACTTAACACCAAGAAGGCGAGTATCGGCTTATCTGTTAAAGACCTTCGCTGATGAACTGAGCCCAGTGTGAACCCCCTTGTCCTCTGTATCTACCGCAGCTTTCTGCCCACCTAATATTGAAACATTTAGACGACCCGTCATCATATGCCAGAATATTATTTATGGACTTTAGTTCGGCGTTCAATACGATTCTGCCGGGCACTTTGATGAAGAAACTGTTGGGGGTCAACAGTTACATTATAAAATGGTATTGGGCCTTCCTTATAGGACACCAGCAACAAGTTAAAGTTAACACAACATTGTCAGACATTCAAGTTGTTAGCACTGGGGCACCACAAGGCTGTGTTAGCTCACCTCTTCTTTACACACTGTGCACTAATGAATGTAGGAGCAAGCAAGTAACCAACTATATACTTACATTTTCGGACGACACGGCTATTCTCAGCCGACTCAATAAATGGACTGATGTCATGGTCTACGAGACAGAAATGAGCACAGTGGTGTAAAGAACACAGTCCTGCCTTAAACGTAGAAAAGACAAAGGAGATTATATTCGACCCTAGATCAATGGGGGACCACAGGCCCATTAACATTGATGGGAGGGAGATAGAGCAGGTGTAATGCTATAAGGACCTGGGTGTCTATTTTGACTCTCAGTTGCAATGGAGCCAGCACGTACAATTTGTTTCATCAAGAATTGGCCAACGCCTATACTTTTTAAGGAGGCTTAGGTTACACGGAGTGGAAAAGAATGTCATGCTTATGTTTTATAGAACATGCACTGAATCTATTTTAGGATATGGCATGTCAACATGGTTTGGAAACCTGTCTGTAAGACTTAAATCACAGATTTTTATTTTGACCAAAAGAGCAGGTAAAATTATTGAAGTGGCTCCTAGTTCGCTACAGCAAATTTTTGAGGATATTGTTCGGAGCCTCGGCTGAAGGTGGTCAATGACTCAACTCATATTCTTTACAATCAATCTGAGATGATACCATCAGGGAGAAGGTCTAGAGTCCCAAACAGCAAAATCAACAGATTTAAGCATTCATTTATATCATCAGCAATCAATTTGCTGAATTCGGAGAGTGCAGTCAAAAAAGAAATGAACTAATATAGAAGAGCGGCAATTCAGGTGTTTTGCTCATAGGCTTAGGGGATGTGCAAAAGGCCCAGGGCATGTGCACTTGAGGAATTAAATGTATATCAGACTGTGATTGCTTCATGTTGTTGTGACTGACAGGCGCCTGATGTCGTGTCACTCGTGGCTTCTGTTGGTGTTGTATTTTGTGTTCAATGGTGATGCTGATTGTTTTGTTTGCTCTGTTGGTGACGTCTTGTGTCTGAGCTGAAGCATGTGGTCCCCTGTCCCAGGCAATAAAGGATTATCTTATCTTATCACAGGACTGGAACAAAGGACTGGACAAAAAAGGCGGAACATGGCGTTGTCCGGTGGTCGGCCCGATCAGCGTGTGGAAAAAAATGTCTTTTTAAATGTAAGTGTTGAAGTAAATGATCTTTTATTGTGCTGAAAATACTACCAATGTCTGTGAAGTTACTCGGAAATATGCTTTAAACCTCTAATTAACGCACCGTTTTGAGCTCAGGATCGTGACGTCACACATTACAGACTTTTCAGTTATCCCAGTGTTAAATCAATGGAGATTTTAAATGCTAAATACTAAATTTGCCGTTAATTCAAAAGTATTCTAATCTTATATATTGATAAATGTATTTATCAAAAGTGACCCGGCAGTTTATCAGGGTTTTCACTTTTTTTACATTGTTTTGGCTAATGTTTTTCTGTTTAGCACACCAGCAGCAAACATGGGGTATTTCCATGGTAACGGATGTTTGGTACAGCTTTTTGAGGATTTTCAGCAGAAAAACTGTAAAAACAGCAACCGGCGCCACCATTTTAGAGTCGCATTAATGAGGCTCAGGCGCAAATCAATGACGACGGACATCACTGTCCGTCTTCGCTTCCACACTCGAGCCCTTAGGCCCTTCACACAGACCGTAGGGTGTAGTGCAGGTTTGGGACGGGGCCGTAAAGGACATAACAAAAGCATTAGGTGTTCTCTGTACGGGGCGGCTGTAGCTCAGTTGGCAGAGAGATTGTCTTCTGATCCGAAGGTCAGCGGTTCGAATCCCGCACATCCTTGGTTGAGCGGTCAGATTCACTGACCCACAGGTTGGCGGTGCAATTGCTGACGCAGGTGAGTACTGTCGTTCAAATCAATTTATTTTTATAATGCCCAAAATCACAACAACAGTTGCCTCGATGGGCCACAGGTAAAAGCAGTTCAGATAACTGTCCCAGAATGCCCCTGTCCTTTGACCCTCCTTCAGGAATCTAAGTAGATGGAGTTAGTCCAGGCAGACGAGGTGTGGCTAATCCAGGTTTGAGGGATTTTCTCGTTGTGTCCTTGGGCAAGACACTTAACCTGCCCCGCCCCCCGCGTCTGCGTACTCTGGTGTATGAATGTGTGAGTGAATGGGTGAATGGTTCCTGGATGTAAAGCGCTTTGAGTGCCTCGAAGGTGGAAAAGTATAAATATGTGACCATTTACCATTATCTGGACCTGGGCAGATGGGCCCCAGATGGGCCCCAGCCTGGCGGAGCCTGCACAAGAGGAGACTGTGTTCAAGTTAACCTTAGCATTCAGAATGATTAGCAAAACCAGAAACTGGGACAAGAATATGGAAGTGTCATAATCTTATGGCTGATGGAAGCAGCTTTCTGTGATAAACTTCACAAAGAACTGAACCAACAGTAGACACTGGATTTACTCTGTAAGGGCTCCCTCTAGTGGACATGTGGAGTACTGCTGTTTTCTCTCCCAGGTTTTTGTTCAGAGACTGTGGGTTTGCTGTCACTGTGGGCCTCACAGCACAGTAGTACACAGCAGAGTCTCCCACTGCAGCAGACGACAGGGACAAACGGAGACCCTTTTTGTCTTCATGGATTTGGATTGAAAGTCCATGGATTTCCTTTTTAATTTCTTGCCCTGATCCCAAATGATAGTAGATAAATGTTGGAGGTTTTCCTGGATATTGTCGATACCAGAAGAAATAATCTCCAGCAGAAGCTCCTCTCTCATAAGAGTATTCCAGAGAGACAGAGGAGCCTTCTGAAGTGCAGACCTCAGGCTTTAGAGCAGTGAGCTCTTCACATCTGACTCCTACATGAAAACAAATGAATGTAGAAGTTAGGAACATATTTCTGCTGCTTCTTGCTCTGTGCTTCAGTAAGTGTTGAGTGGATGTAATAAAGTGTGAACATAGGTTTCAATAAGACTTACCACTCAACAAAAGCAGGAGCAGTGCTGCCATTAAAGGAAACATGTGTCCAAAACACAGCTGAGTGATCCTCATGTGGACTTTCTGAAGTCTGCTTAGTTTCTCACACTGACAGTTGGCTTTGCTGCGTCTGGGTTTAGTCTGAAGCTTCACAGAGGGTGTCTCCCTCTAGTGGAGCTACTGCAGTATTGTGTTTGTGTTTGTGTCTTTGCTCCAGAGGTTTTTGTTCAGAGTTTTGGTGTTTCCTGTCACTGTGGGCTGCAGAGCACAGTAGTACACAGCAGAGTCTGTCACATCCACATCCTGGATCTTCAGAGAGAAAGAGGTTCCATCAAGCTCAGCATCAAACTTGGGTTTGTCAAAAGCTGGAGATTTTAGTTTGGCTCCAGCAATTTTCATCATGTATTTTGGAGCTCCTTGTCCTTCTTGTTTGTACCAGTACAGATACGGGAATTTGTCTGAGGTTTCAAAAGTACAGAGTATGTGTACTGTGTGTCCCTGAAGGGCAGAGGCTCCTGCTGGCTGGGTCACTGTGTCTTCTCCTTTACACTCTGGGGAAGAACACAGGAGCACAACCAGAGCTGAGAGCAGTGTACACAGGGCAGACTCCATCTTCAAAGCTCAAATCCTCTCAAGTGTCTGTGTGTGCTCCTCTCTTACAGTCTGGCTCCTCCCTCAGGTCTCTGTGGGGGTGACACTGTCTTTAGAGCTGGTTGAAAGTATAAATGCAGTGACGTCTTCTCCACGTTGAACAAACACATCTGTTCATGTACAAACAGGAGCATAAATGACCCTAAATCTGGCTGTAGCTTGTTCAGTTCTTCTTTCAGGAGTTTCTGGAGGTCGATGCTGACCTCTGAGCTGCTGATGTTCTGATATCATGTTTTCTCTGATACCCGACAGCACAGTGTGCATGAAAACACCAGTGTGACGTGTAAAAGACAATCGTCCTCAGCCCTCGGCTGATCAAGCAGAAGAAACAGTCTGTATTAGCCTTCTCTCACGTTTCATACTGCATGACAGCAAAGGCCCAGGCAGCTCCTTCAGCCACAAAGTACATTGGCTCAATGTACAACCGAGCAATCAAAATTATGGATAGAAAACTTATCCGCTTTCATCACTGCCACATTCTTAAGAATTATAATTTATTAAGTTTTGAAAACTTCAGCAATTTATGTTTTCTAAAATTATGTTTCAAATGTATTCATACCTTGGCCCCTGAACCAAAAGGCAACAAAGTTTCCTTCTTTTTTTGTGGATGGATGCTCTGTTTTGACTGATCCTGATCAGATGCTTGTCATTTTAATAACTTTTTTTTCAAATATAGGTGTCACTTTTGCCAATAAGATCAAGAATTCAACAGTCAATCCACTTGACTCTGTCAAAAGTTCATTTCCATCTATGGATAGTTGTGACCCTTCTGATATCAAAGAAATATGAGAGATTATTTTACAATTAAAGACTTCAGCCCCCGGACATGATGGCATCAGTGCTTCTTTGATTAAAGACCTACTGACTCCATTAAGCAAACCATTGACACATATTTGTGCTTTATCAATGAACACTGGGATTGTCCCAACAGACCTGAAAGTCGCTAAAGTGATCCCTTTATTTAAAGTGTGTTTACAAATGACCGTCCTATCTCTATTTTACCATGTTTTTCAAAAGTTTTAGAGAAGTTAGTTTATAGAAGATTATTGAGTCATTTGAACACATATAACATAATTTATCAGCATCGATATGGATTTCATAAGAATCATTGGACTTACATGGCACGGGTAGAACTCAGACAAAATATATACAGCTTTAAATAATGATGAATTCACAATAGGTGTGTTCTTAGATCTCTCAAAAGCATTTGACACAGTGCATCATGGGATATTGTTGAATAAGTTGTACAAATATAGTTTTTATGGAACTGTTCATAAATGGTTGAAAAATTATGTTAAAAAAAAAAACAGAATACAGTTTGTATCACTGACTGGTTCTGACTAAGAAAAATCAAATCCAATACGGAGCACCTCAAGGATCCATTTTAGGACCTTTACTATTTTTGGTATATATTGATGATTTAATTAATGTTGCAAAGTCTACAGTTCCTCTTCTGTTTGCGGATGACACTGGTCTATTAATCTCTCATAAAGATTTGACACTTATGGAAAAACTTAACGAAAATCTCGTTAAGTTTTTTAAGTTTAAAAAAAAAAAAAATAATAAAAAAATCTCAGGGATGCACGGTGGCAGAGCGGCTAGAGCATCTGCCTCTCAATAAGGAGATCGTGGGTTCGAATCCCAGACCACCCCAACATCGTGGTTTCGAATTCCGAACCACCCTAACATCACACGATCTCTCTGGGTGGAGTCTGCATGTCCTCCCCGTGTTACCGTGGGTTCTCTCCGGGTTCTCCGGCTTCCTCCCACCGTCCAAAGACATGACTGTGCAGGTTAAATGGAAAACGCTACATTGTCCCTAGTGAATGAATGTGAGAGTGAATGGTTGTCTGTCCTTGTCTGTCTCTCTGTGTCAGCCCTGCGACGAGTTGGCCACTGTCCAGGGTGTACCCCGCCTAAGGCCCAAAAGTCACTGGGACAGGCTCCAGTCACCCGCGACCCCTAACGGGAATAAGCGGTAGAAAATGAATGAATGAATGAATTAACGAAAATCTAGTGCAGTACTCTACTTGGTTTTAAGCTAATAAGTTATCTTTGAATGTAAAAAAAATGTAATTTTATGATATTTGCAAGGCATAAGAAATACAAATGTGATTCAATAAAAAAATGTATAGAAGATGAACATATTGTTAAAGTATCATCGACTCAATTCTTGGGTGAACAGCTTGATGACAAATTACGTTGGCGAGAGCAAATTAGTGTCATCTGTAACAAAGTCACAAAATCTCTGGGCATAATAAGAAGAACTAGAAATTATGTTCATAATGCTGTTGTGTCTACTTTGTATTATTCTTTAATTAATCCAGATCTTTCTTATTGTAATATGGTCCGGGCAGTACATTTCCAAGTTATCTTCAAAGAATTTGACTTTTACAGAAGGCATTTGTTCGTTTAGCTACATTTTCTAGATATGACGCTCCTAGTGCCCCACTTTTTTTCAAACTAAAGTTATTAAATATTTATGACATTAATATTCATCAAAAAAGTGGTTTTGTTTTAATGATAAAACATAGTAAATGTCCTCATACCTTTAGTAACTACTTTCTCAAAAAATGCCAAGTTCATTCTTATCAAACTAGACAAGCAAACATCTCCCATTAAGGAAAAAATCCCAAGTGAAATTTTCTTTTCGACTCAGTGGAGCAAAATTATGGAATGAGTACGGCAACTTTATGAACACCTCAATAGTAAAAAAGATCTTACGGAAATATTGTCAATATTATCAACTGTGATTATTAAAATGGTTGTGTATAATCCAAATAGTAATCAGAGCTCTAAATACAACATATTGGAGGCCGACATCAATACAAAATAATATTAAATAATAATGATAATAACATTTTTCAAAATCCAGTACATTTTCATTGGAAAAATGTTTTGTTCTGTTTTGTGGTTGTGAGGGCTGTTTTCTGTTTATCGTGTGATTTTCATTTGTAAATCATCACCAAAAGGGTTTTAATTTGAGCTTGTTAAAATAATCAATTAAAGGTGTGTGGCTTTAAGGATAAGCCCTTTCAGGTTTCTGCCGCACTCCATCACGTTTGTGTTGTTTTGTTTCATATGGACTTCTGTTTTTTTTTGTTTGTTTTTTTTTTTTGATTATGTGAAAATAAATAAAATCAAAATCACATCAAAATCAATAAAACCTGTAACCTCTGAGTGAGAACAGAAGAGGGCCAAGGACTGACCCCTGGGGACCTACAGGAAACTGCCACAAATGACTGTGAGTCTGACACAGGACTGGAACCAGAGCCAACATTTGATTTGTCAGGCCTTTCCAGACACTACATACATTTAAAGTACAGTATTAGCCTTTAAAAACAACACACAGATTTAAAGGGCTGTGAGAGCAGCAGAGCACAGACTGGAGTTTAGATCTGGAGCGCTGACAAGACTGCAGCAGCTTCTACCACAGGAGGCTTTTGTGGAGCACAAAGTGTCTCCCTCTAGTGGACGTGTGGAGTACTGCTGTTTTCTCTCCCAGGTTTTTGTTCAGAGACTGTGGGTTTGCTGTCACTGTGGGCCTCACAGCACAGTAGTACACAGCAGAGTCTCCCACTGCAGCAGACGACAGGAGCAGAGAGACGCTCTTCTGGATCACTTCAAACTTTAGGCCTTTGACTTTCTCTGTCATTGAATCTCCTTTTCCTGTATGTGAGAGCAGGAATTCTGGAGGTTTTCCTGGATATTGTCGATACCAGAAGACATAATCATCGTACGTTGGTTCTTTGTGATAAGAGTATTCCAGAGAGACAGAGGAGCCTTCTGAAGTGCAGACCTCAGGCTTTAGAGCAGTGAGCTCTTCACATCTGACTCCTACATGAAAACAAATGAATGTAGAAGTTAGGAACATATTTCTGCTGCTTCTTGCTCTGTGCTTCAGTAAGTGTTGAGTGGATGTAATAAAGTGTGAACATAGGTTTCAATAAGACTTACCACTCAACAAAAGCAGGAGCAGTGCTGCCATTAAAGGAAACATGTGTCCAAAACACAGCTGAGTGATCCTCATGTGGACTTTCTGAAGTCTGCTTAGTTTCTCACACTGACAGTTGGCTTTGCTGCGTCTGGGTTTAGTCTGAAGCTTCACAGAGAGTGTCTCCCTCTAGTGGAGCTACTGCAGTATTGTGTTGTCTTTGCTCCAGAGGTTTTTGTTCAGAGTTTTGGTGTTTCCTGTCACTGTGGGCTGCAGAGCACAGTAGTACACAGCAGAGTCTGTCACATCCACACCCTGGATCTTCAGAGAGAAGTTGTTCTTCTGAGCCTCAACTTCAAATCGATTTTCCCTGAACTCTGAAGATTTGTAAGTGTCCTGCCAGTTAGATAAAGACCGAGTTTTCTTCAGCATATATTTAGGAGCTCCTTGTCCTTCTTGTTTGTACCAGAACAGATATTGAGTTGTGGAGCTGGTTTCAAAAGTACAGAGTATGTTTGCTGTGTGTCCCTGAGGGGCAGAGGCTCCTGCTGGCTGGGTCACTGTGTCTTCTCCTTTACACTCTGGGGAAGAACACAGGAGCACAACCAGAGCTGAGAGCAGTGTACACAGGGCAGACTCCATCTTCAAAGCTCAAATCCTCTCAAGTGTCTGTGTGTGCTCCTCTCTTACAGTCTGGCTCCTCCCTCAGGTCTCTGGTGCTTTGAGGTCTACAGTTTGCTGTGAAGTGTGAGGAGGCCTGGTCTGGAGCTTGTGTCTGTGAAAGGTCTCTGTGTCCAGCTCTGGGAGGAAAAACAGAGAAATACACATATTTATCTTAAATGAAAGTTGTATTTATTGTAAGGTACATTTATCTGCAGCTCGATAATCAGCGTCATAATTCAATTGACTTAATATAACGAGAACTACGCCCATATGAGTTCTATCAATGTGAAATAAAAACTGGAACCAAGAGTGAGTCGTGTAGTATGACCGGCTCATATTCAGACACAGGTTTCAGTCCACGCCGTTGCGCTGCAAACAGATTTATTTTTTACAATGTGGTGGTGGAAATAATCAGGGCACTTTCCCTGACAATCTGTAAAATAATTGAATTTGAGCACGGCACAGGGGTTGCTCCTGGGTCCTGCTCTATCGACTTCATGATGGGCCGACCCCGGTAAAGACCAGCTGGGCTACGGACCTGTTTTAGATTGGGCTGTTGATGCGTGACATCAGGACTGTGCTGCGTCGCGCTCGTCTGACAATAACCGGCCCAAAAAGTGCCCCGGCCCACCAGGAAAACAGCCGGTGATCCAGAAGGCCAGTCCAGACCTGGATAGAACCATCGACTTCAGGAAGAACTGAGGTCAGAAACACATCCTGAAAGATTGTGACCAGTCACGTAAATGTTTGACTAAATCAAACTGGAAAAACTGAACTGTACAACTCAGGGCTGAGTTTAATAATGAAAGTCAGAGCATTTTCACAAGAACAATGTGAAGGAACTCAAGGGATTGGGACTGAAAAGCTGTGAGGCCTTAAGAAAACCACTAATCAGTGAAGCTTAAAGACTGGAGTCTGGACATAAAGACTGGACTCTGGACTCAGTGGAAGAAGGTGATGTTCTGATGAGTCCAGGTTTGTTCCAGATCTGACCCCAGTGAGAGTCTTTGGGATGTGCTGCAGAAGGCTTTGTGCAGTGTCACACTCTCCATCATCAACACAAGATCTGGTGAGACTTTAATGCAACACTGGAATGAAATCAATCTTTTGACAGAAGTTTATTGAAACAACGGCACAGCGAATGTGTCTGTGATAAAAGTGAAAGGCTCCGACCAAATATTAGAGCTTTATTTATGTGACAACTTTGTCTTTGGCCACACAGTGTAGGACTGAACCAACAGGAGAACTTTCTGAAGTCTGCTTAGTTTCTCACACTGACAGTTGGCTTTGCTGCGTCTGGGTTTAGTCTGAAGCTTCACAGAGAGTGTCTCCCTCTAGTGGAGCTACTGCAGTATTGTGTTGTCTTTGCTCCAGAGGTTTTTGTTCAGAGTTTTGGTGTTTCCTGTCACTGTGGGCTTCAGAGCACAGTAGTACACAGCAGAGTCTGTCACATCCACATCCTGGATCTTCAGAGAGAAGTTGTTCTTCTGAGCCTCAACTTCAAACCGATTGTCACTGAACTCTGGAGATTTGTACATGTCTAACCAACCAGATGATGATCGAGTCTTCTGCAACATGTATTTGGGAGCTCCTTGTCCTTCTTGTTTGTACCAGAACAAATATGGAGTTGAGTCCAAAGTCTCAAAAGTACAGAGTACAGATTTAGCAGGGAGGTGTCAAGAGCTAGATCTCTGTACAACACACGCCTAAAGGAGTCTTTTCTCTATAACAATGCTTCGGGCGGTTTACGGGACTAAGGCAGATCACCAACTACAAGCCCAAAGCCCCCCATGCTGCTGACGACCAGAAACTGGCTGAACAGCTCGTCTCCTTCTATTCACGGTTCGAAATCTCAACCCCTGATGGATTCATTATGTATTTTTATCTCACTGAGTATTATTAAAGGTAACATGTTCACTGTTATGTACTATTTTCTATTGTTCACTCTCACATATTCTCACATGCATATTGTAATGCGAATTTAAGTACGTGTTGTAATCTGTGTATTCTGAGTTGCAGAATAGCATTGTGTTTTGCAGGAAGACACGAATAGACAAAAGGTCACCATAATCAACTTACAAGGAAACATCTGTTGGGTGGCCACCATGGAAGTGGAAAGAAGTCACGATGACATTGAATATTTTGATGTGAAGTGATATCCTGTTTTCCCACTGCCTTTTTATTATGTTTCCCCCATCCCTTGAGATAAGGCAGTGGTCATGTAACTAGGGTAACCTAATCTTAATAAAAGAGGAGAGGGGCGGTAGAGACTTCAGAGGGCTCGGAGCACGAGAGCTGGTAGATGTAACTGAAGGCCTTCCTCTCCGTTCCCTCTCCTCATGAGAAAACTAAATTAATCTCTCTTGTCTTTCTTCTTTACACTAGCGGGGTTGCAGAACTTAATCTGAACCTATCATTTGGTCCTTCGAAAGCCGGATCCCAACGCCCGAGTACTCCAGCCGGCGTCGGAGACCCAGGAGAGACTGTGGCCACAGCATCTGAGACCTTTTCCGGGACTGGCTCTGCGGCCTTTGTTGGAGTCTGACGGTGGACGGGAGCCGAGGAAGGAAGACAAGACAGTTAGTAGGAAATTTTTTAAAAATACTGAGTGACTGAGGGTCATGCGTAGAAAACCCTATCATATCCTAGGCTCTATATAGGTTGAAATAAAAGGGACACGGAGTCCTGCCATCGGGTAAAATAGAGAAATTTACCGGCAGGTACAAAAGCCCGTACGTAGACTCTACAGGTGTAGGAGTCAAAGAGGACACGGAGTCCCGTTACCGAGTAAACAGAGAAATTTACTGGCAGGTACAAAAGCCCGATACGTTTTAAATATTGCGAAAGCAACAAGGGAAAAGTGTGTGTGAATGAAGAGTGAGTGGAGGCTCACACCACTAGGTGAGGAGTCTCATATCAAAAGGTTGAGAGTAATACAGTGAGTTGCTGTGGATACGAAGGCAAGATTTCTCCACCTAGCACACGAGGTTGAAGAGAGAAATACCACAGTAATCGTTAATCACTGTCTCGACCAAATAACATCCCAGCTATAGAGACCTCACTAGGAGTGATACAGCTGGACTAAATTGAGAGAAAAAAAAAAAAAAAAGGGGGGAAGTAAGGAGTTAAAAAGTAAGGAGTTAAAAAATGGGAAATAAAAATGCCAAGCCCACCCCAAAAGATAAACTACATATTAAAGACTGGAAAGCCGTGCACGCAAAATATCCTGACAAATGTACTAAATTAGATTTGTGGATAACTAAGTACAAGTTTCAGGGCGAGCTAAAAACAACTAAAATATTAGAACTACAAAATAAAATTAAAGAAAAATGCAAAAATAAAGAAAAAACAATGTGTGAACATGGATATTATCATTTGGAAAAATGGCTAGATTTAGCGAAAACAAGAGAAACAGGCCAAGCTGAAGCTAAACGAAAACAAATAATGTTTACTTCTAAAGAGGAAGACGATTTGGCAACCGTAACTGCAGCGCAGCCAGAGCAAAAAATACAAACTCAGGCAGAAGAGGAAATAGGAGCAGTGGGGGGAGAAGCAGAAGAGCCTCCTCCCTATCCAACATATCGTGAGTTAGCAGAAGAGGTGCAAAAAATAAGCAGTGCACAGACTAGACGACAAGCGAGAGAGCAGGGTATAAAAATAGAATACAACAAGCAGATGGGGAGCGATCCAATAACAATTATAAGACAGATAGAGCCACAACAAGCGCAACTTCAGAGTTACTCATATTACCCGAGTGCTCCTATTATGCAGGGGGATTTGATAACAGCAACACCGTTACAGGGGGTAACACAAGAACAAAAAACACAGTTTACTGGAATGTTTCCTATGATACAAGTTGCAAACCCCAGAGCTGGACAGTTATTAGATGTAGAAGATGTGCAGGGAGGGAGACACCCAGACACTATTCTAGTTCACAGGCCATGGACAGAAAGTGATATAGATAGTGCTCTTAAAGGGATAGTCTTACCCACTGAAGACGTTACCGAGTTCTTAGAAGGCATAGATCAGTTAAAGGCGTCATATAATTTAGATGGACAAGAAACAGAGAGAGTATACAGGAAAGCTTTGGGACACCACTGGGCGTCAGTAAAAGGAAATTGGAACCCAGTTGTTGGAAATCCTCCAACTATTTTGACTCATGATTCAGAAGAGTTGAGACAGAGACTAAATGCACTGAGGGCAAGAATACAAAATAGATTCATAAGAAGAGCAAACTATATGGAAATAAATAGAACTAAACAAAAGGAAGACGAGGGCTTTGAGGAGTACAAACACAGACTGACAAAGGTGTTTAAAACACATAGTGGACTTGAAGACGAGGAAAATGAAGAGTGTGCATATAAACAGCAGTTAAAAAACGCTTTGCACACTAACTCAAAACCAGGCATACGAAATTGGGTTGACAAACATTACATACATTTTGCTACAGGTACTTTAAATCAGTACATTGATCAAGCAATGCATGCAGATAAAGTAATACGAAATAAACAACAGAAAAAGGACAGGGAGAGTCAAATCTTTTCCATGGAGCAGGTAGAGTTGTTTTTTGGTGGAAACAGAGGCAGAGGAAATAGAGGACGGGGCAGAGGCAGAGGAAGAGGCAGGGGAGGTAATGCCTTTTCGAGAGCAGGTCCAGCAGCAGAGGAGGGGCCTGACGATAAGTGTTGGTTTTGTGGTAGGACAGGACACTGGAAGAGAGACTGCCCAGAGTGGGTTGGGTTCCAGCCCAGAGGGCGGGGCCATAACAAGGTGCAGGGACAGTCAGCATGACTAGAACAACAACCAGGGGGGTATTGGTTAGATGATGAGGACGACACACCAGACTTATGCTTTGACCCAGATGACTGTAATTGGAATGAAAAGGACATAATGTTAGATGCACAACGGACTTATGACCAGGAAAAGGAAAATGACAGAAAAATTCAAGTAGATTTGCAGGCCGCACTAGGGTGTGGACGAGTCCTGCCTAAAATAACTCTAATTGTAAATGGAGTAGAAGCTAATTTCCTATGTGACACAGGAGCTTGCAAAACGACAATAAACACAAAAGTACCTAGAATGGTTTGCAGTAAGAAAACAGTGACAGTAAGGGCTGCAAATGGTAATGTGGCACAAGTTCCTTTAACAAGTCCTGTTACAATAAAAGATCCAAAGGGGAAGACAGTAAATTTAACAGTGCTGTATTATCCTGAATGTCCTTTAAACTTACTTGGTCGAGATGCACTTGCGGGTCTAGGGTTGGTCCTAATGCCTGATGAGGGAGGTAATATTCAGGTAAAGAGGATGCGTGACGTTCAAACACAAGAGTTATACGTCATTCAAGGTCATAGCCAACCACGATATTGGTATGGTCTCACACTACCTAACAATGATGCAGGTAAAACAGCGTCGGCACTGATACAAGAGGCAAAGGCAGCAGTTCCTGGTTATCAGGCAGTAATGCCAGAGGAAGCATTACATGTAACTACATGGCTCAAGACAGGGCCAGGGCCTGATACTGACTATTTTGAAAAATTGCAGCGCAAGGGAAATCCTGTGAAAGCTACAATAACGTATGTCTATACAGATGCGTTTAATGTAGCTGCAGCACACGTTGTGATAAATTGGAGGAATGAGGAACAAAAAGCCTTATACAGAAATATATTCCCACCGCATATTTCATTGATCAAACCGACTGATTGGGAATGGAGAAATGTTGGAGAATTCATGCAAGAATGCATAAGATGTAAAGACTGGATGGCAACCAGCCCCACAACTGAAACGGGGTGCCATAATTGGGTGCGGAAGTCCTTGTATTGGTCAGTAACTTTGACGCCATTTCAAAAACTACAACATCCTGATGATGAAGAGCAAATACCATGACAAAGTCTAGAATTAACTGAAGAAGATGAGATAGCATTAAGTGAGATACCTGAGCACTTATGGTCAAAAGGACCATCCGATGTAGGTCTTATTAAGGGAGTGGTACCTGTAAAAATTAGACCAAAATCTGAATTTCGACCCTGTGTGAGACAATATCAATTGAAACCAGATGCAATAGAGGAATTAAACCAGAAATAGAAAGTCTAAAGCAGGCAGGTGTGATAGTAGAGTGCAATGACTCACCATGCAATAGTCCCATATTTCCAGTGAAAAAACAAGAACCTTCTGTAGGCTGGAGAATGATACAAGACTTACAAGCTGTAAACAATGCAGTAGTTCAAAGAGCACCTTGTGTTCCAGACCCACACACTTTATTAAATTCACTCAGACCAGAGTCTAAAGTATTTACAGTAATAGACATTAGTAATGCTTTCTTTTCAATCCCGAGTAGATAAAGAAAGTCAGTTTTGGTTTGCATTCACTTATGAAGGACGGAGGTACACATTAACGAGGTTACCTCAGGGTTATTGTGAGAGTCCTACGATCTATGCACAAATAATGTCTGCAAATATAGCAAAATTTAATGCACCAAAAGGAAGCCAGATTCTACTGTATGTGGATGACGTGGCAGTTAATTGGCGTCATCTGATGAAGAGTCGTGTAAAATAGATACATTAGCACTATTAACATTTCTAGCAGAAAATGGCCACAAAGTGAGCAAAAAGAAGCTGGCTACAATTTTGTAAGAAAACTGTAAAATACTTAGGACATTGCCTGAGTGCAGGAGGCCGTAGTGTAGTGGAAGGGAGGAAAGAAGCAATACTTAAAGCACCAAAGCCACAGACAAAAAAACAAATGATGTCATTTCTAGGATTGACCAATTATTGTAGACAGTGGATAGCAAATTATGCAGAAATAACAAACCCAATGAGTAAAATGATATATGATGAACCAATAAATATGAATGCACGTCTAAAATGGTCAGATGAGGGTGAAAAAGCATTTGTTGAAATAAAACAAGCCTTGGTGTCTAGTACTGCGTTAGCACTTCCTGACTATGCAAAACCTTTCATACAAATGGTGGACTGTAAGGGTCATTTTATGACGTCAGTATTGACACAAAAACATGGAGATAAGTTGAAACCAGTAGCTTATTATTCCTCTAAGCTAGACAGTGTAGCATGTGCTATGCCTCCTTGTGTTAGAGCAGTTATAGCAGCGTCGTTAGCTGTAGAAGCAAGCTCACTTGTAGTTTTGTTTCATCCTTTAACACTTAGAGTGCCCCATGCTGTGTCGGCTTTACTACTACAGACTAATTTTTCATTCATGTCACCAGCAAGACATTTATCATGTATGACAAACTTGTTATCACAACCTCACCTGACAATAGAGAGGTGTACTACTTTAAATCCAGCTACGCTAATTCCAAGTGAGGAGGATGGTGAACCTCATGATTGTAAAGAATTAGCTGAGCAGACAACAAAATGTAGGCCAGACTTACAGGATGTGCCTTTGGGAGAAGGACACACCCTCTATGTCGATGGCTCGTCAAAAAAGAATATGCAGGGACAGAATCAAACTGGATATGCAATAGTAACAGACACAGAAGTGTTACAAGCTAAAGCTTTACCACATACATATTCTGCACAAGCAGCAGAATTGGTGGCGTTAACAGAAGCATGTAAGCTGATGAAAAATAAAAAATGTACCATCTATACAGATAGCACATATGCATATTCAACTGTACATACGTTTGCGAAGTATTGGGAACGTAGAGGCATGATAACATCTACAGGAAAACCTATAACACATGCGGAGTTACTGAAAAGTCTAATAGCAGCAGCACAACTTCCTGAACGATTAGCAATATGTAAATGTGCAGCACATACTTCAGGAACAGATTTAGTGACTAAAGGAAATGCTTTTGCAGACAAAACAGCAAAACAAGCAGCAGAAAATACAATTAACGTGGCAAATCTAAAAATAGATCAAGATTTAGATTTAGAAATCTTAAGAGAAATGCAGCAACAAAGTCATAAGCAAGAACAACAAATGTGGATTAAAAAAGGAGCTAAGTTGCGTGATAATATTTTTGTATGACAACAAGATAAGCCAATCCTTCCAAAAAATCTTTTTAAATATGCTGCAATATTGAGCCATGGTGTGACACATGTCTCAACAGGAGGGATGGTAGCACTAGTAAATCAAACATATACGACTTATGGATTTAATAACTACTCAAAAAATTTTTGTAGAGCGTGTCTTATATGTGCTAAACACAACCCACAGGGAAATGTTAGGCCTAAAAGAGGGCGATTTCCAAGACCGACATATCCGTTTCAAGAAATACACATGGACTTTATACAATTGAATAAAAGTGAAGGTAAAAAATATTGTTTAGTGATAATAGATGCTTTCTCAAACTGGGTAGAAATCTTTCCAACTAAGTCTCCAGATGCACTGACAGTAGCAAAGGCACTATGTAAAGACATTATTCCTAGATATGGAATACCAGAAATAATCCGATCAGATAATGGAAGTCACTTTGTAAATGAAGTAGTTACTAGAATAGGTGAATTATTCTCTATAAATCTAAAGAATCATTGTATTTTGCACCCAGCTTCCGCGGGAAGAGTGGAAAGGGTAAACGGAACAATTAAGAATAGATTGAAAAAATGTATGGAAGAAACTAAACGACCATGGACACAATGTATAGATTTAGTAAAATTATACATTAATGTATTAGGCGGACAGGGCCTTACACCGTTTGAAATGATCTATGGACGGGTATATAAGCTTCCACAGTTTAAAGAATTATGGGAAGAAGGAAATGAACATACCTTGGCAGACCATATGCAAAGACTGTTCAAAAATAATCAACAAATAAATGTTGACCAAGATCAAAACTCCCCTTTACAGGAAACCAAGTTAGTGGAGCCGGGAGACTGGGTCCTGATCAGAAGCATAAAAAGAAATACTGGCATTCACCCAAGTGGGAAGGACCGTTCAGGTGCTAATATCTACGCCATCGGCTTTTAAAATAGCTGAAAAAAACACCTGGCAGCACCTGTCGCACTGTAAAAAGGTGATCCAAAATGGCATGTAAAAGGGAAGCATATTGTCTACCCTACATTATATGTATGTTTGTAATAACGATGGCTGCCATATTGGCCACACTGGCACTATGGTATGGAGGGCCTTCAAAGGAGTCTGCTCCTTCGGTTTCGGTTGAAAGGTCATCAGAATCTTATGTGTATGTGGGTGGACCTATAGTGATTAGATCATCTAACATAACCAGACCAAAACGGGAAGTAAAATCAGAGGAAAAGACACTGGAAATTAAGCACCAATGTTCAGATGAGCGGCATTTTAAATTTGGCGTCCAAATTTGCATTCCAATTCGTTCCACGACCACTATTACAATACCTTTGAGTAGTCTTGTGGGTGGGAAAAATGTAAAGGATGGGATTGAATATGCAAATGACTATTGGTACATAACTAACGATAGCCAAAATGAGAAGTGGAATACTCTGGTTGCAGATCAGGAAAATAAATGGACACCCACACAAGACAAAACCGAATGGGCACGACACCAGGCTGACTTGATAACCTTAACAAAGACTGGGACAATGCTGTTAGTGACAATAAATAATTCAGAAAAGAACCTGACTACTACAGGTCACGTGTCTAGCAGTCAACCGTGCTGGCTATTCTTGTTAAGAGCTTATGTGGAAGGCATAGACCCGAAATATAAATTAATAATTTGTGAAATGCTACCTAAACAGGAGGTTAGCCAGTCGGCTGAACCTGTCCTGAGTCCTATGTTGAAAGATAGTGGAATAAATGTTAAGGCAACAGTTACTTTTACTAAAGAACAAATTTTTAACATGGCGACTGGAGTCTCAGAATTTGGCAACAACTGGCTAACCATGGTAGAACAGGCATCAAAACATGTAAACCAGGATTGTGTTGTGTGCATGGGACCAAGACCACTACTTAGAATAGTACCAACGCCGATGGAATTGACAGCAGAATGTGTTGAAGATATAATGACAAAGACGGTGCCATCCGAAGAATGTGTGATGTGGGATTCTGTGTATCCATTGGCTAAACCAGAGAAACAAAAACCTTTATTTGACACTAAAATGGGTAAAGGAAACTACACATGTGTGAGCCGTGAGAATTCAGAAACTAATCTTGTAGGCAGTATTAATGCTAATCTATGTGCTATAAATATGACTACAGACAAAGCACTACTTAAGATGCGTAGTGACATCTACTGGTATTGTGGAGGTAAAATACTGAGAGCAAATTTGCCTGTTGAGTTCACTGGTACATGCGCGTTGATTAGTCTAATTATACCAATAGACGTAATGGCATTAACTAAAGAGCAGATGGATGGGTTAATGTACCAGACCACTGTGAGTGATAATGACGTAAGGAGGAAAAGGGAGTATAGAGGCCCATGGGGTGATAATGATCCTACGTACATAGATGCGATTGGAGTGCCTAGAGGGGTTCCTGATGAATATAAATTAGTGAATCAAATTGCTTCAGGGTTCGAGAATATTCCTGTGTTCTCAGCCGTATTTCCAGTCACAGCAAACAAAAACGTTGACAGAATCAACTACATCCACTACAATGTTCAGAAGCTTGGCAATTACACACAGGAGGGGTTTGAAGCTATACACGAGCAGCTTAGTGCCACCTCACTCATGGCTTTTCAGAACCGCATAGCTGTTGACATGCTACTGGCAGAAAAGGGAGGAGTCTGCTCCCTATTCTCGAGTAGTAGCTGTTGTGTGGTCATCCCCAACAACACAGCTGCGGATGGGAGCCTGACCAGAGCCATAGGAGGCCTGCGCGCTATGAACATGCGCTTAAAGGCACAATCAGGGGTGAGCACTTCCTACTGGGACAGCTGGCTAAGTGTGTTTGGACGCTATAAGACGTTGGTGTCATCTGCCCTAGTGTCAATTGCTGTGTTTTTAGCTATTCTAACCTTGTGTGGATGCTGTTGTATTCCCTGTCTCCGTTCACTAATTAACAGGTTAATAGCCACTGCCATCGCACCCTCTTTCGAGAATAGAGCGGTGGAGATGCTACTTGGAGGCAGTGATGAGGAGGAGGATCCCGAAGGAGCACTTCCAAAATTATTCCAACACACCTCCCAGGTGTAAGAACGAATGATCCAGTAATTGAAAATCCAACGTGAAGAGATTACAAGGTGATGGTGCAGTTCGATAAACAGGAGGGAGTGATGGATTCATTATGTATTTTTATCTCACTGAGTATTATTAAAGGTAACATGTTCACTGTTATGTACTATTTTCTATTGTTCACTCTCACATATTCTCACATGCATATTGTAATGCGAATTTAAGTACGTGTTGTAATCTGTGTATTCTGAGTTGCAGAATAGCATTGTGTTTTGCAGGAAGACACGAATAGACAAAAGGTCACCATAATCAACTTACAAGGAAACATCTGTTGGGTGGCCACCATGGAAGTGGAAAGAAGTCACGATGACATTGAATATTTTGATGTGAAGTGATATCCTGTTTTCCCACTGCCTTTTTATTATGTTTCCCCCATCCCTTGAGATAAGGCAGTGGTCATGTAACTAGGGTAACCTAATCTTAATAAAAGAGGAGAGGGGCGGTAGAGACTTCAGAGGGCTCGGAGCACGAGAGCTGGTAGATGTAACTGAAGGCCTTCCTCTCCGTTCCCTCTCCTCATGAGAAAACTAAATTAATCTCTCTTGTCTTTCTTCTTTACACTAGCGGGGTTGCAGAACTTAATCTGAACCTATCACCCACCCATCTCACTACAATGGACATTTCTGCCAATCACACCCCGGGTCCCCCCACCTCCCCCACTGGCCTCTCACTACACAATGTAAGGAAACAGTTTCGGAAGTCCAACCCCCGGAAAGCTGCTGGGCCAGACGGTGTCTCCCCCGCCACCCTGAGACACTGTGCGGACGAGCTGACTCCTGTCTTCACAGACATTTTTAACACCTCCCTGGAGTCATGCCATGTCCCAGCCTGCTTCAAGTCGTCCATCATCGTCCCTGTCCCCAAGAAGCCCCGGATCACTGGACTTAATGACTTCAGACCTGTGGCTCTGACGCCTGTCGTCATGAAGTCCTTTGAGCGCCTGGTCCTGCCCCATCTCAAGTCCTTCACCTCCTCCACCCTGGACCCACTGCAGTTCGCCTACAGAGCCAACAGATCTGTAGACGACACCATCAACCTGGCCCTCCACTTCATCCTGAAGCATCTGGACTCCCCAGGAACCTACGCCAGGGTCCTGTTTGTGGACTTCAGCTCTGCATTCAACACCATCATCCCTGCTCTGCTCCAGGACAAGCTCTCTCAGCTCAACGTGCCTGACTCCATCTGCAGGTGGATCACTGACTTCCTGACGGACCGGAGGCAGTGCGTGCGGCTGGGGAAGAATGTCTCAGAGACTCGGACTATCAACACAGGAACTCCACAGGGCTGTGTACTTTCTCCTCTGCTCTTTTCCCTGTACACCAACTGCTGCAACTCCAGCCACGACTCCTTAAAACTGATCAAGTTTGCAGACGACACCACCCTCATCGGACTCATCTGGGACGGCGATGAGTCTGTCTACAGGAGGGAGGTGGACCGGCTGGTGTCCTGGTGCAGCACCAACAACCTGGAGCTCAACACCCAGAAGACAGTGGAGATGATCGTGGACTTCAGGAAAGTCTCAGCCCCCCTGCCCCCCCTCACCCTAACAGACTCTCCCATCACCACCGTGGACTCTTTCCACTTCCTTGGCACCACCATCACTCAGGACCTCAAGTGGGAGCCGACCATCAGCTCCATCATTAAGAAGGCCCAGCAGAGGATGTACTTCCTGCGGCAGCTGAGGAAAGACAAGCTGCCGGCGCAGATGATGGTGCAGTTCTACACGGCCATCATCGAGTCCATCCTCACCTCCTCCATCACCGTGTGGTCCATCCTCACCTCCTCCATCACCGTGTGGTCCATCCTCACCTCCTCCATCACCGTGTGGTCCATCCTCACCTCCTCCATCACCGTGTGGTCCATCCTCACCTCCTCCATCACCGTGTGGTGCTGGAGCCACAGCCAGGGACAAACAGAGACTACAGCGCCTTGTGCGCTCTGCTGAGAAGGTGATCGGCTGCAGCCTTCCATCTGTCCAGGACCTGTACGTCTCCAGGACTCGGGGACGAGCAGGTCGGATCACAGCTGACCTTCTCACCCTGGATACGGACTATTTGAGCCCCTCCCCTCGGGCAGGAGGCTACGGTCCATCCGGACCAGAACCTCCAGCCACAAGAACAGTTTCTTTCCCTCTGCCGTTGGACTCATGAACACTCTGCAACACCTGTCACTTTAACAATAATACTATTTAAGAACAATCTATTTGCACTACTCATTGCACATTGCACTATCTGCCAACTGTACATTCTGTATATAGTCTCAGTCTATCTTAGTCTATTTTATTCTTATTTTTATGCTGCCTTTTTATATATTTTTTATATTTTATCCTTTGCTTTATGTTGCACCTACGCCAAAGCAAGTTCCTACGTTTGTGAATTTCACTGACAATGGCAATAAACAGTTTCTGATTCTGATTCTGATTCTCTGGTCCGACCTGTCAGTCCCGTCACTGAGTCGGTGTGACAGCTCGTCTCTTTGCGTCTAAAAGCTGCACTTTCACTACAAAAACTAAAATGTACTAACAATACATTATCTTTCTACATCCTCCAGCAGCGCGAGTGGATAAACCTGTACAGAGGACTTTTGTAAATAAACTTGTTTAAATGCACATGCAGGGCTGCTGCGCGTCGTAAAAAGTGTTACATTTGATTAAATCAAAGCATTTGGTCTTAAATTTGTTTTAAGTCTTAAAATGTCTGTCACACATAGTTCATTTTAAAAGTGTTATTAAATGTTGGGCGATCATTTGTGAGCCGAACAGCCCGAGCTGGCCCTCCGCTTTGAGGCAGTTAGTGTCATAAATATACAGCCCAGTCCTGTTTTACGCCTCGTGCTGTTTCCTTGTGACTGCACCCACACGCTCACACGCTCATGAGCTCTCTGTAGTGGATTATGTCTTCTATTCAGCAACATGAGTACATGTGGACCCCAGGAAGAATGGTCTCTGCTGCTGTAGAGACTAATGGGGATCCTTAAATAACAATAAACAATAAACATGAGTAAATGTACGTCAAATACAACGTGTCTTGTAAGAACAGACTTCAAAGACTTAAAGACGTTGAAGACAATAACAGTGAGGCGTGTTGTCAATTATGCAAATGATGCATCCAGCTAGGAACGCCGGGATTTTAGTTTGTGCGCATAACAGCTAATGTGAGTTTTGAAAGGTGGAAACACACTTAATCACTTAAATTCATGAAGCCAATATTTAAGTCCACCTGAGTGTCGGACACAGACCTGCACCAGGTGACACTGGAGTGAACACAGGTGGTGAATAGACCTGGACCAGGGGGTTAGAAGACTGTCATAGATCTTTGCTAAATTGAATCTTAGACCCCCATTCCTGTTTAGAGAAGGATTGTTTCTTTGCACAAAAGTAGCTTCCTTTCCTCCTCTTTCAAACCAGTTCTTCTTCTGCTCAGAATCTTCCCCTCACTGTCTTCAGACGAGTGTTTGTGTCTTTCAGGAGCAGATGGACTGCACTCTGTGCTCCACCTTCTGTGCTGGTACAGCCTTCTGTGCAGTGTTTAGTCTCACTATGTGACGTTCTTTGCAGCTGGCTCACTGCACTCTGTGGAACACACTACACTGCTCTGTCTGTGCTTCATCTTGTCCTGAGGGGGACCAGGTTCTGTTTTGATGTGTTGCCCGGTTTGAAGTTAACAGGGACGTCGTGTTGTCTTAAAATCCTTTGTAGTTTGTCAAACAGGCCAGAAACAAAAGGGATACACCCCCCTCTTGGTTCTATTTTCCTTTTGTCCTGTTTCTTGGCTCTTCTGACTTTGTTGAAGGCCCATTTAGGATAACCACAAGCCGAGAGGGCCTGCTGGACATGTTTCTCCTCCTCCTTCTTCCCCTCTGAGCTGGTGGCACGTCCTGGGCTCTGTGTAGTGTCCTGATCACACTCAGCTTGTGCTGCAGTGGGTGGTTAGAGTCGAAGAGTAAGTCCTGATCTGTGGGTGGGTTTATACTTCTGTCTGAAGTCCTCCTTCCTGTCCTCTGATTGTGGAGCAATCAAGAAAGGCCAAGCTGCTCTAACCGGCTCACTGGTTGAAAAGGACTTCTGAACGAAAGTCGAAACGTCTTGATTTTCAAAACAGCGTCCGGATCACAAACCCTGAAACCTTTTCTTCGATGGAACCCTCCTGGACGAATGAGGGATTACATTGACTAACACTAAAAGTTTTGCAAGACGTTAGCCTTCGCTCTTTTAAACTTCAGCATAATATTTTGACAAAGATAAAGGCAGCAGTCTTTTGTTTGGAGGTAAAATATGTTTTATGACATGATTTAAGTGTTAACAACCTGCTAAAGTTTGGACATGATGAAAAAGTATGCAGCTCACAGCTGATGAACAGAAAGAGTGTCTCAAACAAGCAGACTGTGCACGGTGCGCCCCCTGCAGGATGAGCGGAGTCACGACACAGAACAAACAGACGGCTCCCGTGTCCAGGAACCAACACGGAGCTAAATTAGCATTTTTTTTATCCACTTTACTTACGCACATTTAAACAATATGTGCATTTTGTAAGAGTGGAAACACAGTTTTCCCGCCAAGCTATAATTTACTTTATTTTTTGGGTTCTTCTGTCAGATTCCCAGATTGTTCTCTTTGTGGCCTTTTAACGATTGTTTGTTATGCTGGAATTATCTCTAAGGTACAAAAATGTAAACATTTACAAATATAACTTAAGTATAAATTATTCTTAAAAATGTCTAAACTTGAGCCTGTCCAACCCTGAAGAAACCCTGACATGTTTGACCAATGTATTTATCAAAGAACATTTGTCCTGAAAACAAGAATGAAACACAAGGAGGATGGTTTCTAAAACTTAACTGATTAGTTCAGAGATGATCTCTTCGGTGTGAAAAGGCCTTTGGGTTCAACAGGAGACATTTTATTTGACAGAGAATATTGTAACTCTAAATGTGACAACAAATAGATCAATAAAACTTTCCCTTAAAGATTTAAGATTGTAACCTCTGAGTGAGAACAGAAGAGGGTCAAGGACTGACCCCTGGGGACGTACAGAATACTGCCACAAATGACTGTGAGTCTGACACAGGACTGGAACCAGAGCCAACATTTGATTTGTCAGGCCTTTCCAGACACTACATACATTTAAAGTACAGTATTAGCCTTTAAAAACAACACACAGATTTAAAGGGCTGTGAGAGCAGCAGAGCACAGACTGGAGTTTAGATCTGGAGCGCTGACAAGACTGCAGCAGCTTCTACCACAGGAGGCTTTTGTGGAGCACAAAGTGTCTCCCTCTAGTGGACGTGTGGAGTACTGCTGTTTTCTCTCCCAGGTTTTTGTTCAGAGACTGTGGGTTTGCTGTCACTGTGGGCCTCACAGCACAGTAGTACACAGCAGAGTCTCCCACTGCAGCAGACGACAGGAGCAGAGAGACGCTCTTCTGGATCACTTCAAACTTTAGGCCTTGGACTTTTGCTGTCATTGAATCTCCTTTTCCATAATGTAAAAGCAGTAATTCTGGAGGTTTTCCTGGATATTGTCGATACCAGAAGAAATAATCATCGTACGTTGGTTCTTGGTGATAAGAGTATTCCAGAGAGACAGAGGAGCCTTCTGAAGTGCAGACCTCAGGCTTTAGAGCAGTGAGCTCTTCACATCTGACTCCTACATGAAAACAAATGAATGTAGAAGTTAGGAACATATTTCTGCTGCTTCTTGCTCTGTGCTTCAGTAAGTGTTGAGTGGATGTAATAAAGTGTGAACATAGGTTTCAATAAGACTTACCACTCAACAAAAGCAGGAGCAGTGCTGCCATTAAAGGAAACATGTGTCCAAAACACAGCTGAGTGATCCTCATGTGGACTTTCTGAAGTCTGCTTAGTTTCTCACACTGACAGTTGGCTTTGCTGCGTCTGGGTTTAGTCTGAAGCTTCACAGAGAGTGTCTCCCTCTAGTGGAGCTACTGCAGTATTGTGTTGTCTTTGCTCCAGAGGTTTTTGTTCAGAGTTTTGGTGTTTCCTGTCACTGTGGGCTGCAGAGCACAGTAGTACACAGCAGAGTCTGTCACATCCACATCCTGGATCTTCAGAGAGAAAGAGGTTCCATTAAGCTCAGCATCAAACTTGGATTTGTCAAAGTCTGGAGAATTGTTCTCTGCAAAAGTGTCTCTTCGCAAAATATACTTTGGAAAATCGTCATTCCTCTGTATGTACCAGAAAAAATAGTAATTTCCCTGGTAGTTTCTTTCAAAAGTACAGAGTATGTTTGCTGTGTGTCCCTGAGGGGCAGAGGCTCCTGCTGGCTGGGTCACTGTGTCTTCTCCTTTACACTCTGGGGAAGAACACAGGAGCACAACCAGAGCTGAGAGCAGTGTACACAGGGCAGACTCCATCTTCAAAGCTCAAATCCTCTCAAGTGTCTGTGTGTGCTCCTCTCTTACAGTCTGGCTCCTCCCTCAGGTCTCTGTGGGGGTGACACTGTCTTTAGAGCTGGTTGAAAGTATAAATGCAGTGACGTCTTCTCCACGTTGAACAAACAGATCTGTTCATGTACAAACAGGAGCATAAACTTCCCTAAATCTGGCTGTAGCTTGTTCAGTTCTTCTTTCAGGAGTTTCTGGAGGTTGATGCTGACCTCTGAGCTGCTGATGTTCTGATATCATGTTTTCTCTGATACCCGACAGCACAGTGTGCATGAAAACACCAGTGTGACGTGTAAAAGACAGTCGTCCTCAGCCCTCGGCTGATCAAGCAGAACAAACAGTCTGTATTAGCCCCGTTTAAAGGCCGTCTGTGCAGATCATTTGACCAAAGCTCAGCCTTCACTTCAAACGACTGAATGAAGAAAAGGAAGCTTTAGTCATCATTATCTGTGTCATTATTAGAGTTGTTATCACTTGTCGAGCCCTGACAGTCAGTGTTTGAGCTGCTCTGGGTGTTAGCAGTATAGCATTAGCCACAAGTGATAAACACTACCTGTGCTCTTTTAGATAAATACAGTGTGGTATTGGATCGGTGATTTGGCTTGAGTACTCACCAATATCAGAAAAATGCACCGAATCAGAACAACCCTGACCTTCCTCCTCGACCTGCTCTTGTTTTTGGGCTGAAAACATGTGGACTTCTGTTTAAAGCCACAGTGTGTAAGATTTAACTTTAAATGTTGTTCCTTTTTAAACCAGAAAGAGCAAAGGCTACAGACAGTTCATTTAATTTCAAATGAACTGGTTTTGTCTTTAAAGAAAAGTGTAGTTTAATGGAAATGTGAAGATACTGCAGCGGTTAAAGAAAATATAAAAGGATTTAGAAAGAGTCAGAGACAAAAATATCAATAAAAGATTCACTGTTTTGAGTCAGAACAGAAGAGGGCCAAGGACTGACCCCTGGGGACCTAAAGGAAACTGCCACAAATGACTGTGAGTCTGACACAGGACTGGAACCAGAGCCAACATTTGATTTGTCAGGCCTTTCCAGACACTACATACATTTAAAGTACAGTATTAGCCTTTAAAAACAACACACAGATTTAAAGGGCTGTGAGAGCAGCAGAGCACAGACTGGAGTTTAGATCTGGAGCGCTGACAAGACTGCAGCAGCTTCTACCACAGGAGGCTTTTGTGGAGCACAAAGTGTCTCCCTCTAGTGGACGTGTGGAGTACTGCTGTTTTCTCTCCCAGGTTTTTGTTCAGAGACTGTGGGTTTGCTGTCACTGTGGGCCTCACAGCACAGTAGTACACAGCAGAGTCTCCCACTGCAGCAGACGACAGGAGCAGAGAGACGCTCTTCTGGATCACTTCAAACTTTAGACCTTTGACTTTCTCTTTCATTGAATACCCTTTTCCTGTATGTGAGAGCAGGAATTCTGGAGGTTTTCCTGGATATTGTCGATACCAATAAAACTCATCTCCAGCAGAAGCTCCTCTCTCATAAGAGTATTCAAGAGCGACAGAGGAGCCTTCTGAAGTGCAGACCTCAGGCTTTAGAGCAGTGAGCTCTTCACATCTGACTCCTACATGAAAACAAATGAATGTAGAAGTTAGGAACATATTTCTGCTGCTTCTTGCTCTGTGCTTCAGTAAGTGTTGAGTGGATGTAATAAAGTGTGAACATAGGTTTCAATAAGACTTACCACTCAACAAAAGCAGGAGCAGTGCTGCCATTAAAGGAAACATGTGTCCAAAACACAGCTGAGTGATCCTCATGTGGACTTTCTGAAGTCTGCTTAGTTTCTCACACTGACAGTTGGCTTTGCTGCGTCTGGGTTTAGTCTGAAGCTTCACAGAGAGTGTCTCCCTCTAGTGGAGCTACTGCAGTATTGTGTTGTCTTTGCTCCAGAGGTTTTTGTTCAGAGTTTTGGTGTTTCCTGTCACTGTGGGCCGCAGAGCACAGTAGTACACAGCAGAGTCTGTCACATCCACATCCTGGATCTTCAGAGAGAAAGAGGTTCCATCAAGCTCAGCATCAAACTTGGATTTGTCAAAGTCTGGAGACTTAACAGTGGATCCAGTCTTTGCTTTTTTCATCATGTATTTTGGAGCTCCTTGTCCTTCTTGTTTGTACCAGAACAGATACGGGAAGTTGTCTGAGGTTTCAAAAGTACAGAGTATTTGTACTGTGTGTCCCTGAGGGGCAGAGGCTCCTGCTGGCTGGGTCACTGTGTCTTCTCCTTTACACTCTGGGGAAGAACACAGGAGCACAACCAGAGCTGAGAGCAGTGTACACAGGGCAGACTCCATCTTCAAAGCTCAAATCCTCTCAAGTGTCTGTGTGTGCTCCTCTCTTACAGTCTGGCTCCTCCCTCAGGTCTCTGTGGGGGTGACACTGATGCAGATGGAGGTCTCTAAATACATGAGATCAGACAGACTGCACGTGAAGTTAAAGGAGTATTGAATGAGACAATATTCTTCTTTTCTTGCTCCTTTTGCAAATGAACCTCAGGAGGTTTCTAACCAGTGCTGAGGATCAGTGAAACATCCCACAATCCACTGCACAGATCGACCTGAAGGTTCTTAAGACAACTGATCTGAGGAACAGCTTAAAAGTTACAGCTTTCATATTATTTCATAAAATTCTCTTCATCATCTGAAGTGTAACTTTTTTTTAGAGCCTGAGTAGAGTACTGTGGAGGTTTTTACAGCTCTGTATTCAACAGTAAATTCACACATGGAAGTGACCTGAACAAACACCTTCTGTTGTGAGTTTGTAAGAATCAGAGCAGTAGAGGAGGATGCATGTGCTCATTGTACTCTGTTTTATGGGTCTTTTCTTGAACAGCTGTTGTTCCCGTCGCTGCTCAGGAGGATTCAGATCCACCAAAAGCAGCCACAGCTCCTTCTCCTCACTGCTCCTCACACTCCACAGTCCTTAGTATTGTCCTCATGAAGCAGCTCTGAAACGTAAAGAGAAAGAAGAAGGAAAGAGACATTTAACATAAATAGATCAATAAAACCTTTAACCTCTGAGTGAGAACAGAAGAGGGCCAAGGACTGACCCCTGGGGACCTACAGGAAACTGCCACAAATGACTGTGAGTCTGACACATAAGAAAATTAAGCAAGTGAGAGAGGGGCATAACATGCGGGTGAGGGAAGCCCTTAACACCAGGGATGCAAAAAAACTTTGGGACACTGTTAAAGACATAACGAACCTCACATCAAATACAGGCACCCTGCATGTTCTTAATGAATATGAGAAGGCCAATGAGCTTAATCTTTTCTATAATCGCTTTAAATGTCAAGACCCCTCAGATCAGTTAGATGTGTCCTTGGCCACGGCCAGCAGCATAACCCAGAGCAAGCTTCAGATTGATCCTGGGGTGTTACCTCTGTCTTTAAAAGACTTAACACCAAGAAGGCGAGTATCGGCTTATCTGTTAAAGACCTTCGCTGATGAACTGAGCCCAGTGTGAACCCCCTTGTCCTCTGTATCTGCCGCAGCTTTCTGCCCACCTAATATTGAAACATTTAGACGACCCGTCATCATATGCCAGAATATTGTTTATGGACTTTAGTTCGGCGTTCAATACGATTCTGCCGGGCACTTTGATGAAGAAACTGTTGGGGGTCAACAGTTACATTATAAAATGGTATTGGGCCTTCCCTATAGGACACCAGCAACAAGTTAAAGTTAACACAACATTGTCAGACATTCAAGTTGTTAGCACTGGGGCACCACAAGGCTGTGTTAGCTCACCTCTTCTTTTCACACTGTGCACTAATGAATGTAGGAGCAAGCAAGTAACCAACTATATACTTACATTTTTGGACGACACGGCTATTCTCAGCCGACTCAATAAATGGACTGATGTCATGGTCTACGAGACAGAAATGAGCACAGTGGTGTAAAGAACACAGTCCTGCCTTAAACGTAGAAAAGACAAAGGAGATTATATTCGACCCTAGATCAATGGGGGACCACAGGCCCATTAACATTGATGGGAGGGAGATAGAGCAGGTGTCATGCTATAAGGACCTGGGTGTCTATTTTGACTCTCAGTTGCAATGGAGCCAGCACGTACAATTTGTTTCATCAAGAATTGGCCAACGCCTATACTTTTTAAGGAGGCTTAGGTTACACGGAGTGGAAAAGAATGTCATGCTTATGTTTTATAGAGCATGCACTGAATCTATTTTAGGATATGGCACGTCAACATAGTTTGGAAACCTGTCTGTAAGACTTAAATCACAGATTTTTATTTTGACCAAAAGAGCAGGTAAAATTATTGAAGTGGCTCCTAGTTCGCTACAGCAAATTTTTGAGGATATTGTTCGGAGCCTCGGCTGAAGGTGGTCAATGACTCAACTCATATTCTTTACAATCAATCTGAGATGATACCATCAGGGAGAAGGTCTAGAGTCCCAAACAGCAAAATCAACAGATTTAAGCATTCATTTATATCATCAGCAATCAATTTGCTGAATTCGGAGAGTGCAGTCAAAAAAGAAATGAACTAATATAGAAGAGCGGCAATTCAGGTGTTTTGCTCATAGGCTTAGGGGATGTGCAAAAGGCCCAGGGCATGTGCACTTGAGGAATTAAATGTATATCAGACTGTGATTGCTTCATGTTGTTGTGACTGACAGGCGCCTGATGTCGTGTCACTCGTGGCTTCTGTTGGTGTTGTATTTTGTGTTCAATGGTGATGCTGATTGTTTTGTTTGCTCTGTTGGTGACGTCTTGTGTCTGAGCTGAAGCATGTGGTCCCCTGTCCCAGGCAATAAAGGATTATCTTATCTTATCACAGGACTGGAACAAAGGACTGGACAAAAAAGGCGGAACATGGCGTTGTCCGGTGGTCGGCCCGATCAGCGTGTGGAAAAAAATGTCTTTTTAAATGTAAGTGTTGAAGTAAATGATCTTTTATTGTGCTGAAAATACTACCAATGTCTGTGAAGTTACTCGGAAATATGCTGTAAACCTCTAATTAACGCACCGTTTTGAGCTCAGGATCGTGACGTCACACATTACAGACTTTTCAGTTATCCCAGTGTTAAATCAATGGAGATTTTAAATGCTAAATACTAAATTTGCCGTTAATTCAAAAGTATTCTAATCTTATATATTGATAAATGTATTTATCAAAAGTGACCCGGCAGTTTATCAGGGTTTTCACTTTTTTTTACATTGTTTTGGTTAATGTTTTTCTGTTTAGCACACCAGCAGCAAACATGGGGTATTTCCATGGTAACGGATGTTTGGTACAGCTTTTTGAGGATTTTCAGCAGAAAAACTGTAAAAACAGCAACCGGCGCCACCATTTTAGAGTCGCATTAATGAGGCTCAGGCGCAAATCAATGACGACGGACATCACTGTCCGTCTTCGCTTCCACACTCGAGCCCTTAGGCCCTTCACACAGACCGTAGGGTGTAGTGCAGGTTTGGGACGGGGCCGTAAAGGACATAACAAAAGCATTAGGTGTTCTCTGTACGGGGCGGCTGTAGCTCAGTTGGCAGAGAGATTGTCTTCTGATCCGAAGGTCAGCGGTTCGAATCCCGCACATCCTTGGTTGAGCGGTCAGATTCACTGACCCACAGGTTGGCGGTGCAATTGCTGACGCAGGTGAGTACTGTCGTTCAAATCAATTTATTTTTATAATGCCCAAAATCACAACAACAGTTGCCTCGATGGGCCACAGGTAAAAGCAGTTCAGATAACTGTCCCAGAATGCCCCTGTCCTTTGACCCTCCTTCAGGAAAAACTACAAAAAACCCCACGGGACAAAGTATAAACCTCAGGAGAACCACAGTGAAGGAGAGATCCTACTCCCACGGACGGACAGGCTGCAGATGAACTAGGACTGACATCCACTTGGACTGAACCAGAACCACTCAAGAGGGAGGTGGCTTTAAAGAGTTCCTCCAGGAGGACGAGGAGCAGTCCACCAGTGTATCTCCTCCAGCAGGAGATGAGGAACAGTTCATCTAAGTAGATGGAGTTGGTCCAGGCAGACGAGGTGTGGCTAATCCAGGGTTGAGGGATTTTCTCGTTGTGTCCTTGGGCAAGACACTTAACCTGCCCCGCCCCCCGCGTCTGCGTACTCTGGTGTATGAATGTGTGAGTGAATGGGTGAATGGTTCCTGGATGTAAAGCGCTTTGAGTGCCTCGAAGGTGGAAAAGTATAAATATGTGACCATTTACCATTATCTGGACCTGGGCAGATGGGCCCCAGATGGGCCCCAGCCTGGCGGAGCCTGCACAAGAGGAGACTGTGTTCAAGTTAACCTTAGCATTCAGAATGATTAGCAAAACCAGAAACTGGGACAAGAATATGGAAGTGTCATAATCTTATGGCTGATGGAAGCAGCTTTCTGTGATAAACTTCACAAAGAACTGAACCAACAGGTGACACTGGATTTACTCTGTAAGGGCTCCCTCTAGTGGACGTGTGGAGTACTGCTGTTTTCTCTCCCAGGTTTTTGTTCAGAGACTGTGGGTTTGCTGTCACTGTGGGCCTCACAGCACAGTAGTACACAGCAGAGTCTCCCACTGCAGCAGACGACAGGGACAAACGGAGACCCTTTTTGTCTTCATGGATTTGGATTGAAAGTCCATGGATTTCCTTTTTAATTTCTTGCCCTGATCCCAAATGATAGTAGATAAATGTTGGAGGTTTTCCTGGATATTGTCGATACCAGAAGAAATAATCTCCAGCAGAAGCTTCTCTCTCATAAGAGTATTCCAGAGAGACAGAGGAGCCTTCTGAAGTGCAGACCTCAGGCTTTAGAGCAGTGAGCTCTTCACATCTGACTCCTACATGAAAACAAATGAATGTAGAAGTTAGGAACATATTTCTGCTGCTTCTTGCTCTGTGCTTCAGTAAGTGTTGAGTGGATGTAATAAAGTGTGAACATAGGTTTCAATAAGACTTACCACTCAACAAAAGCAGGAGCAGTGCTGCCATTAAAGGAAACATGTGTCCAAAACACAGCTGAGTGATCCTCATGTGGACTTTCTGAAGTCTGCTTAGTTTCTCACACTGACAGTTGGCTTTGCTGCATCTGGGTTTAGTCTGAAGCTTCACAGAGAGTGTCTCCCTCTAGTGGAGCTACTGCAGTATTGTGTTGTCTTTGCTCCAGAGGTTTTTGTTCAGAGTTTTGGTGTTTCCTGTCACTGTGGGCTGCAGAGCACAGTAGTACACAGCAGAGTCTGTCACATCCACATCCTGGATCTTCAGAGAGAAGTTGTTCTTCTGAGCCTCAACTTCAAATCGATTTTCACTGAACTCTGAAGATTTGTAAGTGTCTAGCCACTTAGATGATGATCGAGTTTTCTTCAACATGTATTTAGGAGCTCCTTGTCCATCTTGTTTGTACCAGAACAGAGTTGGAGCTGTATCACTGGTTTCAAAAGTACAGAGTATGTCTGCTGTGTGTCCCTGAGGGGCAGAGGCTCCTGCTGGCTGGGTCACTGTGTCTTCTCCTTTACACTCTGGGGAAGAACACAGGAGCACAACCAGAGCTGAGAGCAGTGTACACAGGGCAGACTCCATCTTCAAAGCTCAAATCCTCTCAAGTGTCTGTGTGTGCTCCTCTCTTACAGTCTGGCTCCTCCCTCAGGTCTCTGGTGCTTTGAGGTCTACAGTTTGCTGTGAAGTGTGAGGAGGCCTGGTCTGGAGCTTGTGTCTGTGAAAGGTCTCTGTGTCCAGCAGCTCTGTGAGGAAAACAGAGAAATACAAATAATTCTTAAATGAAAGTTACATGTATTTATTGTAAGGTACTTTTATCTGCAGCGCTACAATCAGCGTCTTAATTCAGTTGACTTAATATAACGAGAACTACGCCCATATGAGTTCTATCAATGTGAAATAAAAACTGGAACCAAGAGTGGGTCGTGTAGTATGACCGGCTCATATTCAGACACAGGTTTCAGTCCACGACGTTGCGCTGCAAACTGATTTATTTTTTACAATGTGGCGGCGGAAATAATCAGGGCACTTCCCCTGACAGCCTGTAAAATAATTGAATTATAGAACGGCACAGGGGTTGCTCCTGGGTCCTGCTCTATCGGCTTCATGATGGGCCGACCCCGGTAAAGACCAGCTGGGCTACGGACCTGTTTTAGTTTGGGCCGTTGATGCGTGACATCAGGACTGTGCTGCGTCGCGCTCGTCTGACAATAACCGGCCCAAAAAGTGCCCCGGCCCACCGGGAAAACAGCCGGTGGTCCAGAAGGCCAGTCCAGGCCTGGATAGAACCATCGACTTCAGGAAGAACTGAGGTCAGAAACACATCCTGAAAGATCGTGATCGATCACTTAAACGTTTGACAAAATCAAACTAGAAAAACTCAACGGTACAATTCAGGGCTGAGTTTAATGGTGAAAGTAAGAGCATTTCCACAAGAACAATGTGAAGGAACTCAAGGGATTGGGACTGAAAAGCTGTGGGGCCTTAAGAAAACCACTAATCAGTGAAACATAAACACTGGACTCTGGACATAAAGACTGGACTCTGGACATAAAGACTGGACTCTGGACATAAAGACTGGACTCTAGACTCAGTGGAAGAAGGTGATGTTCTGATGAGTCCAGGTTTGTTCCAGATCTGACCCCAGTGAGAGTCTTTGGGATGTGCTGCAGAAGGCTTTGTGCAGTGTCACACTCTCCATCATCAACACAAGATCTGGTGAGACTTTAATGCAACACTGGAATTAAATCAATCTTTTGACAGAAGTTTATTGAAACAACGGCACAGCGAATTTGTCTGTGATCAAAGTGAAATGCTCCGACCAAATATTAGAGCTTTATTTATGTGACAACTTTGTCTTTGGCCACACAGTGTAGAACTGAACCAATAGGAGAACTTTCTGAAGTCTGCTTAGTTTCTCACACTGACAGTTGGCTTTGCTGCGTCTGGGTTTAGTCTGAAGCTTCACAGAGAGTGTCTCCCTCTAGTGGAGCTACTGCAGTATTGTGTTGTCTTTGCTCCAGAGGTTTTTGTTCAGAGTTTTGGTGTTTCCTGTCACTGTGGGCTGCAGAGCACAGTAGTACACAGCAGAGTCTGTCACATCCACATCCTGGATCTTCAGAGAGAAAGAGGTTCCATTAAGCTCAGCATCAAACTTGGGTTTGTCAAAGGTTGGAGATTTTAGTTTGGCTCCACCAAAGATTTTCATCATATAGTCTGGAGCTCCTTGTCCTTCTTGTTTGTACCAGAACAGTGTTTGAGATGAGTAGCTGGTTGTAAAAGTACAGAGTATGTTTGCTGTGTGTCCCTGAAGGGCAGAGGCTCCTGCTGGCTGGGTCACTGTGTCTTCTCCTTTACACTCTGGGGAAGAACACAGGAGCACAACCAGAGCTGAGAGCAGTGTACACAGGGCAGACTCCATCTTCAAAGCTCAAATCCTCTCAAGTGTCTGTGTGTGCTCCTCTCTTACAGTCTGGCTCCTCCCTCAGGTCTCTGTGGGGGTGACACTGTCTTTAGAGCTGGTTGAAAGTATAAATGCAGTGACGTCTTCTCCACTTTGGACAAAGCATAAATGACCCTAAATCTGGGTGTAGCTTGTTCGGTTCGTTTTTCAGAAGTTTCTGACACACCACGATGCACGGCTCCGTTTGATATAAATCATACCAGTTCATTGTTGAATAGACGTAGAATCCATTTAACAAGGAGGGCCGTCTCCAGTATCATCAGCTCCGCTCGGACCAGGAACCGTGGAGCTCCAAGCAGAACCCAGCCGAGCTCAGCTGTCAGGACGACCCTGTGTAACCCCGAGCCATGGCCACATGATCCCAGTTGAAAAAGTGGAGGCTCACAGCCTCAGATCCTAAAGGGGTGCGTAGCACTATAAACGCTTACACGAGCTTGATGGCACATCGAAGCAGTAGCGCCGACAGGGCCTGCTGACATCCTGCCACAACGTCTAAAAACAACCACTAATAAGTGACTATTTATAAAGTTCATAACAGGAACACATCAGCGCTACTCACTAGCAGCACAATGCTGCATGTTCCTCAGTCACTTGGGCTTTACGCCTTTAAACAGGTGACCGCTCCTGGCTAACACCTGTGGCTAACATACACCTGGTTGTGATGGCTTGTGTTGTCAAAGAGGTTAGACCAACAATAGTCCACATTTAAAGTCCAGTCTCTGTTTGATGGGACTCTACTGTCACAGCTTTGAGGTCGATGGGGCCGTATCATTTATGGCTTTATAGTTCAGGAGGAGGAGCTTAAATGTGATGTTAAACTCCTCAGAAGCCAGTGAAGAGAAAGAAGTGGAGCAGTAGAGAAGGACGAATGTGTGTGCTCATTGTACTCTGTTGTCTGGGTCTTTTTCTTGAACAGTTGTTGTTCCCGTCGCTGCTCAGGAGGATTCAGATCCACCAAAAGCCACAGCTCCTTCTCCTCACTGCTCCTCACACTCCACAGTCCTTAGTGTTGTCCTCATGAAGCAGCTCTGAAACGTAAAGGGAAAAGAAGAAGGAAAGAGACATTTAACATAACATGGAATCTCAACAACTATCAACTAAATGCTTCTTTATTTAATACACTTAATAAATTATGCCAGACCTCCTAATGAGTGCAATAAACCTGTGTGTCCTTTTCATTTTATTTTCTGGGTTATACCCGAGGCTTGTATTGTTTATTTGATTTCAATTTACAGCTAAAGTTGATGTTGAAACAATGAGACTACTGCTCTGGGTGTTAGCAGTATAGCATTAGCCACAAGTGATAAACACTACCTGTGCTCTTTTAGATAAATACAGTGTGGTATTGGATCGGTGATTTGGCTTGAGTACTCACCGATATCAGAAAAATGCACTGTATCAGAACAACCCAGACCTTCCTCCTCGACCTGCTCTTGTTTTTGGGCTGAAAACATGTGGACTTCTGTTTAAAGCCACAGTGTGTAACATTTAACTTTAAATGTTGTTCCTTTTTAAACCAGTGAGAGCAAAGGCTACAGACAGTTCCTTTCATTTCAAATGAACTGGTTTTGTCTTTAAAGAAAAGTGCAGTTTAATGGAAATGTGAAGATACTGCAGCGGTTAAAGAAAATATAAAAGGATTTAAAAAGAGTCAGAGACAAAAAGATCAATAAAAGATTCACTGTTTTGAGTCAGAACAGAAGAGGGCCAAGGACTGACCCCTGGGGATCAACAAGAAACTGCCACAAATGACTGTGAGTCTGACACAGGACTGGAACCAGAGCCAACATTTGATTTGTCAGGCCTTTCCAGACACTACATACATTTAAAGTACAGTATTAGCCTTTAAAAACAACACACAGATTTAAAGGGCTGTGAGAGCAGCAGAGCACAGACTGGAGTTTAGATCTGGAGCGCTGACAAGACTGCAGCAGCTTCTACCACAGGAGGCTTTTGTGGAGCACAAAGTGTCTCCCTCTAGTGGACGTGTGGAGTACTGCTGTTTTCTCTCCCAGGTTTTTGTTCAGAGACTGTGGGTTTGCTGTCACTGTGGGCCTCACAGCACAGTAGTACACAGCAGAGTCTCCCACTGCAGCAGACGACAGGAGCAGAGAGACGCTCTTCTGGATCACTTCAAACTTTAGGCCTTTGACTTTCTCTGTCATTGAATCTCCTTTTCCTGTATGTGAGAGCAGGAATTCTGGAGGTTTTCCTGGATATTGTCGATACCAGAAGAAATAATCAGTGTACGTTGGTTCTTGGTGATAAGAGTATTCCAGAGAGACAGAGGAGCCTTCTGAAGTGCAGACCTCAGGCTTTAGAGCAGTGAGCTCTTCACATCTGACTCCTACATGAAAACAAATGAATGTAGAAGTTAGGAACATATTTCTGCTGCTTCTTGCTCTGTGCTTCAGTAAGTGTTGAGTGGATGTAATAAAGTGTGAACATAGGTTTCAATAAGACTTACCACTCAACAAAAGCAGGAGCAGTGCTGCCATTAAAGGAAACATGTGTCCAAAACACAGCTGAGTGATCCTCATGTGGACTTTCTGAAGTCTGCTTAGTTTCTCACACTGACAGTTGGCTTTGCTGCGTCTGGGTTTAGTCTGAAGCTTCACAGAGAGTGTCTCCCTCTAGTGGAGCTACTGCAGTATTGTGTTGTCTTTGCTCCAGAGGTTTTTGTTCAGAGTTTTGGTGTTTCCTGTCACTGTGGGCTGCAGAGCACAGTAGTACACAGCAGAGTCTGTCACATCCACATCCTGGATCTTCAGAGAGAAAGAGGTTCCATTAAGCTCAGCATCAAACTTGGATTTGTCAAACTCTGGAGACTTATCAAAGAATCCAGTCTTTGCTTTTCTCATCATGTATTTTGGAGCTCCTTGTTCTTCTTGTTTGTACCAGAACAAATATGGCAATCTGTCACTAGTCTCAAAACTACAGAGTATGTTTGCTGTGTGTCCCTGAGGGGCAGAGGCTCCTGCTGGCTGGGTCACTGTGTCTTCTCCTTTACACTCTGGGGAAGAACACAGGAGCACAACCAGAGCTGAGAGCAGTGTACACAGGGCAGACTCCATCTTCAAAGCTCAAATCCTCTCAAGTGTCTGTGTGTGCTCCTCTCTTACAGTCTGGCTCCTCCCTCAGGTCTCTGTGGGGGTGACACTGTTCTTCTACAGTGTGACTGGTTGGGTAGGGGTGGTTTGGCTGCATGCAGTCGACCATTCGCTCTCGTGCTGTAGGTGTACAATATAGACTTATGGGTCTTTAATTGTATATGTATAATATTTCCATTATTGTTTTTACAATACAATATTATTTAATGTTGTTTAAAATGATTAAATGTCTATGAAAAGCCTCATCAGTACATGTTAGGGGATCTGGGCTTTTGTATTGGGCGATAGCTAGAAAAAGTCCATCATGTTATAAACTACTAGAAAACTTAATTGAAATAAATTCAAATTCAATGTGTTTGTCCTGTTGATGAGAGGGAGGTCCTGAATATCACTGGAACATGTAGCAATGTCAAGGGACGTAAATGACACACGGAAGAGATCAAGAATGTTGTAGAAGACATCATGAAGTCACTTACACTTATCAGCAAGTTATCATTTCAATGTTCACAATTTCCCTCCAAAATGAAAATAGCCAAAGTCATCCGACTCTGCAAATCAGGAGACAAACATTCTTCCTCAAACTACTGGCCTGTTGCCCTAATGCCGCAGTTTTCTAAGATTTACGAAAATTATTTGATACAAAACTTCAAAACTTCACTGAAAAACACGTCAATGTGGTTTTAGTCATAACAGATCAACCTCTCATGCCCTGATAGATCCAGTAGAAGAAAGAACCAACTGCATTGAAAACAAGACGTTTATTATTGGAATTTTCATCGATTGACAAAAGGAAAATGTATGGAAGCCCATTTCCACCAGTGAATAAAAAATAAAATCCCCACAGGAAATCATAATTATGAGTTTAAAAGTCGTAATTTCAAGTTTAAAAGTCAAAATTTCCAGTTAAGTTTTAAGAGCTGCATGGCTGCGGTGCATGCTGAGCTCAGCCTGTTCTGGACCTGGTTTAGACTTACGCTCCATTCCCCATGAGAGCCCCCCGTGGGCCGCTCAGACTGGCTCAGACTGACAGCACAACAGGAGCCACACAGCGCGAGGCTCTGTCCTGCGCCCCGTGGACCACGCATTCCACGGAGCACTGGGTCCAGCTGTGCGTAAACCTGTAGTGCTTGCCACGCCGTGAGCTCAGTGACCCCCGAGGGTTGGAGCATGGACTTGTCCCCATCTAACGGACCAAGACCAGGTCCAGAACAACGACCAGTGAATGCGCAGCACTGCACCGCGCGCAGGTCACATCTGGAGACCCAGTGCTCTGTGGAATGCTGCGTGGTCCATGTGGCGCAGGACAGAGCCTCGCGCTGTGTCTGATCAGGAGCTGTTGAGCTGTCAGTCTGAACCCGTCTGAGCCACGGGGAGCTCTCACGGGGAATGGAGCGCAAGTCCGGGGCTTTTCCCTGAATGCCCGGACTAAGACTAAACCAGGTCCAGATCCGGGCTCTGAGCTCAGCACGCGCCGCAGTCCTGCAGCTCTTTGCTCTGGACTTGACCAATGAACGCAGCAAAGTGTCCAGTTTAGACTTCACATGCTGCTTGTTTCCTCAGCAGCGGCAGCCGCTGCAGTGGAGTCTGGACGATTCTATTTATGGGACAAATGTAAACCAGAGCTCCTCCCCTTGTTCTAAAGTAACCTCTGAGGTAACTGCCTCAGGGGTCAGTCCTGGGTCCAGTTCTGTTCACTCTTTATTTAAGATGATCAGAAAGAACAGCATTAACTTCAACTGCTGTGACACAGCTGTATTTATCAATGAACCCTGATCAGACCCATCGAGTCCAGACTTAGAGCCTGAAGGACAGAACAACCTGGAGGACACTTCATGATCTGCTCCTTAACCTGAAAACACCCAGGTGATTGTCCCGGGCCCTAAACGTCTGTGAGACTCTTTATCTGAGCAGACAGTCTCTGGACAATGTCCCTGTCGCTCCAGCGACTGTAAGAAACACGGAGTCTCATTTGACCCAGAGCTCTGGGTCAAACACAGAGAAATCAAGCCTGCAAAACAGCTACTTTCATCTGTGTAAAATCAGACAAAATCAGAAAAAAACCTCCTAAAAGTGATGCTGAAAAACTCCTCCTGCATTTGTCACATCCAGATTAGACTGTAATATCTGCAGCGCATCCTAAAAGCTCCAGAAAAGCTTGATGTTTCTGTGACAACTTTGTCTTTGGCCACACAGTGTAGAATTGAACTAACAGGAGAACTTTCTGAAGTCTGCTTAGTTTCTCACACTGACAGTTGGCTTTGCTGCATCTGGGTTTAGTCTGAAGCTTCACAGAGAGTGTCTCCCTCTAGTGGAGCTACTGCAGTATTGTGTTGTCTTTGCTCCAGAGGTTTTTGTTCAGAGTTTTGGTGTTTCCTGTCACTGTGGGCTGCAGAGCACAGTAGTACACAGCAGAGTCTGTCACATCCACATCCTGGATCTTCAGAGAGAAAGAGGTTCCATTAAGCTCAGCATCAAACTTGGGTTTGTCAAAGTCTGAAGACTTAACACTGGATCCAGTCTTTGCTTTTCTCATCATGTATTTTGGAGCTCCTTGTCCTTCTTGTTTGTACCAGAAAAGATATGGGAAAGAGTCAATTGTCTTAAAAGTACAGTGTATGTCTGCTGTGTGTCCCTGAGGGGCAGAGGCTCCTGCTGGCTGGGTCACTGTGTCTTCTCCTTTACACTCTGGGGAAGAACACAGGAGCACAACCAGAGCTGAGAGCAGTGTACACAGGGCAGACTCCATCTTCAAAGCTCAAATCCTCTCAAGTGTCTGTGTGTGCTCCTCTCTTACAGTCTGGCTCCTCCCTCAGGTCTCTGTGGGGGTGACACTGATGCAGATGGAGGTCTCTAAATACATGAGATCAGACAGACTGCACGTGAAGTTAAAGGAGTATTCAATGAGACAATATTCTTCCTTCCGCGGACTTCCGCATTATATTGCGTCACCTGTAGGGGGCGGATGCGTGACGGCTTGAGTGACGTCATGTGACTTGCCGTTTATATGCAAGTTATTTATTTTTCTTTATTAGGTTCCAAATAGTACCATTGTTATTATATTTTTTGCTTATGGTTATATTTGTGATTTCTAAAATTAATTGTAAAGGATAAATGTTTCTATTAGTGGAGAAAATGTAATTTTGTGTTGTTAATTGGTTTGGGGGAGGGGCTTCCCATTATAAAAGGGACCCCGCCACAGAGGCAGTGTGTGTGTAGAGGAGAGAGCTGTGTGCACCGCAGGCACCTGCTCCAGAGCCATCCAGAGGACGGCTTGTGTTTTGCAACTCACTGTAAATATTCTCACTGTTTTTGATCACTATTTTTGCACCAGGAATAAATTCATGAACACTATCTTTTTGACTACGCCATATCATTCCTTTGTCTGCATAAGAACCCACGACAGTGTGTCACAAAAACCACAAAACAATTATGTTTTAACATTTCTATCAAAAACCGTGTCACAAAAACCACATTGCTCTTTAAAAAACAAATTATGCTTTAACACACCAATTCTTTATCAACCAACATCAAGATGTCATAATATAGAAGTTAAACCAGCCGACAAGAGAAAATCTGTCTTTTAATATTTGTAATTAAACCATTTAACTTGTAGCTCAAGCTTGGACCGGATCAGGCCCTTTTCTGAGGGCCAGATCTGGCACGCAGGCCGTGAGTTCAATAGTCCTCTACTTTTTATTTACACTGCTTTTTTGACCTATTTTGACTTTTTTATTATTATTCTTAATTAATTTTTTACTTAGAGCATACACTTTTTTAAATTTTTATTATTATTATTATTAATTATTTCTTTTCATACTCCCTGAATATCGTTATTTGTAACCTATTTAGACAATTATTATAAATTAAAATGGGGCATAGAGCATGGTCGACGCTCAAAATGTTTCTTTTTTTAGATTTTAATCCAATTTGCATAAATTTCATATTAAAGAGGCTCTCTGCCTTACCTTTTTGTGCATTTTAAAGGTACCTTCTTGTGTGCGCGGCAGACCCTATGGAGACTCCCCTGCTCTGTCCCATCACCCACTGCGTCTCCACTGTGTCCTCTCGGGCGCCTCCCAGTTTCTCCAGGGTCACTACAGGTCCCGGGTTTCGGCACCAAATTGTAGCTGTTGCTCCCTGGAAGAAGACACTGGCACAGATTCATTCTTTTAGCTTTTATTAAAAGGTGCACTTACACGTAGAGCTCTGAGCACAGACAGGAGAGTCTACATTCATGTTTACATTGAGGCGTTATATACTGTTCTCTTTACGTCACATGTTACAACAGTCAAGTTAAAAATACTGTGTACGTGGCAGTAAAAATGGACCTCTGGTCCCTATACTTTGAACGTCTGAAATGTAAGGCTAATTAATAACACAACAGTGATATAGCCATTTAAAAAAAATGCACACAGGCTTAGGGAATGTGCAAAAGGCCCAGGGCATGTGCACTTGAGGAATTAAATGTATTTCAGACTGTGATTGTTTCATGATTCTGTGACTGACAGGCGCCTGATGTCGTGTCACTCGTGGCTTCTGTTGGTGTTGTATTTTGTGTTCAATGGTGATGCTGATTGTTTTGTTTGCTCTGTTGGTGACGTCTTGTGTCTGAGCTGAAGCATGTGGTCCCCTGTCCCAGGCAATAAAGGATTATCTTATCTTATCACAGGACTGGAACCAGAGCCAACATTTGATTTGTCAGGCCTTTCCAGACACTACATACATTTAAAGTACAGTATTAGCCTTTAAAAACAACACACAGATTTAAAGGGCTGTGAGAGCAGCAGAGCACAGACTGGAGTTTAGATCTGGAGCGCTGACAAGACTGCAGCAGCTTCTACCACAGGAGGCTTTTGTGGAGCACAAAGTGTCTCCCTCTAGTGGACGTGTGGAGTACTGCTGTTTTCTCTCCCAGGTTTTTGTTCAGAGACTGTGGGTTTGCTGTCACTGTGGGCCTCACAGCACAGTAGTACACAGCAGAGTCTCCCACTGCAGCAGACGACAGGGACAAACGGAGACCCTTTTTGTCTTCATGGATTTGAATTGAAAGTCCATGGATTTCCTTTTTAATTTCTTGCCCTGATCCCAAATGAGAGTAGATAAATGTTGGAGGTTTTCCTGGATATTGTCGATACCAATAAAACTGATCTGCAGCAGAAGCTCCTCTCTCATAAGAGTATTCCAGAGAGACAGAGGAGCCTTCTGAAGTGCAGACCTCAGGCTTTAGAGCAGTGAGCTCTTCACATCTGACTCCTACATGAAAACAAATGAATGTAGAAGTTAGGAACATATTTCTGCTGCTTCTTGCTCTGTGCTTCAGTAAGTGTTGAGTGGATGTAATAAAGTGTGAACATAGGTTTCAATAAGACTTACCACTCAACAAAAGCAGGAGCAGTGCTGCCATTAAAGGAAACATGTGTCCAAAACACAGCTGAGTGATCCTCATGTGGACTTTCTGAAGTCTGCTTAGTTTCTCACACTGACAGTTGGCTTTGCTGCGTCTGGGTTTAGTCTGAAGCTTCACAGAGAGTGTCTCCCTCTAGTGGAGCTACTGCAGTATTGTGTTGTCTTTGCTCCAGAGGTTTTTGTTCAGAGTTTTGGTGTTTCCTGTCACTGTGGGCTGCAGAGCACAGTAGTACACAGCAGAGTCTGTCACATCCACATCCTGGATCTTCAGAGAGAAAGAGGTTCCATTAAGCTCAGCATCAAACTTGGATTTGTCAAAGTCTGGAGAATTGTTCTCTGTTCCAAATGTGTCTCTCCGTAAAATGTACTTTGGAAAACCGTCATTCCTCTGTATGTACCAGAAAAAATAGTAATTTCCCAGGTTGTTTCTTTGAATAGTACAGAGTATGTCTGCTGTGTGTCCCTGAGGGGCAGAGGCTCCTGCTGGCTGGGTCACTGTGTCTTCTCCTTTACACTCTGGGGAAGAACACAGGAGCACAACCAGAGCTGAGAGCAGTGTACACAGGGCAGACTCCATCTTCAAAGCTCAAATCCTCTCAAGTGTCTGTGTGTGCTCCTCTCTTAGAGTCTGGCTCCTCCCTCAGGTCTCTGGTGCTTTGAGGTCTACAGTTTGCTGTGAAGTGTGAGGAGGCCTGGTCTGGAGCTTGTGTCTGTGAAAGATAAAACAGACCCATCAGCATATTATCTTCTCAAAGATAGTGGAAAAGTGGGTGTCCAGATCCATTACCAAACATCTTAACAATGGTGACCCGGGTCTACACCGCAGGCAATTTGGATTTCGGTCTCAACATTCGACTGAAACGGCTGTCTGCGTATTTATTGACAAGGTTAAGTCATATCTGGATAAAAATGAATATGTTTGTTGCTGTTTTTGTTGACTTTAAACATGCGTTTGATTCTGTGAATCATGTTAAGCTCCTTGCCAGACTCTGCTTTTAATTTGAGTAATCACACTGTTAAATGGGTACAGTCCTATTTACAAGACGGACAAATACAGGATAGTAAGTCGCCTTATCTTCAGTGCACAGCAGGGTCCCCCAAGGCTCAATATTTGGCCCTTTCTAATTTCACTTTATGTTAATGATCTGCCTAATGGTAAAACAGTATCCATGTTCAACAACAACCTTGGCCCCAGTTAAAATAGACCTGGAAGGACAAGAATGAACAAATGTTGATGAATTCAAATACCTTGGAGTGGCACTAGATTGAAGACTGTCCTTTAGAAAACATGTTAAAAAACTGTAAAAACGATCCATTTTAGTATCCAAAGTTTTAAAGATATTTGGCATCCTCACCGGATAAAGCAGCAGTCACATTTTTGCACTCAGTGATACTGTCTCATATGGAGTACTGTCTCACAGGCGGGTCCTACACAAGCCTCTGTTATTGGACACATTGAAGCATGAAATTAAAAAGCACTGAAAATCCTAGCTAAAAAAACGTTCTTTTATCACCACTGCCAAATTCTTGATGAATATAATTTTAAAAATGTTACAAACTTTAAACAATTGAAAGGGTCCTGCCTGATCTTTGGGGTCCTACATGGCACGGCGCCTCCACCAATGAATGATTTTATCAAACCAAACTGTGTCAGCTCTGCTGGATCAAGAAGAACTGGAGCTACTGTCAGAGGCGACTGTGAGCGACCGTTCAGGACAACATCCTTCTCCCAAAACGTCCTGTCAAACCACAGTGTAACATTCTGGAACACTATTCCACTCTCTGTGAGGAAAGCACAGGTTTTCCTGCTTTTAAGAAACATTTAAAATCATGGCTGAGACACAAACATGTGTCATGTGTGAGCCCAAATATGTTTAAAGTTACTCAGACGCAACATACGCTCATCAATCAAATCTCCAAGTCAAGATGCAATAGGGATCAGTGCAATAAGGATCAGTGCAATAAGGATCAGTGCAATAAGGATCAGTGCAATAAGGATCAGTGCAATAAGGATCAGTGCAATAGGGATCAGTGCAATAAGGATCAGTGCAATAAGGATCAGTGCAATAGGGATCAGTGCAATAGGGATCAGTGCAATAAGGATCAGTGCAATAAGGATCAGTGCAATAGGGATCAGTGCAATAGGGATAAGTGCAATAAGGATCAATGCAATAGGGATCAGTGCAATAGGGATAAGTGCAATAAGGATCAGTGCAATAGGGATCAGTGCAATAGGGATCAGTGCAATAAGGATCAGTGCAATAAGGATCAGTGCAATAGGGATCAGTGCAATAAGGATCAGTGCAATAGGGATCAGTGCAATAAGGATCAGTGCAATAAGGATCAGTGCAATAAGGATCAGTGCAATAGGGATCAGTGCAATAGGGATCAGTGCAATAAGGATCAGTGCAATAAGGATCAGTGTAATAGGGATCAGTGCAATAAGAATCAGTGCAATAAGGATCAGTGCAATAAGGATCAGTGCAATAGGGATCAGTGCAATAAGGATCAGTGCAATAAGGATCAGTGCAATAAGGATCAGTGCAATAAGGATCAGTGCAATAAGGATCAGTGCAATAGGGATAAGTGCAATAAGGATCAGTGCAATAGGGATCAGTGCAATAGGGATCAGTGCAATAAGGATCAATGCAATAAGGATCAGTGCAATAAGGATCAGTGCAATAGGGATCAGTGCAATAAGGATCAGTGCAATAAGGATCAGTGCAATAAGGATCAGTGCAATAGGGATCAGTGCAATAAGGATCAGTGCAATAAGGATCAGTGCAATAAGGATCAGTGCAATAAGGATCAGTGCAATAAGGATCAGTGCAATAGGGATAAGTGCAATAAGGATCAGTGCAATAAGGATCAGTGCAATAGGGATCAGTGCAATAGGGATCAGTGCAATAGGGATAAGTGCAATAGGGATCCGTGCAATAAGGATCAGTGCAATAGGGATCAGTGCAATAAGGATCAGTGCAATAGGGATAAGTGCAATAGGGATCAGTGCAATAAGGATCAGTGCAATAGGGATAAGTGCAATAGGGATCAGTGCAATAGGGATCAGTGCAATAAGGATCAGTGCAATAAGGATCAGTGCAATAAGGATCAGTGCAATAAGGATCAGTGCAATAAGGATCAGTGCAATAAGGATCAGTGCAATAAGGATCAGTGCAATGTGAGGGTGATGGGACTCTGTGGTAAAGGGGCTTGTACAATACGAATAGGTGTCTGAACTTTTGTCTGTGACTTTTCAGCTTGTTTTCTGTTGAATGTTTGTGGTTGTATTAACATGACACTACTTTGTTTTCCTGTCTCTAACTGGAGTGTACTGTGTCTGTTTCTGTGACCTGCAGGGGGCGCCTGCAGATGTAAATTAGCCTTAGGTTATAATCTGGCACATTTACATTTGTTTAATGTTCATTAATATGCATTGTTCCCCCTTTTCTTTAAATAAATAATTACATATTTAAAAGAAATAAATAAAGTATAAAATGTCTTACTTTTTCTTCTTAGTAAATCAAACAAAATGAATAAACCAGAACTGGGATTTACTCACTTGAAGGAAAGTTTCACGTCAGATGCTCGTTGTAAAATGTCAACAGTTTCAACTGGAGGCCCTGCTGCACTTCTATAAAGAGTGAAAAGGACTGGTCCAAGAACAGAGCCCTGTGGCACACCCTAATCCTCCTGGAGTCCATCTCCTGCTGCCCACGTCAGAACACGGGGCTCAGAGGAAAATCTGATCTCAGGAGAACGTTCCCCTTGTTCTTCACAAACTGACACTTTGTGCAGTGAAAGTGACTTTGGAAGAAAACTGAAGGATAGAACCATCGACTTCAGGAAGAAACAGAAACATCCTGAAAGATCGTGATCAATCATTTACAACAAACACGAGAAACTCAACTGTTCGACTCAGGGCTGTGTTTAATAGTGAAAGTCAGAGCATTTTCACAAGAACAATGTGAAGGAACTCAAGGGATTGGGACTGAAAAGCTGTGCGGCCTTAAGAAAACCACTAATCAGTGAAGCTTAAAGACTGGACTCTGGACATAAAGACTGGAGTCTGGACTCAATGGAAGAAGGTGATGTTCTGATGAGTCCAGGTTTGTTCCAGATCTGACCCCAGTGAGAGTCTTTGGGATGTGCTGCAGAAGGCTTTGTGCAGTGTCACACTCTCCATCATCAACACAAGATCTGGTGAGACTTTAATGCAACACCGGAATGAAATCAATCTTTTGACAGAAGTTTATTGAAACAACGGCACAGCGAATGTGTCTGTGATCAAAGCTAAAGGCTCCGACCAAATATTAGAGCTTTATTTCTGTGACAACTTTGTCTTTGGCCACACAGTGTAGAACTGAACCAACAGGAGAACTTTCTGAAGTCTGCTTAGTTTCTCACACTGACAGTTGGCTTTGCTGCGTCTGGGTTTAGTCTGAAGCTTCACAGAGAGTGTCTCCCTCTAGTGGAGCTACTGCAGTATTGTGTTGTCTTTGCTCCAGAGGTTTTTGTTCAGAGTTTTGGTGTTTCCTGTCACTGTGGGCTGCAGAGCACAGTAGTACACAGCAGAGTCTGTCACATCCACATCCTGGATCTTCAGAGAGAAAGAGGTTCCATCAAGCTCAGCATCAAACTTAGGTTTGTCAAAGGTTGGAGATTTTAGTTTAGTTCCACCAATCATTTTCATCATGTAGTCTGGAGCTCCTTGTCCGTCTTGTTTGTACCAGAACAGAGTTGGAGATAAGTCTCTGGTTGTAAAAGTACAGGGTATGTTTGCTGTGTGTCCCTGAGGGGCAGAGGCTCCTGCTGGCTGGGTCACTGTGTCTTCTCCTTTACACTCTGGGGAAGAACACAGGAGCACAACCAGAGCTGAGAGCAGTGTACACAGGGCAGACTCCATCTTCAAAGCTCAAATCCTCTCAAGTGTCTGTGTGTGCTCCTCTCTTACAGTCTGGCTCCTCCCTCAGGTCTCTGGTGCTTTGAGGTCTACAGTTTGCTGTGAAGTGTGAGGAGGCCTGGTCTGGAGCTTGTGTCTGTGAAAGGTCTCTGTGTCCAGCTCTGGGAGGAAAAACAGAGAAACAGCACGTTTCCTAAAAGAAAAAAAAGAAAAAGAAAAGGTTACGATGTTAAACATATTTACATGTAGTTTTGAATGGCAGAATAAATGAGGCTTGAACAGTCAATGATCTTTTATTATTACTCGACCTGCTGCTTCAGATGCTGCTGTAGAACCACAACTGAAAAAGCTTGACTTGGACCCGACAGGATAAAAAAATAAAAATAAAATAAAAAAATAGGATCTATTTCAAAAGTCATTTTCTCACTAAACTATTAGAAAAGGTGGTTTGTTAACAACTTACACTTTTCCTTGAAACTAACAACATCTATGACACTTTTCACTTTGGGTTCTGTAAATTCCGCTCCACTGAAGCTGCGCCACTGAAAGTGTCCAGTGACGTCATGAGGGCTGTGGACTCGGGTCAATGTACAGTGTTGGTCGTGTTAGACCTGTGTGGTTTCTGAAGATGTTGGTCATTGTGTCAATCAGTAGAAGAAGACTCGTGGATGTGACGCACACAAAGTGTGCAGTCACATTTTATGTTTTTTTATGATTAGATAATTTTTTACTTGTACTTAACATGCACTAAATCAGGGGTTCTTAACCTTTTTTACCTTGAGGCCCGACTTTTTCTGTCTAAAGTAACTCGAGACCCAATCTCATATCAAATGTATTATATTTTAGTGATCGTGTGGCCCTCAAGGAGGTGCTCGCGGCCCTACTTTGGGCCCCGGCCCTATGGTTAAGAATCACTGCACTAAATTACACTCATTACAGTGACATATTAATGCTTTTGTTTAATCTTGAGATACTCAAGTGTTTTTGGGGTGTGCCACAAGGGGGCAGTGTAGTGAGCGGTTTCAGGTCCCAGGCCCAGCCAGGCCCTTCTTGCTGAAATCTCGTGCGCTCCTTTACAATGAAGCGAGGCTGCACAGAAACCAAGCTCACTGCGTGTGTCTCTTTATTTTCCTGGTTATTCAGGTAGATATTATGTAAAACGCATATATACATATACATACATACATACATACATACAAGAAAACTGTATATTATTTTGGTTAATTACAGTCAACTTAAGAGTAGTTTTATTAAAGTAAACAATGTAAATGCGATGTAAGTTCTAGTTACCCACGAGGTTTTGTAATGGCGGCACCCCTCCGCAACTTGAATGCCATGCGTAATAATAAACATGTGGCATCCCGGACATGGTTGAAGCGTTTAAATATTATTATTGAGTAGCTATTGTTGTGAAATATTAATGTAAAATATTGTGTGATGTTTGTATTTAGTTAATATGTAAAATGGGTCTACGTGCAGACCAAGTTATATATTATTTTTGACTGTTTTGTAATTAAAGACAATGAAGCGAGGCTGCACAGAAACCAAGCTCACTGCGTGTGTCTCTTTATTTTCCTGGTTATTCAGGGTTTTCTTCTGTGCGGGTCTGCCCCCTAGACCGGACCCGTAACATCAGAATCAGAATCAGAATCAGAAATTGTTTATTGCCATTGTCAGTGAAATTCACAAACGTAGGAACTTGCTTCGGCGTAGGTGCAACATAAAGCAAAGGATAAAATATAAAAAATATATAAAAAGGCATGCATAAAATTAAGAACATGGACGCTTCTGTGCATTAAAGGACGTTTATTCCAGAGAGCAGCATCACACACAGACAGCCAGCGTTGCCTGTGAGTCCCACTGTGGCCACATCTAGGATCTCCCCGATTCTAGTGTAACATACGCGTATATGTGGTAGAATAACTGCTACTTCAAAGGAGACAACACCCTTTTCAGATAAGGAAAACCACTCCCAAATGTTTCTTTATTGCCCCCTAACAATTCCCAACCTGCAGACTCTTAGTTTATGGTCAAACGACCTAACTTTGGCCTGTGATTCCCCCTGTCCCCTTTTGGCCCCACAGCCTAAATCAAATCAAATCAAATCAGTTTATTTTTATAATGCCCAAAATCACAACAACAGTTGCCTCGATGGGCCACAGGTCAAAGCAGTTCAGATAACTGTCCCAGAATGCCCCTGTCCTTTGACCCTCCTTCGCGGCGAGGAAAAACTACAAAAAACCCCATGGGAAAAAGTAGAAACCTCAGGAGAACCACAGTGAAGGAGAGATCCTACTCCCACGCAGTGTTGCCAGATTGGGCGGTTTTCCACCCAATTGGGCTCCTTTTGTTGACTTCGGGCGGAAAAAAATAGCGTTGGGTGGTGCATATATTTTGGGCTATTTTTGGATGTCTCAGGCGGGAATTTGAAAATGCAAAATAGATTAATATCTTCATAAATATTTGTGTATTATTGATTGAGTTGTTGATAGAATATTAAATAGAATAATAGAATAGAATAAATTACAGACATTGGTTGTGCTGGTTGTCAGTCAAAATGTCTACTCGACCTCTGATTGGATGGAAACAATAAACGCCGGCTCAGTCTGCGCACCCTCGGGTTTGGCACTGGGTCCTGCTTAACGTTTAGGGTTTAACGCGAGGTTAGTTTATCTCACGGCTGGAGACACAAGATTTAAAATGAGATTCCCAAGTGGGGGAAATACAAGAAAGTATATTGGAAGTAATGGGAGAACCCCCCGAGCTGAAGTGGATTGACCCGGTTCTGGAGAGTCCAAAACACGCTACACGTATTACAATTCTGATATCCAGTTTGCACGGGACTAAAGTCTATATGACAAGTTCTCATTATATTCAAATTATGGCTTAGTTTGGTGGGAGGGCACTTGTGGTAAATATTTAGCAGTTTTTACATTTTTGAAGTACAGTTCCAGAAGAAATTTTGAAAAATAAAAGTTTAAAATTACAGGTGTGTGTCATCAAAATGTGACATACAGTTGAAAATAAATAGACAGTTAACACTTATAAATGTTATGAAGATTGTCAAACGGATGACAAAATAGGCAAAATGTGCAGTAAAATCTTAAATACAATCATATTCAGTATATATTAGTCAAACATGTCTAACCTGTCGACTTTAAACGCACCCTACGATCAGATGGTGGTACTGTATAGTTGCCAAATAAGGAGGGCTAAGGGCCCAGCTGGTCTATATGTTTATCTGGTGTGTGCTGTTGGTTTGTTCATGATTTTACGGTTGCAACTGTGCCTTGTATGCCATTTAAATAGTAATTTTGGAAAGTTTATAATTTGGGCTGGTTTTCATTGATCTTGGAGGGTTTTATGTGGACTTTGGGCTGGAAACTGTCAGTAAAATCTGGCAACACTGCTCCCACGGACGGACAGGCTGCAGATGAACTAGGACTACCCTAGAGGTAACTGAATAAACACTTATCTCTACAATTATCCCACACAGCAGATACTTCACCTGTCCTCTGCGTTTGACACGGTCGACCAGGGCATCATGGTAAATAGAGAGTCTGGTTGGGATGTCAGGTCCTGTGTTAGACTGGTTCAGTTCTTACCTGACTGGTAGAACATCCAGTGCGTCTTTAACAACATAATGTCTGAGTCTGCTGATCTGCTGCGGGGTGTGCCTCAGGGCTCTGTCCTCGGGCCTCTTTTGTTCCTCTGCAATTTGACAAAGACGTTTAGTGGTGTTTCTTATCTGTTTGCTGATGACCTGCAGCCGTGTTACTCCTTTAAGACTCATGAGCTCCAGAAGCTGACTGCTCTCATTATTGTCTGGCAAAAGTAAAACTGTGGCAAAGTGAGAACAGCCTACAGTTGAACTCAGAGAAAACCGAGGCCCTAATCTCTGCCCCAGACAGGGTTACACCTGTCATCAAACACCCAGGATACCTGAGCTATTCAGTCAAAGCCGTTTGAGAAATCTTGGCGTGATCTTTGATGAAGGATGTCCTTGTAAAACCACCGCAGTTTGATAAAAACTGCTTCTTTAAATTGTTGAGAAATTGAGAAACACACGGTCACAAAAAGAGTTGGAGATGAGAGTTCATGCTTTTGTTTCGTCGTGACTCGACTTTTGTAACAGCCTGTTGGTCTGAATAAGAAGGAGTTGGCTCGTCTGCAGGTCGTACAACATTCTACTGCGAGGCTTTTGACCCGACGCACAGCAGAGTCCACATGACTCCAGTTTAAAGTCTCTTCATTGGCTCCTGTTTCATACAGAATAAACTTTAAAACCCTGGTGCTGACCTTCAGGGCTTTACACGAGCACCAAAATACACTAAGGACCTGATCCAACCCTATGTTTGGCCCGTAGTCTGAGGTCTTCAGTCAGAACCTGTTAATGGATCCTCGCACAAGGTTTAAAACCAGAGGAGACAGATCTTTTAAAGCTGCAGCGCCTCGACTCTGGAATGATCTTCCTTTCTCTCTCTTGGACTCTGTGGACGCTTTTCAAAAGCAACTGAAGACTCACTTTTTCAAACAAGCATTTTAGCCCCTTTCATGCTTTAATTGCAATCTATTGTATGTTTATTTTGTACTTTTTGTGTTTTTATTGTTGCTTGTGAAGCACTTTGTGACCTCAATCTGTGAAAAGCACAATACAAATGAGGTTTACTCAATGGATTTGACTAAGATTATTAATGTGTGAACAAATTGATCAATAAAAGTTTCACTTAAAGATTTGAGACTGTGACCTCTGAGTGAGAACAGAAGAGGGCCAAGGACTGACCCCTGGGGACCTACAGGAAACTGCCACAAATGACTGTGAGTCTGACACAGGACTGGAACCAGAGCCAACATTTGATTTGTCAGGCCTTTCCAGACACTACATACATTTAAAGTACAGTATTAGCCTTTAAAAACAACACACAGATTTAAAGGGCTGTGAGAGCAGCAGAGCACAGACTGGAGTTTAGATCTGGAGCGCTGACAAGACTGCAGCAGCTTCTACCACAGGAGGCTTTTGTGGAGCACAAAGTGTCTCCCTCTAGTGGACGTGTGGAGTACTGCTGTTTTCTCTCCCAGGTTTTTGTTCAGAGACTGTGGGTTTGCTGTCACTGTGGGCCTCACAGCACAGTAGTACACAGCAGAGTCTCCCACTGCAGCAGACGACAGGGACAAACGGAGACCCTTTTTGTCTTCATGGATTTGAATTGAAAGTCCTTGTATTTCCTTTTTCATTTCGTGCCCTGATCCCAAATGGTAGTAGATAAATGTTGGAGGTTTTCCTGGATATTGTCGATACCAGAAGAAATTATCTCCAGCAGAAGCTCCTCTCTCATAAGAGTATTCCAGAGAGACAGAGGAGCCTTCTGAAGTGCAGACCTCAGGCTTTAGAGCAGTGAGCTCTTCACATCTGACTCCTACATGAAAACAAATGAATGTAGAAGTTAGGAACATATTTCTGCTGCTTCTTGCTCTGTGCTTCAGTAAGTGTTGAGTGGATGTAATAAAGTGTGAACATAGGTTTCAATAAGACTTACCACTCAACAAAAGCAGGAGCAGTGCTGCCATTAAAGGAAACATGTGTCCAAAACACAGCTGAGTGATCCTCATGTGGACTTTCTGAAGTCTGCTTAGTTTCTCACACTGACAGTTGGCTTTGCTGCGTCTGGGTTTAGTCTGAAGCTTCACAGAGAGTGTCTCCCTCTAGTGGAGCTACTGCAGTATTGTGTTGTCTTTGCTCCAGAGGTTTTTGTTCAGAGTTTTGGTGTTTCCTGTCACTGTGGGCTGCAGAGCACAGTAGTACACAGCAGAGTCTGTCACATCCACATCCTGGATCTTCAGAGAGAAGTTGTTCTTCTGAGCCTCAACTTCAAATCGATTTTCACTGAACTCTGAAGATTTGTAAGTGTCTAACCAACCAGATGATGATCGAGTTTTCTTCAACATGTATTTTGGAGCTCCTTGTCCTTCTTGTTTGTACCAGAACAGAGTTGGAGCTGTATCACTAGTTTCAAAAGTACAGAGTATGTCTGCTGTTTGTCCCTGAGGGGCAGAGGCTCCTGCTGGCTGGGTCACTGTGTCTTCTCCTTTACACTCTGGGGAAGAACACAGGAGCACAACCAGAGCTGAGAGCAGTGTACACAGGGCAGACTCCATCTTCAAAGCTCAAATCCTCTCAAGTGTCTGTGTGTGCTCCTCTCTTACAGTCTGGCTCCTCCCTCAGGTCTCTGTGGGGGTGACACTGATGCAGATGGAGGTCTAAATACATGAGATCAGACAGACTGCACGTGAAGTTAAAGGAGTATTGAATGACACAATGTTCTTCTTTTCTTGCTCCTTTTGCAAATGAACCTCAGGAGGTTCCTAACCAGTGCTGAGGATCTGTGAAGCATCCCACAATCCACTGCACAGATCGACCTGAAGGTTCTTAAGACAACTGATTAAAAGTTACACTTTGGCATATTATTTTATAAAATCGACTTCATAAATAAACTCAACTTTCCATCCTATTAAACATAACTGTTTTAGAGCCACATTCGCCTGTTTCATGTTTTTATAATGTGTTTAATGCAGCTTCATTTATAATAATAGTTTACTTTTAAAGCCACTTGGTTGATTTACATAAAGTCTGGCCTAATAGAACAGAGCTGCTCCGTGTGCTGCTGATGCAGCTGCTGCAGATAAGATAAGATAAGAGATCCTTTATTTGTCCCACAATGGGGAAATTCCACTGTTGCAACACACAGTTTAGGACAGGAATGAAAGAAATAGGCGCATGCAATAAAATAGGATAAATAAACATGGTCATAAAAAATACAATATAAAGTATAAAGTGCACACTCTCATTTACAGTAAAAATGGTAACTAAAGTGGCTTAAGTGTATTGTTATATACAGTAAGTGACTATAGTGAGGTAAAAGTGTATTAATAGTATGATAAATTGTATTGCACATGATTGTAGCGGGTGAATGACACATGTTCAGGGCTAACAGTGTTCATTGTAAAGTCTGACAGCAGCAGGAAGGAAAGACCTGCGAAACCTCTCCTTCACACAGCGAGGGTGAATCAGTCTGTCACTGAAGCTGCTCTCCAGGGCAGACAGAGCGTCCTGCAGGGGGTGGGACTCATGGTCCAGCATAGACGTGAGTTTAGCCAGGACCCTTCTGTCCCCCACCTCACGCACTGAGTCCAGAGCACAGCCCAGGACGGAGCTGGACTTCTTGATGACCTTGTCCAGCTTCTTCCTCTCCCTCTCTGTGATGCTGCTGCTCCAGCAGACCACACCGTACAGGACGGCTGATGCCACCACAGAGTCGTAGAAGGTCCTCAGGAGAGGCCCTGACACTCCAAAAACCTGAGTCTCCTCAGGAGGTAGAGCCGACTCTGACTCTTCCTGTACAGTGCGTCTGTGTTATGAGTCCAGTCTAGTTTGTGGTTCAGATGAACACCCAGGTACTTGTATGAGTCCACTCTCTCAATGTCCCTTCCCTGGATGTTCACTGGTGAGGGGGCAGTGGAGTGGCGTCTGCGGAAGTCCACCAGCATCTCCTTGGTCTTTCCCGCGTTGATGAGGAGGTGGTTCTGCTGACACCAGTCCACAAAGTCCTGCGTTACTCCTCTGTACTCTGCGTCATCGTCGTCCGTGATGAGTCCGATGATGGCAGAGTCGTCAGAGAACTTCTGCAGAACACAGCTGTCCGTGTTGTGTCTGAAGTCCGAGGTGTAGAGGGTGAAGAGGAAGGGCGCGAGGACAGTGCCCTGCGGCGCCCCCACACTGCAGGTCAGAGTGTCAGACACACAATCCCAGGCTCTCACAAACTGGGGTCTGTTCGTGAGGTAGTCCAGGATCCACTCTGCCAGGTCACAGTCCACACCAGCCGTCTCCAGCTTGTCCCTCAGCAGCAGTGGCTGGATGGTGTTGAAGGCGCTGGAGAAATCAAAGAACAGAATTCTCACAGCGCTGCCAGGGTTCTCAAGGTGAGAGAGAGAGCGGTGCAGCAGGAAGATGACGGCATCCTCCACTCCAATGCCAGGCCGGTACGCAAACTGCAGCGCATCCATGGCTGAGCTCACGGCGGAGCGGAGGTGGTCCAGGACCAGCCTCTCCAGTGTCTTCATCAGATGGGACGTGAGAGCCACCGGCCTGAAGCTGCTGAGGTCTTTAGCGCGCGGTGTCTTTGGCACTGGTACCACACAGGAGGTCTTCCAAATCTGTGGTACCACCCTCAGCTTTAGGCTCATGTTGAAGACATGCTCCATAACTCCACACAGTTCATCTGCGCAGGACTTAAGGAGCCTGGAGCTGATGCCGTCTGGTCCTGCTGCCTTCCTGGTTTTAATCCTCCTCAGCTCTCTCCTCACCTGTGCTGCTGTGAAGGACAGGGGTGGGTGGGGTGACTGTGCGCTGGGGGGGTTGGTGGCGGGGGGATGAGTGGTGAGCTGATGGACCGAAGCAGAGGTGTGAAGAGGATCGGGTGTGGGCCATTGTCCAGCCGTGGGGGTGTGGGTTTGCAGCTGTGCGGGGGGAGGGGTGGGTGATTGATCAAATCTCAGAAAGTGAGAATTCAGATCGTTAACCCACTGAAGGTCCCCCTCTGCCTGGACAGGGGGGGGCTTGAAACCTGAGATGGTTTTCAGGCTCCTCCACACTCCCTGGATGTTCTGCTGCTGCAGCTGCTCTTCCATCTTCCTCCTGTAGAGGAGATCAGGTAAGGCTTCCCCTTACCTGATCTTCCTCCTTAGCTTCTTCTGCACAGTCCTCAGCTCCTCCTTGTTCCCTGACCTGAACGCTCTCTTCTTCTCCTTCAACAGAGCCTTAATGTCACGGTTGATCCACTGCTTGTTGTTTGGAAAACATCGCACCGTCCGGCGAGGGTACAGTATTTTCAAAACAGAAGTTGATGTAGTCCGTGATGCACTCTGTGATGGAGTTGATGTCCTCCCCATGTGGGTCATAAAGTTCTGCCCACACAGTGGTGCTGAAGCAGTCCCTCAGAGCCTCCTCGCTCTCAGCAGACCACCTCCTCACCACACGGGGCACCACTGGCTGCCTGTGCACGATGGGTTCATACACAGGCCGCAGATGTACAAGGTTGTGGTCCGATTTGCCCAGGGGGGGAAGAGGAGAAGAAGAATAAGCGTCCTTGGTGTTTGCAAAGAACAAGTCCAGGGTTTTCTTGTCTCTGGTGGGGCAGGTGACATACTGGGTGTATGTTGGCAGAACAGATGAGGGAGAAGCGTGGTTGAAGTCACCAGAGATGAGGAAGAGAGCCTGTGGGTGCTGTGTTTGTAACCTGCTGGTGCAGGAGAGCAGAGCTTCACAAGCATTGTCAGCATTAGCAGAGGGGGCCACATACACTGCTATCACAATAATATGTGAAAACTCCCGGGGCAGATAATATGGCCTCATGCTAACAGCTAACAGTTCAATGTCTTTGTTACACAGCTGCTGTTTCACTGTACAGTGTCCAGGCTTGCACCACTTTTCATTCACAAACACAGCCAGGCCTCCTCCTCTCCTCTTACTCCGCTCGCCTCTGTTCTGTCCACACGCAGCAGATGAAAATGGTCCAGAGTGATAGTGGAGTCCGGGATTTCGGGGGTTAACCACGTCTCCGTGAAAAGCATGATGCTGCTGTCTCTGTACTCCCGCTGGTACCGCGTAGATCCCGCCAGCTCGTCCATCCCGTTGCGGAGAGATCTCACGTTTCCCGTGATGATGACGGGGAGAACAGGTCGGAAGCATCTCTTCTTTTGCCGGAGTTTATGTCCCGCGCGCCGGCCTCTGCGTGTCTTCCGCAGCACCTCCGCTGGGATCTCGTGCCGGTCCCGGGGGAGACGCACCGCGCTCCGCAGCTCCAGCAGCGTCTCCCTGGAGTAAACACGAGGGGGCCGGGGGGGAGGGGGGCCAACACACATCGCGGCAAAAACACGCAATAAAACAACGAAAATAAAGTTGAATCAACGCGGAGTCAACGTGTGTGTGTTAACCCTCACTTCACAGAAAAAGTGTGAAAAAGTGAAAGTATTTACAATAGAAAGAAAGCGAAAAAAGTTGGAAAAAGACGGAGCGTGTTCATAGCCGCGGGAACTAGGGGTGCAGAGGGTGCAATAGCACCCCCTGCTGGATGGTAAACTCAATGGGAACTGTGGGAACAGGCTCATTGCTGGTTTTGCCCTGAGCAAAACTATATCTTTTCTAGGTAACATTATAAAACGACACAGTTTCTGTTCTAATACATATGATATTTTTACTTTTATCAAATGTTTTTGCAGTCAACTATGTGCCTGCAGGTTAAAGTCAGGGAAAACTAAACCTGTGATGGTGCGCGGCGCACTGACCTGAGCGCGCAAACCGCTGTTTACCGCTGTTTGTATATTATTCTCCTAAGTATGACAAAATAAACGAGGAAATGACACCCTCAGGCTGGATTAAGAGGTGAAACTACACCGCGGACGCATAAATGTGTGGACTTCGCTGGAGTTACAGGCGCCGTGTGCAACAACTCGTGTTTGAATCTGACGCGAAGCATAAAGACCAAAGGGAGTTTACACGGAAAGACAGCGACACAAATCCACGTTTCCTCGTCTCACAGAGGTGGGACTTTGCTTCATCTGAGCGTCTGAGGTGAGTGAACTGATGAAGTCGCCGTACGTCGCGGTGAAACTGAACTAAACTGAAGTAAACAGCTGGTTGTTGCACCGTGTCGCTGCCGTAACACTGTGCAGGGTCCTACTGTGTTAAACATTGATATTATTTACTTTGGCACTCGCCCCGTTGACCATCGCCAAATGTCATTTTCACACGTAGAAGTCGAGGCTCATGATTTCATACAGACACCTGCTCGTGTGTGTTTGTGTGTGTGTGTGTGTTTGTGTGTGCGTGAAGTGAGGCTGGGCGCTGACGCTGTCCTGTAGCAGAGAGTCAGGAGCAGCGTCTAATAATTTACTCTTTGTGTCTTTTTTCTGGTGTATCTTGATCATTCTACAAGCGTTACATGGGTCCTGGCGCTATTTTTGTGTGAGTACCCTTAGTTGGTCCTAAATAAATGTATGTAACTGCACGAAAAAAAAAAGAAAAAAAAAACTGCACCCCCTCTCAAAATGACGTTCCCGTGGCTATGAGCGTGTTGCAACCAGCAGCCGGCTCTCACCAGCGCCGGAAGTCAAGGATGTGAGGCTAAAGTCCAACACAGCTCCAAGGAATTTGAACTGAGTGACCAACTCCAGTGTCTGTCCATCCAAAACCACAAAAGACCTTGAATGATTTATATTTTTCTTACTCAATGTCACACAAGCAGTCTGCTTTAAAGCAGAACTCAGTAACTTCAGCAACAGAGCTCCCCCTGTAGGTCTCTTGAGAACGTACACTCCCAGTAAAATGACGGCAATTTCATTTTTCCCCTTTTTTTGTATTGAAATAAGGAAGGTTAATCAAATATAAAAATAATAATAATATTGTTGCTAAATATAAAAAAGAGAGCCAGTTTTTCTCAGGAGAGTTGTCTTCGGGTCGGCGTCAGGAAAGTTGCAGCTGGTTTTCCACTCAGAGACAGCAGGGGGCAACGACAGGGGCTTCAAATGCACCAAAAACACATTTCCAACCACCACACGGACTTACTATCTATATACCTGGGCTGTGTCCCACCAAAGTGGGGTAGCCTAGACAGGGCACACACCCTCACTCCCCCCCCAAACCCTCCTTCCGTGACCCCCCTCCCCGTCTGCACCAGTGCCCCCACCGCATCACCATCACAACTTTTTCATTTTTCTTTTCTTTTTTTTTTTTTTATGTTCACACCTCTGCCAAGGAGGCCAAGCCCACACTGGCGTCCGCCCGCCCCCCATCCATGCACTGGATTTGATCAGGCAGCCAGCGTACCCGAGCAGAAAACCCCCAGGACTCGCCCCAGGCGCCACAAAGGAATGAACCCGGCCAGACCCAGAGTGCAAACCGGACCACCACCAGCACCCAGGAAATTCTCCAGAGGACCCCATAGGCACAGCCGCCGCACCCAGAGAGGGACAACGAGCACCCAGACACACCTCCCGCCCATCACCATCACCGCTGTCGCCCCACTTCAAATCCACACCAATTGCACAGATGATTTAAACATTATTATTGTTGATTTAAACATTATTAGTGTTGATGATGGTTTAAACATTTTTCTCCCCCCTCTCCGAACATTTTCTTTCATATCCTATGCTACCCTATATTGTGTATAATGTGTAAGCTATAATAGTGTCTAAAAGCATTAAAGAAGGAGGACATTGTCCTGCAAGCCTAAGTGTAGGTATTCAGCTTGCCCTAACTAAGAAATGATGCATTAAAACAATCTTAAAACATTGGGAGAGGGTCCAGGTTCAGATTATTTCCAATCATCCCACAACAACAACAGTAACAGTAATAACTAAAGGTGCACCTAGATAACGTCGCCCCCCTCCAGGCGCCCCCGTCCACCATACAAACCCCCAGAGAACCCCGTTTCCAGCCGGCCATCCGGACCACACCCCTAAGCACCAGCCAGCCACTCCCTCGGCACCCCGAAACCAGACCCAGCGACACCACCCAAGCCCGCCAGCAATCCACCAAACAACCCAGCACTCAGATGGACTCACGGACCAACGCCAGCACCAACCCAACGTCCCAGGAGAGGCCACACCCAATAATATTATTACTAAAGTTTAGCTGTGATGATGTTGGGGAAAAGGCACCTTGATTTAAGGTTTAAGGACTGATCTAAACCACACCACACTGCACCAGGGTCAGCGGCACAGCCCAGTGTGGGCACTTCCACAGCAGGGCCTCTGCCGAAGCTGGTTTCCCCCTGCCGCTTCATACCAAGACCAGTCCTCTACCTCACCCAGCCATTCATTCATACACAAACTCTCTCCATCCATCCCTGTCCTGAGCAGTCTCTCTTCCTTGCACCACAGTCATCCCTCTTGCATTCAACGCTCTTCTTACACCCTCTGTCCATCCCATTCGTGGTCTTCCTCTCATTCTCACTCCACTCACATCAGATTCATATACCTTTTTCACCAATCGCTCCCTTTCCATCCTCTCCACATGTCCAAACCATCCCAATGCCTTTTGCTCTGCTCTATCAGCCAACTCTTGCAACACACCAGTTCTCTCTCGGATGTCTTCGTTTCTCACACGATCCATGCGCGTCACACCACACATACTCCTCAGACATCTCATCTCAACTACATTCAACTTCCTCTTCTCCGCAACTTTCAAACTCCACGTTTCAGCCCCATACAACGCAGCAGGCACCACCACACCCTCATACAATCTCCGTTTCGCATCCATTCCCAGTGACCTACATTCAAACACTCTCTTCATTCCCCCCCATATCTTACGTACTTCATTCACGGACTTACAAAGACGTTTAATGAGGTAAACATACTTACTTAGATCTGTTTTAAGTTGAGCTTGAGCAGCCATGGACTTTATTGAGTCACATTGAAATTTTGCAGCTACAGTCCTAACATCCTTCCCCGGGTGAAGAGGACAGCATCGTCTTCATACATCAGCATCTTTAGCTCAGGACAGACGTCTGGTAAATAGATGATGGAAAATGAAAATAGCAAGGGCCCGTGTTACGGCCCCATGCCTACTTGTCTTGCCTCCTTTTGTACTTTTGAATATTGTGTTTTGTGAGAGTCTGTGCTGGAGAGAATTTGGATGTACATCCAGGTTTGTGGTTTGCTGCAGCAGACTGGTCCCTGATTGGTGACACCTGGGAACAGCTGGCCAATCCCGTGGCTCCACATCAGCCCCTCCCCAGTACTTAAGGACTCTCTGTTCACCTGTTCAGGGCTGCTGGCCTGTGTGTGGCCAGTGTGCCATTTTGTGTCAGGGCTGCAGTGGCAGTTCCTGTATTTGTATTGTGTGTATCTGGGCTGCAGTGGCAGTACCAGGACTTGTGTGTTTTGTTCTTTTACTTTACCCTTACACCCCTGTTGATTAAATTGCATCTTTATTTAAACCTTTTCCCATCTTTGTTTTTTTGTTACTTCCCCTACCCTAGCAGAGCTGGGTTGTAACAGCCCGAGTACGGAGCCCTGTGGACTCCAACATCACTGCTGAGGCACTGAGAGCTTACTCCATCTAGAGTGAGATGTTGTTTTTCCTAAAAGAGAATCAGAGGAAAAGTGAAGTGTGAGAGCTCAGTCAACAATATTTAGTGGATGACGGTGTCGAATGCTTTCTTCAGATCTAGAAATACAGCACGACATGTATTTTTGTTTAGTGGAGTTTTAATCCGTTCAATCATTTTCTACCGCTTGTTCCTGTTAGGGGTCACGGGTGACTGGAGCCTGTCCCAGTGACTTTGGGCCTTAGGCGGGGCACACCATGAACAGTGGCCACTCATTGCACGGCTGTTTTAATTTAAATGTAAAGTTTTATTGTCTCATGTCAGTTCAGTCAAACAACCCTGTGTGCTTAAGTGTGGGGAAAGTATTGTCCTGGAAATACCAAGTGGTGTTTTCTAAACCAAATTATACCAAGAATGAATTTATAAAATGTTCACTCACATTGACCGCTCTGCTACAGAGATCAGACAGAATCTGTTCTTCCTTCAGTTCATGGACTGAAGTGTTCACCTGCAGCTCCTTTGAGTCCAGAGAGTTTGAACAAGGACAGGAGGCAGATCTTTACCTTCAGCCTCTGTCACTGCTCTGTTCTGGAGAGAAATCCACACAATTCACTCAGTTTCATCTGGAGACAATTTATTTACATGAGAATATTGTTACTTTTAAAATAAGCATAAATAAATCAATAAAACCTTTAACCTCTGAGTGAGAACAGAAGAGGGCCAAGGACTGACCCCTGGGGACCTACAGGAAACTGCCACAAATGACTGTGAGTCTGACACAGGACTGGAACCAGAGCCAACATTTGATTTGTCAGGCCTTTCCAGACACTACATACATTTAAAGTACAGTATTAGCCTTTAAAAACAACACACAGATTTAAAGGGCTGTGAGAGCAGCAGAGCACAGACTGGAGTTTAGATCTGGAGCGCTGACAAGACTGCAGCAGCTTCTACCACAGGAGGCTTTTGTGGAGCACAAAGTGTCTCCCTCTAGTGGACGTGTGGAGTACTGCTGTTTTCTCTCCCAGGTTTTTGTTCAGAGACTGTGGGTTTGCTGTCACTGTGGGCCTCACAGCACAGTAGTACACAGCAGAGTCTCCCACTGCAGCAGACGACAGGAGCAGAGAGACGCTCTTCTGGATCACTTCAAACTTTAGGCCTTTGACTTTCTCTGTCATTGTCAGCAATTTTTTTCCGTAATGTGAAAACAGTAATTCTGGAGGTTTTCCTGGATATTGTCGATACCAGAAGAAATAATCATACGCTGGGTCTTTGTGATAAGAGTATTCCAGAGAGACAGAGGAGCCTTCTGAAGTGCAGACCTCAGGCTTTAGAGCAGTGAGCTCTTCACATCTGACTCCTACATGAAAACAAATGAATGTAGCAGTTAGGAACATATTTCTGCTGCTTCTTGCTCTGTGCTTCAGTAAGTGTTGAGTGGATGTAATAAAGTGTGAACATAGGTTTCAATAAGACTTACCACTCAACAAAAGCAGGAGCAGTGCTGCCATTAAAGGAAACATGTGTCCAAAACACAGCTGAGTGATCCTCATGTGGACTTTCTGAAGTCTGCTTAGTTTCTCACACTGACAGTTGGCTTTGCTGCGTCTGGGTTTAGTCTGAAGCTTCACAGAGAGTGTCTCCCTCTAGTGGAGCTACTGCAGTATTGTGTTGTCTTTGCTCCAGAGGTTTTTGTTCAGAGTTTTGGTGTTTCCTGTCACTGTGGGCTGCAGAGCACAGTAGTACACAGCAGAGTCTGTCACATCCACATCCTGGATCTTCAGAGAGAAGTTGTTCTTCTGAGCCTCAACTTCAAATCGATTTTCACTGAACTCTGAAGATTTGTAAGTGTCTAACCAACCAGATGATGATCGAGTTTTCTTCAACACGTATTTAGGAGCTCCTTGTCCATCTTGTTTGTACCAGAACAGAGTTGGAGCTGTATCACTGGTTTCAAAAGTACAGAGTATGTCTGCTGTTTGTCCCTGAGGGGCAGAGGCTCCTGCTGGCTGGGTCACTGTGTCTTCTCCTTTACACTCTGGGGAAGAACACAGGAGCACAACCAGAGCTGAGAGCAGTGTACACAGGGCAGACTCCATCTTCAAAGCTCAAATCCTCTCAAGTGTCTGTGTGTGCTCCTCTCTTACAGTCTGGCTCCTCCCTCAGGTCTCTGTGGGGGTGACACTGATGCAGATGGAGAGATTGGACAGAATCTGTTTTTCCTTCAGTTTATGGACTGCAGTTTCATCTGCAGCTCCTTTGAGTCCAGAGGATCCACACATTTCACAGTTAAGGCTCGTTCTTCTCGGTGTGACAGCTCGTCTCTTTACATCCTCTCGTGTTGATGTGCGTCTCCTTTTTAAAAAAGTTCCATTCTCATTTATTTTAAAGGTTAGTTTTTCAGATCAGAGTTTGTTTGTTTACAGTTTTGTGCCTCTTGATGTTGCTGTGATGTCTTTATGTCTAATTTACCTAATTCATTCATTTTACTCTAATCCCATCACCCGGTTCCATTTCTTGGGCCGGGCCTCTCTGTGTGGGCTTTGCATGTTTGTCTCTGTGTCTGGGGGAGTGTCCTCTGCTGCTCCAGTTTCTCCATCGATCTGAAACCTGTTCAGTAGGTGATGTCCTCCAGCTACAGTCAAACACTATGAGGAGGTGGCATGGGTCAAATGCAGAGGGCGGATTTCACCCCAGAGACAATGAAGTGAACTTTAACTTTAACAAACCTCATTCTGGTTTATGGTCCCCATCCAGTGACCCTCAGAAGAAGTGAGTGAGCAGTGGAAACTGTCAGTGAAACAAACAAACTCTGGTCTGAAAAAAGAACCTTTTTAAAAGAATTCTCAGAAGAAGAAAAACCTCATTCACTCCATTCTCACTTCAGGAACAAAAATGTACAAACGACAAACATCATCCAGCAGCGTCGGTGGATAAAACGGTACACAGGACTTTAGTGACTAACATGTCGAAATGCACATCAGATCAGAATCACAATCACAGTGGGTTTATTGTCAGTGTCAAAAGTCACAAACATAGAACTTCTCTGGGGTTAAGTGCAACATGAAACAATAAATAAAATATTAGCAAAATATATAAAAAGAGGCATGCACAAGATTAAGAATAAAATAAAATAGAATAGAATAGACTAAGACTATGAACAGAAATGTACAGCTGGACAGACAGCAGTGCAAATAGCTCTTTTATTCTCTGATTGTCTAAAGTGTTCATGAGTCCAACAGCAGAGGGAAAGAAACTGTTCTTGTGGTGGGAGGTTCTGGTCCTGATGGACCTCCTGCCCGAGGGGAGGGGCTCAAATAGTCCATGTCCAGGTGAGAAGGGTCAGCTGTGATCGACCTGCTCCGAGTCCTGGAGACACAGGACCTGGAGGAGGATGGTTTCTAAAACTTAACTGACCAGATCAGAGATGATCTCCTTGGTGTGAAAAGGCCTTTGGATTCAACAGGAGACATTTTATTTGACAGAGAATATTGTAACTCTAAATGTGAAAACCAATAGATCAATAAAACTTTCCCTTAAAGATTTAAGACTGTAACCTCTGAGTGAGAACAGAAGAGGGCCAAGGACTGACCCCTGGGGACCTACAGGAAACTGCCACAAATGACTGTGAGTCTGACACAGGACTGGAACCAGAGCCAACATTTGATTTGTCAGGCCTTTCCAGACACTACATACATTTAAAGTACAGTATTAGCCTTTAAAAACAACACACAGATTTAAAGGGCTGTGAGAGCAGCAGAGCACAGACTGGAGTTTAGATCTGGAGCGCTGACAAGACTGCAGCAGCTTCTACCACAGGAGGCTTTTGTGGAGCACAAAGTGTCTCCCTCTAGTGGACGTGTGGAGTACTGCTGTTTTCTCTCCCAGGTTTTTGTTCAGAGACTGTGGGTTTGCTGTCACTGTGGGCCTCACAGCACAGTAGTACACAGCAGAGTCTCCCACTGCAGCAGACGACAGGGACAAACGGAGACCCTTTTTGTCTTCATGGATTTGAATTGAAAGTCTGTGGATTTCTTTTTTCATTTCGTGCCCTGATCCCAAATGAGAGTAGATAAATGTTGGAGGTTTTCCTGGATATTGTCGATACCAGAAGAAATAATCTCCAGCAGAAGCTCCTCTCTCATAAGAGTATTCCAGAGAGACAGAGGAGCCTTCTGAAGTGCAGACCTCAGGCTTTAGAGCAGTGAGCTCTTCACATCTGACTCCTACATGAAAACAAATGAATGTAGAAGTTAGGAACATATTTCTGCTGCTTCTTGCTCTGTGCTTCAGTAAGTGTTGAGTGGATGTAATAAAGTGTGAACATAGGTTTCAATAAGACTTACCACTCAACAAAAGCAGGAGCAGTGCTGCCATTAAAGGAAACATGTGTCCAAAACACAGCTGAGTGATCCTCATGTGGACTTTCTGAAGTCTTCTTAGTTTCTCACACTGACAGTTGGCTTTGCTGCGTCTGGGTTTAGTCTGAAGCTTCACAGAGAGTGTCTCCCTCTAGTGGAGCTACTGCAGTATTGTGTTGTCTTTGCTCCAGAGGTTTTTGTTCAGAGTTTTGGTGTTTCCTGTCACTGTGGGCTTCAGAGCACAGTAGTACACAGCAGAGTCTGTCACATCCACATCCTGGATCTTCAGAGAGAAAGAGGTTCCATTAAGCTCAGCATCAAACTTGGGTTTGTCAAAGTCTGGAGACTTAAAAGTGGATCCAGTCTTATATTTTTTCATCATGTATTTTGGAGCTCCTTGTCCTTCTTGTTTGTACCAGAACAGAGTTGGAGATGGGTCTGAAGTCTCAAAAGTACAGAGTATGTTTGCTGTGTGTCCCTGAAGGGCAGAGGCTCCTGCTGGCTGGGTCACTGTGTCTTCTCCTTTACACTCTGGGGAAGAACACAGGAGCACAACCAGAGCTGAGAGCAGTGTACACAGGGCAGACTCCATCTTCAAAGCTCAAATCCTCTCAAGTGTCTGTGTGTGCTCCTCTCTTACAGTCTGGCTCCTCCCTCAGGTCTCTGGTGCTTTGAGGTCTACAGTTTGCTGTGAAGTGTGAGGAGGCCTGGTCTGGAGCTTGTGTCTGTGAAAGGTCTCTGTGTCCAGCTCTGGGAGGAAAAACAGAGAAATACACATATTTTTCTTCAATAAAAGTTACATGTATTTATTGTAAAGTACATTTATCTGCAGCGCTACAATCAGCGTCTTAATTCAGTTGACTTAATATAACGAGAACTACGCCCATATGAGTTCTATCAATGTGAAATAAAAACTGGAACCAAGAGTGGGTCGTGTAGTATGACCGGCTCATATTCAGACACAGCTTTCAGTCCACGCCGTTGCGCTGCAAACTGATTTATTTTTTACAATGTGGCGGTGGAAATAATCAGGGCACTTTCCCTGACAATCTGTAAAATAATTTAATTTGAGCACGGCACAGGGGTTGCTCCTGCGTCCTGCTCTATCGACTTCATGATGGGCCGACCCCGGTAAAGACCAGCTGGGCTACGGACCTGTTTTAGATTGGGCCGTTGATGCGTGACATCAGGACTGTGCTGCGTCGCGCTCGTCTGACAATAACTGGCCCAAAAAGTGCCCCGGCCCACCGGGAAAACAGCCGGTGATCCAGAAGGCCAGTCCAGGCCTGGATAGAACCATCGACTTCAGGAAGAACTGAGGTCGGAAACACATCCTGAAAGATTGTGACCAGTCACTTAAATGTTTGACTAAATCAAAAAGGAAAAACTCAACAGAACGACTCAGGGCTGTGTTTAATGGTGAAAGTCAGAGCATTTTCACAAGAACAATGTGAAGGAACTCAAGGGATTGGGACTGAAAAGCTGTGCGGCCTTAAGAAAACCACTAATCAGTGAAGCTTAAAGACTGGACTCTGGACATAAAGACTGGACTCTGGACTCAGTGGAAGAAGGTGATGTTCTGATGAGTCCAGGTTTGTTCCAGATCTGACCCCAGTGAGAGTCTTTGGGATGTGCTGCAGAAGGCTTTGTGCAGTGTCACACTCTCCATCATCAACACAAGATCTGGTGAGACTTTAATGCAACACTGGAATGAAATCAATCTTTTGACAGAAGTTTATTGAAACAACGGCACAGCGAATGTGTCTGTGATCAAAGCAAAAGGCTCCGATCAAATATTAGAGCTTTATTTCTGTGACAACTTTGTCTTTGGCCACACAGTGTAGAACTGAACCAACAGGAGAACTTTCTGAAGTCTGCTTAGTTTCTCACACTGACAGTTGGCTTTGCTGCGTCTGGGTTTAGTCTGAAGCTTCACAGAGAGTGTCTCCCTCTAGTGGAGCTACTGCAGTATTGGGTTGTCTTTGCTCCAGAGGTTTTTGTTCAGAGTTTTGGTGTTTCCTGTCACTGTGGGCTGCAGAGCACAGTAGTACACAGCAGAGTCTGTCACATCCACATCCTGGATCTTCAGAGAGAAAGAGGTTCCATCAAGCTCAGCATCAAACTTGGATTTGTCAAAGTCTGGAGAATTGTTCTCTGTTCCATAAGTGTCTCGCCGTAAAATGTACTTTGGAAAATCGTCATTTCTCTGTTTGTACCAGAAAAAATTGTAATTTCCCTGGTTGTTTCTTTGAATAGTACAGAGTATGTTTGCTGTGTGTCCCTGAGGGGCAGAGGCTCCTGCTGGCTGGGTCACTGTGTCTTCTCCTTTACACTCTGGGGAAGAACACAGGAGCACAACCAGAGCTGAGAGCAGTGTACACAGGGCAGACTCCATCTTCAAAGCTCAAATCCTCTCAAGTGTCTGTGTGTGCTCCTCTCTTACAGTCTGGCTCCTCCCTCAGGTCTCTGGTGCTTTGAGGTCTACAGTTTGCTGTGAAGTGTGAGGAGGCCTGGTCTGGAGCTTGTGTCTCTGTGTCCAGCTCTGGGAGGAACGTTAAAGACACAGCACTCTTCCTAAAAGAAAAATATGAATTATTCTGAAAGAAAAGTTTGAGAATTGAACAGACGGTGAAGGATTAAAACAACAGATTATTTAAATGTCATTTCTAACATGAATCCCCACAGCACTTGTGTGAAAAAGAGTGGTCCAAGAACAGAGCCCTGTGGCACAGCCCTAATCCTCCTGGAGTCCACCCTCTGCTGCCTTAGCCTTGTTTTTGGTTTGGATCTTTGACCTTCATTTCTTTTCAGTGAAGAATAATCTTTTCTGACAAAGATGCCTCTTTAACTTCTCTCTCAAAGCAGCTTTTGGTCTTGATAAGATGGACCTGACTGTCCTTAAAGTGTCCTTACAGACGTATATGTTACTCTGAGCTGTGTAAGCCCCTGATAATGGTCTTTCTTTGTCAAAGTGTGTAGAACAAGTTTTTATCATTTTCAAATTTAGACTTTATTCAGTGCATTAATTCCTGTTGTAAATATGAATTATAGATTTACACCAATCAGGTCACTGTTTGTGGAGAGAAATGGAAAAATCTGTTGAAAGTTACAGGAAGGAAACAAATGATGACATCACACTGGGGAGACAAAGGTTATGCATAATTTACACAAAAGAAACTACTTTTTTGACCCTGACAAAATAAAAGGTGTCCATGTGTATTTTATTTGTCAAATAAAATAATAATAATAATAATATTTGATTTGTTTTTGTGCAACGTACAGGATGGTTTCTTGATCATTTTCTTGTGTGATGTCATCATTTACAATCAGGAGGTGATATTAAAAACCTAAAACATTGCAAAACTGGGATCAAATTTGTAAAATATTTGAGCAAAATTTGAAATATATTTATCTTAACTGCATTTCAGTCAAATGAGTGGTCCGACCTGTCATAGGCACTTTAAACTATTTGTTTACTCTGCTCAGTTTCATCTGAAACTGTTTTTATCTTCTGTCCTGTTGTCAGCTGGAGCTCCTTTCACTGTTGAGCACCTTATTAACGTATGACTGGACTATTGTTTTACACCAAGGAGTAGTTGTGGAAAACTGCGTTGCGGATTTCTAAAACAAGTTAAACAATAAAATACAACGAGAAGTGAGTCTTTGTTTCATTCAGGTGCCAGAATAAATGACGTCTGTCCTTTACAGAACAATCTGTCCCTGGGCGACGGTCCATCACAGTCAGAACAAGCATTTTATACAGAGACAGAGGATATGAAGAGACAACATGACAATCATTTTGTGCCCAGAGCGAGGAAATATATGATGAGCAATATCAGCAGAAAACAACAGTTATCAGTGGTTTTCCAGCTAAAACTAGATTTCAGAGTTGGAGGACATCATAAACAGATTCTAAGCACACCATAAGTTATCTTGACCTGGGTCAGATGTGCTCCAGCCGGACTGAACTTACACAAGATGTGAGAACGTTTAACTTGACCATAGCAGCTTAGGATGACTCAACAAGATTGATAATTGCTCTAACAGTTCACCATAACTGGTAAATTTAATCTTAAACCACCATTTCTGTTTAAAGAAGGACTCTCTCTTTCCACAAAAATGTCTCCCTTCACTCCTCTTTCAAACCAGTTCTTCTGCTCAGAATCTTCTCACTGTCTTCAAACGAGTGCTTTGTCTTTCAGATGGAGACGTACTGCACTCTGAGGTCCTGGTGTTGTGTGTCAGATGTACTGCACTCTGAGGTCCTGGTGTTGTGTGTCAGATGTACTGCACTCTGAGGTCCTGGTGTTGTGTGTCAGATGTACTGCACTCTGAGGTCCTGGTGTTGTGTGTCAGATGTACTGCACTCTGAGGTCCTGGTGTTGTGTGTCTTCTGTGTTGTACAGACTTTGGTGCAGTGTTTAGTCTCACTATGTGCCGTTCTTTGCAGCTTTCCTCACTGCATTCTATTGAACCCTCTGCATTGCTCTGTTTTTGTTTTGAATCTTGTCCTGAGGATGTTTCTGTCTTAAAGAATTGACAGGTTTAAAGTGAACAGGAATGTCATCAGAGGACAGTAGAGGACATCAGAGGACATCAGAGGACATCAGAGGACATTAGAGGACATCAGAGGACATCAGAGGACAGTAGAGGACATCAGAGGACATCAGAGGACAGTAGAGGACAGCAGAGGACAGCAGAGGACATCAGAGGACAGTAGAGGACAGTAGAGGACAGCAGAGGTCTAAAGGGTCAGAGTTTTTGGATCTCCTGGAGAGAGGATGTTAAGCTAAAGCTGGCGTTAAGTTTTAAGTTTGTTTAGACCTCATGGAGGGCCAAGACCCAGGGCGTGTGTCGTTGGTCAATGGAGCGCTGGGTAATCGGGAGAGTCGGGATGTTTCCCACTTTAGTGGGAGCTTTGAGGATCTACTCAACATATTGTTGTGGAAAAAATGCTGTTGTGGATTTCTAAAACAAGTTAAACAATAAAAATGCAAAGAGAATGAGTCTGGATCAATAAGTGTGGATTTATTCACTGGTACCAAAGTGAATGACGTCTGTCCCTCACAGAGCAATCTGTCCCTGGTCGAGGGTCCATCACAGTCAGAACACAAGCATTTTATACAGAGACAGAGGCGGAGACATGGACATCACATCATGAGGAGACAACATGACCATCATAAGAGCAAGGACAGATATGATCAGAAACATCTGTGGAAAACATCAGGTATCAGTGGTGATTTCAGAGTTAAAGGACATAACAAAAGCATTAGGTGTCCTCTGTACATTATCTGGACCTGGGCAGATGGGCCCCAGATGGGCCCCAGACGGGCCCCAGCCTGGTGGAGCCTGCACAAGAGGAGACTGTGTTAAAGTTAACCTTAGCATTCAGAATGATTAGCAAAACCAGAAACTGGGACAAGAATATGGAAGTGTCATAATCTTATGGATGATGGAGGCAGCTTTCTGTGATAAACTTCACAAAGAACTGAACCAACAGGAGACACTGGATTTACTCTGTCAGGGCTCCCTCTAGTGGACGTGTGGAGTACTGCTGTTTTCTCTCCCAGGTTTTTGTTCAGAGACTGTGGGTTTGCTGTCACTGTGGGCCTCACAGCACAGTAGTACACAGCAGAGTCTCCCACTGCAGCAGACGACAGGAGCAGAGAGACGCTCTTCTGGATCACTTCAAACTTTAGGCCTTGGACTTTCTCTGTCATTGAGTCTCCTTTTCCTAAATGTGAGAGCAGGAATTCTGGAGGTTTTCCTGGATATTGTCGATACTAATAAAACTGATCTCCAGCAGAAGCTTCTCTCTCATAAGAGTATTCCAGAGAGACAGAGGAGCCTTCTGAAGTGCAGACCTCAGGCTTTAGAGCAGTGAGCTCTTCACATCTGACTCCTACATGAAAACAAATGAATGTAGAAGTTAGGAACATATTTCTGCTGCTTCTTGCTCTGTGCTTCAGTAAGTGTTGAGTGGATGTAATAAAGTGTGAACATAGGTTTCAATAAGACTTACCACTCAACAAAAGCAGGAGCAGTGCTGCCATTAAAGGAAACATGTGTCCAAAACACAGCTGAGTGATCCTCATGTGGACTTTCTGAAGTCTGCTTAGTTTCTCACACTGACAGTTGGCTTTGCTGCGTCTGGGTTTAGTCTGAAGCTTCACAGAGAGTGTCTCCCTCTAGTGGAGCTACTGCAGTATTGTGTAGTCTTTGCTGTTGTGTTAAAATAAATGTATCTCCAGTGATGGAAGGTACAACAGTAACAGCTCTGCACCTTTTGGGTACCTGTACTTTACATAACTACATTAAGAGTTTATACTTGATACTTTTACTTCACTGTGTACTTCTGAGAGCAGTACTTCACAGCCGCAACACTTTAAGCCAATGGCCACATGTTTGTGTCTCCACTCTTTGTCTGTTTCTTTGGCAAAGGTTTTTTCTCCACTCTTTTTAACACTTCTGTAGGTGATAAAACTTTAAATCTATGTAAACAAGAAAATTTTTGTTTTTGTATTCACTCAAGGACAGTGTGATCCACTCTGGAGAAGGATTTGAAACTGAAATATGTTCTTTTTACGTCCATTCAATTCAATTTATTTTTGAAGTGCCCCAAATCACAACCACAGTTTCCTGGACGGGCCACAGTTCAAATAAACAATGTTCAAGAGAATTGAATTCAAATGGATAAATGTCCCAGAGTGCCCCCTTCTGTCCCAGAGCCCCCTGTGTGTCCCAGAGCCCCCTGTCTGTCCCAGAGCGCCCCCTGTCTGTCCCAGAGCGCCTCCTGTGTGTCCCAGAGCCCCCGTCTGTCCCAGAGCACCCCCTTCTGTCCCAGAGCACCCCCTGTCTGTCCCAGAGCTGCCCCTGTGTGTCCCAGAGCCCCCTGTCTGTCCCAGAGCGCCCCCTGTCTGTCCCAGAGCGCCCCCTGTGTGTCCCAGAGCCCCCTGTCTGTCCCAGAGCGCCCCCTGTCTGTCCCAGAGCGCCCCCTGTGTGTCCCAGAGCCCCCTGTCTGTCCCAGAGCGCCCCCTGTCTGTCCCAGAGCCCCCTGTGTGTCCCAGAGCCCCCTGTCTGTCCCAGAGCGCCCCCTGTCTGTCCCAGAGCGCCCCCTGTCTGTCCCAGAGCGCCCCCTTCTGTCCCAGAGCCCCCTGTCTGTCCCAGAGTGCCCCCTTCTGTCCCAGAGCCCCCTGTCTGTCCCAGAGCGCCCCCTGTCTGTCCCAGAGCCCCCTGTGTGTCCCAGAGCGCCCCCTGTCTGTCCCAGAGCCCCCTGTCTGTCCCAGAGCGCCCCCTGTCTGTCCCAGAGCGCCCCCTGTCTGTCCCAGAGCCCCCTGTCTGTCCCAGAGCGCCCCCTGTCTGTCCCAGAGCGCCCCCTGTCTGCAGAGCCTCCTTCTCTCAAGGAAAAACTTAAAAAAAAAAAAAAAAAAAACTGTGGGGGAAAAGTGTAAACCTGGAGGAGAAGCACATGAAGGAGATCCTGCTCTCACAGATGCAGATGGACCAGGACCATCACCACCACCAAGGAAGGTGGTTTGTCTAGTGAGAGAGTTCCTCCAGGCGGATGAGGAACAGTTCATCTTGTATCTCTGGTTCATCGTGTAACTAAAGGCCTTCACATTCTACTTTTCTACTTCCTCGTGCGGCTCATACTTTTCTGGAGCGTCTGGGGTTTCAGTATCGTTTTTCTTTCTGGTTTTGAGGCGCCGTCTAATGGGACAGGGATTATATTTTGGACATTCATAGTTTGCAACCAAACAAAAATATACCGTGGCACCATTGTTGTTTCTGTTAAACTAAAATCAGCACAATTCTTTATCAAGCTCACAACATTTGACCCTTTAAAAGTATACAAAATCTTGTCTGAAATATTTGTACTTTTTTACACTAAACATATTTAAAACATTTACTTACGCAGATTTTTTTAATGTGACACTTGATCATTAGCCACTGTTTATCTGGAAACCCCTTTAGAAGCATCCACAGGACTGTGTACTCTCCCCTCTGCTCTTCTAACGACCCCGTAACTCCAGGACCTTCGTCTCCACGACCCGCGTGTCTCCTGGACCTTCGTGTCGCCAGGACCTTCGTCTCCAGAACCTTCGTCTCCAGGACCTGTGTGTCTCCAGGACCTGTGTGTCTCCAGGACCTGTGTGTCTCCAGGACCTGTGTCTCCAGGACCTGCGTCTCCAGGACCTGTGCGTCTCCAGGACCTGTGCGTCTCCAGGACCTGTGCATCTCCAGGACCTGTAGGTCTCCAGGACCTGTACGTCTCCAGGACCTCTGTCTCCAGGACCTCTGTCTCCAGGACCTGTGCGTCTCCAGGACCTGTGTGTCTCCAGGACCTGTGTGTCTCCAGGACCTTTGTGTCTCCAGGACCAGTGTGTCTCCAGGACCAGTGTGTCTCCAAGACCTCTGTCTCCAGGACCTGTGCGTCTCCAGGACCTGTGCGTCTCCAGGACCTGTGTGTCTCCAGGACCTGTGCGTCTCCAGGACCTTTGTGTCTCCAGGACCAGTGTGTCTTTATATTTACATTAAATTTTGTTCACTGACAATGACAATAAACATTTACTGATTCTGATTCTTTTTATTCCACAAACAATGACAATACTTCACAAACCACTAGATACAGTGGATTAAAATCACAATATAATATAAAATCAGAATGACACAAACTCACCACAACTTATAATTTTCATTGTTGTGATTTCTATCGGTTCAAGCCAAAACTACGTCACTTCAAGAATAGTAGAGTTAAATTCATGGTTAAATCGATCGGAGAATGTTTCTTTTAGTACTTTAATTTACATTTGTTTACATTAGCGACCAGAATCAAGATGGCTGCCGACAGGTCACGTGTCAGGCATGAACCGATTTAAAGTTTTCCGTTTAAAAAATACACACAGTCTCTAAAGATAAAGTGCAAGCGTGACAAAAAGACAAAATAAACGTTCTCGTGTCTATTTATTGTATTTATTTCCCGTCAGGCTCCGGGCGTCACGTGTTCACGCCTCGCCCAATCACAGCGCACGCGTCCGTCACGTCATCGCGCAGCCCGAGTGACAGCGGAAGAGCAGCCGCATTTATTTACACCCGACAGAAAACGCCTTGTTTCTGCCGTTTCCCCCCGTGTTTTTCCGTTCTGTCCGGGGTGACGCGGACAGGAGGCGCCGGGCCCGTGTGCCGTGGGCCCCGGGCGGCTGGGGCTGTCGTCTGCCCCGGTGCGAGGTGAGGCTTCCGCGGGCGGTGAGCGGCTCGTTTCACCGCCGGACACGCGCCTCCGCCCGGGCTCAGCGGGACGGACCTCGGCCTGCGCAGGTCTGAGGCTGGAGCTCGAACTCATCCTGAACATTAGTGGAAAAGACGCGTGTTTTTCCGTGAGTATCACAATACACGTGCGCGCGATCGTGGTTCTGCGAATAAAAGCAAAATGAATACAGCGAAATTAATGCGAAATGCCTGCGATTATTGCAATATTTATTAAGCTTTACTTTTAAAACACATTCAAATTAATTCATGTCTTAAAGTCAAAACATGTCATAATTAAAAAAATAAAAATAAACAAATGAATGAAGAAGGAAGGCTTTTTCAGCATTTTCAATTTAAAAACAGTACATTTCTGTTTGGAGGAGGAGCCTAATGCGATATATTTAGACAGTTTTAATATTCGATTATTATGTCAGACACAATTATTCCCTGTATATTGTCCCACCTTAATTGTCTATAATTAAAATTATTTAAAATGTGCGGACAAAGAGACAGAAACTTTCAGCGTAATCTCCCAAACTCTCTCTCTGTGACGTCATAGAGCGGCTTCAACCCAAAATTCAAACTTCTTCATTCATAAATGTTAAATAGATGAAAACACGCCCATCTTTCGTTGGATTTTATGATGAATTTAAACTTGATTAAGCTCCAAAATTTCAATTTAGGAAAAGTGTCGAATGGTGACCAGTGTGATCGGGATTAGATTTGCGATTTATGTTTTAATAATAGAATCCTGTGCAAATTCACATTTTAAACACAATTTTGTCGATTTTATTCGCCTTTTTGTCACGTCGAGTTGTGTTTGTCACATTTAAACCCGTCTAAGTCACGTTCATTTTTCATTTTATCTAGAGATATATTAGACACTGTTCCAGAAATTAGATTCTTCTGAAGCTGAAATACAGTTTTAAGGCAAGAAAATTGTCCACTAACTCAGTATTTTTCAACCTTTTTTGGGTTGTGCCACACTTTTTGATTTTAAAGGCGACCACGGCACACCACCCACTACAAAAACATGACCAAAACAGACCATTTAGTTAAAAAATATGGTATATAACAAGCCAACTAATGTTTGTGCACTGTCTGGTTCTTTTAAATTTGGCAATAGTGATGGTTTTGTGTTATTTTTTTAGTGAAGAAGTATCTCAGGACACTCCAGAAAGGTAGATTAGTCACTTACATCCACATTTGTCAATCTGTCGACTCAATTGAATATTTTTTCGAGGCACAACTGGCAAAACCTCCAGGCGCACTAGTGTTCCCCGGTGCACTGGGGGAAAATCAAGGCACTAACTGACGTCTCTACTCTGCAAATTCAAATGTGTTGCTTTTTTCCAACAAACACTTCAAACCATAGAATTTAGATCTAATGTGAGACAATCATTCAAACAATCGTTCATTTTGCCTCCAGTCTGACATTTTGACACATCACATTTTAAAGGGTCTACTCATAGACCGTCCAGATCAGTGGACTATGGGATTGTGACGTCACCCATAGCGTTTGGCTACAGCCAAATGAAGCCCATCACGGTTAGCAGTTATAGCGGCTAAAGTGGAGCTAGCAGTTATAGCGGCTAAAGTGGAGCTAGCAGTTATAGCGGCTAAAGTGGAGCTAGCAGTTATAGCGGCTAAAGTGGAGCTAGCAGTTATAGCGGCTAAAGTGGAGCTAGCAGTTATAGCGTGTCAGGCATGAACCGATTTATATTTATAGCGGCTAAAGTGGAGCTAGCAGTTATAGCGGCTAAAGTGGAGCTAGCAGTTATAGAGGCTAAAGTGGAGCTAGCAGTTATAGCGGCTAAAGTGGAGCTAGCAGTTATAGCGGCTAAAGTGGAGCTAGCAGTTATAGAGGCTAAAGTGGAGCTAGCAGTTATAGCGGCTAAAGTGGAGCTAGCAGTTATAGCGGCTAAAGTGGAGCTAGCAGTTATAAGCGGCTAAAGTGGGAGCTAGCAGTTATAGCGGCTAAAGTGGAGCTAGCAGTTATAGAGGCTAAAGTGGAGCTAGCAGTTATAGAGGCTAAAGTGGAGCTAGCAGTTATAGAGGCTAAAGTGGAGCTAGCAGTTATAGAGGCTAAAGTGGAGCTAGCAGTTATAGAGGCTAAAGTGGAGCTAGCAGTTATAGAGGCTAAAGTGGAGCTAGCAGTTATAGCGGCTAAAGTGGAGCCAGACTCCATATTTGGAAATCCGAGCGCGTATCGTGTTTAGTCCATGGTTTGTTTCAGAAAAGCAAACTAACTGACCTTTTACTCTGGAAATTCAAATGTGTTGCTTTTTTCCGACACAAACACTTCAGACCAGGAGAATTTTGACGCTTTTAGTCGCGTTTTAGTCGCGTTTTTGTCACTTTTAGTCACATTCCTGTCACTTTAAGTTGCGTTTATGTCGCTGTTAATTGTGATTTTGTCACTTTTAATTGCGTTTAATCGATTTCAGTCACGTTTTTGTCACTTTTATTGGAAAAATACTCACAGAAATGTTGAGCCCACAGTCATTTTTCATTTTATCTACAGATATATTAGACACTGTTCCAGAAATTAGATTCTTCTGAAGCTAAAATACAATCTAACGAGAGAAAAAAAATTCATGTAGATTCATGTAGAGTGTGTCAGAACAGACATTTTAGTTCCAAGATGGTGAGCCCGACAGAAACAGTTACAGAGTAAAGGGCACCAGTGCTTCCTATTTGGAACGCGGCGGCTAGCATGCTAACGCGGTCCACTGATATGTACAGTCTATGGGTCTACTAAATGTTTAAAACGAAAGGACATTTATTTATTAAACTCTCTCATCAACACAAGATCTGCTCAGACATCAGCGCAGCACTGGACTGAAGCTGATCCTGTGCCGGACGCTGCTTTCTGTGCGCTGTGCTTCTGCGGCGCGCTGGGTCGACGCCATAGACTGTAGATATCAGTGGACTAAGGGATTGTGACGTCACCCATAGCGTTTGCCTCCAGCCAAATGAAGCCCATCGCGGCTAGCAGTTATAGCGGCTAAAGCGGAGCCAGACTCCATATTTGGAAATCGGGTGCGTGTCGTGGCAACCACACGGACTAATCAGGAGCGCGGTTGTGCTAACGGTATCCGCCCATCGGTGAGAGGAGACGGCGGCAACGTGCGGCGCTAGCTGTCAATCAAACCTGTTGCTAACACGAGCGAAAACGGCCCCTGGAAAAGGAAGCACCTGATTGGTCAGTTATTATTGTAATAACTTGATTTATGAACAACCTAACGAAAAAAAAAACACCTGATTCATGTAGAGTGTGTCAAAACAGACATTTTAGTTCCAAGATGGTGAGCTTGACAGAAACAGTTACAGAGTAAAGGGCACCAGTGTCCCAATAGAAAGTGAATGGCAGCTCGGCTTTATGGAGCCAGGAGCGCCTCCATAGCTGCTTCCTATTTGGAACGCGGCGGCTAGCATGCTAACATGGTCCACTGATATCTACAGTCTATGGTCGACGCAGATAACGACTCGTGGGTGTTGGCTGTGCCCCTCAGGTGGATGGGCGCCCCCTAGTGGCAGCATGAGCGCGGAGCCGGACGCCCTCGCCGTGGTCAACCAGCTCCGGGACCTGGCCGCGGACCCCATGAACCGCAGGGCCATCATCCAGGACCAGGGCTGTCTCCCGGGACTCATCCTGTTCCTGGACCACCCCAACCCCCAGGTGGTCTACTCCGCCCTGCTGGTGAGAGGAGGAACTGCACGGGCCGCAAGAGGGCTGCCGTGGGAGGAAAACGGGACTAAACCAGGTCTAAAGAGGGACTACAGCAGGACTAAAGAGGGACTACAGCAGGACTAAAGAGGGACTACAGCAGGACTAAAGAGGGACTACAGCAGGACTAAAGAGGGACTACAGCAGGACTAAAGAGGGACTAAAACCAGGTCTAAAGAGGGACTACAGCAGCTCTAAAGAGGGACTACAGCAGCTCTAAAGAGGGACTACAGCAGGACTAAAGAGGGACTAAAACCAGGTCTAAAGAGGGACAAAAACCAGGTCTAAAGAGGGACAAAAACCAGGTCTAAAGAGGGACAAAAACCAGGTCTAAAGAGGGACTAAAACCAGGTCTAAAGAGGGACTAAAACCAGGTCTAAAGAGGGACTAAAACCAGGTCTAAAGAGGGACTAAAACCAGGTCTAAAGAGGGACTACAGCAGGTCTAAAGAGGGACTACAGCAGGTCTAAAGAGGGACTACAGCAGGACTAAAGAGGGACTAAAGCAGCTCTAAAGAGGGACTAAAGCAGGTCTAAAGAGGGACTAAAGCAGGTCTAAAGAGGGACTAAAGCAGGTCTAAAGAGGGACTACAGCAGGTCTAAAGAGGGACTACAGCAGGTCTAAAGAGGGACTACAGCAGGTCTAAAGAGGGACTACAGCAGGTCTAAAGAGGGACTAAAACCAGGTCTAAAGAGGGACTAAAACCAGGTCTAAAGAGGGACTAAAACCAGGTCTAAAGAGGGACTAAAACCAGGTCTAAAGAGGGACTAAAGCAGGTCTAAAGAGGGACTAAAGCAGGTCTAAAGAGGGACTAAAGCAGGTCTAAAGAGGGACTAAAACCAGGTCTAAAGAGGGACTAAAACCAGGTCTAAAGAGGGACTAAAACCAGGTCTAAAGAGGGACTAAAACCAGGTCTAAAGAGGGACTAAAACCAGGTCTAAAGAGGGACTAAAACCAGGTCTAAAGAGGGACTAAAACTAGGTCTAAAGAGGGACTAAAACCAGGTCTAAAGAGGGACTAAAACCAGGTCTAAAGAGGGACTAAAACCAGGTCTAAAGAGGGACTAAAACTAGGTCTAAAGAGGGACTAAAACCAGGTCTAAAGAGGGACTAAATCAGGTCTAAAGAGGGACTAAATCAGGTCTAAAGAGGGACTAAATCAGGTCTAAAGAGGGACTAAATCAGGTCTAAAGAGGGACTACAGCAGGTCTAAAGAGGGACTAAAACCAGGTCTAAAGAGGGACTACAGCAGGTCTAAAGAGGGACTACAGCAGGTCTAAAGAGGGACTAAAAACCAGGTCTAAAGAGGGACTAAAACCAGGTCTAAAGCAAGGATTAAAGTAGGACTAGAGCGGGACTAGTAGCAGGACTAAGAACGGAACTAGAACAGGACTAAAGCAAGACTACAGCGAGACTAAAATCAGGTCCAATGCAGCAACTAAAGCAGGAGTAAACCAGGACATAATCTAATACAGAGCTCAAGGACTAAAGCAAGATTTAAGATATGACTCAATTAGGACAGAATTAGTAAATAAGGGACTAAACATGGTCTAAAGTGTTCTAAATTGGGCCTATAACATAGTTTTTAAATTGGTTCAGTCTTTATTTGTCAGGATCAGGCACACGTCCTTTAATTTTACATGAAATCTTAACGGAAAGATGATCTTTACGCCGAAGCAAGTTCCTACGTTTGTGAATTTCACTGACAATGGCAATAAACCGCTTTCTGATTCTGATTCTGATCTGCACCAGATTTAGCTCCTGTGACTTTAAATCAGGTCTAAACCAGGTCTGAAGCAGGTCTAAAGTGGGTCTAAATCAGGACAGAACCAGGTCTTAACCAGGATTAAATCGGGTCTGAAGCGGGTCTAAAACGGGTCTAAATCAGTACAAAACCAGGACTGGACCAGGTCTGAACCAGAATTAAATCAGGTCTGAACCAGGATTAAACCAGATCTAAACCAGGACAAAACCAGGATTAAATCAGGTCTAAATCAGGATTAAATCAGGTCTAAATCAGGTCTAAACCAGGTCTAAATCAGGACAAAACCAGGATTAAACCAGGATTAAACCAGGATTAAATCAGGTCTAAATCAGGTCTAAATCAGGATTAAACCAGGTCTAAATCAGGACTAAGTCAGGACTGAAACCAGGACTAGAGCAGTGCTGGTGATCTCTGTGCTCTGATTGGCTGCTGCCGCTCTGTGCTCTGATTGGCTGTTGCAGGCGATCCGTTATCTGTCCGAATGCAGCCCGAACAGAGAGAAGCTGAAGGCGGAGCTGGGGATGATGCTGAGCCTCCAGAACGTGGTCCAGAAGTGAGTACCACTTCCTTCTCAGAATAAAACGCTCTAGTCTTCTTCCTGAAGGTGTCGTGGGTGCCGCCATCTTGTTTCCGTTGTAGTCATGGATGTATTAAAAGAACTGGATAAGCCCCGCCCCCTCTGTCTGTGTCCCAGATTGATTAGTGGTCGTGTGAGGTACTGCAGCCTCTTGGAACCAGCCTTTTTCTATAATGTCACATTATAATCACAGACAGGACTGAATTATTATCAGTATTTAAATAAAATAGAAGGAAATGTTCTTTTCTACCGTTTCTAAAATCACAGAAATTACCGTTTTTATATGAAGTGGGGGATTGTGGTCACGTGGCGCCCTAAAACAAAGATGGCAGCCTCCGTATCAGGAAGTAAATGCGGAAGTAAGAACATTTTTTGGGGTCATGCGCCAATGAGCTCACTCCATAGGGATAAACAGGGCGGCCATTTTGGATTCATCTTCCAGGTTTTATTATAGTTCTATGGTTGTAGTTCACACAGGGCAGACGAGCTCAACAGAAAATACGCTCTACTCGAGTAAAAAGACGTTTTCAGGCCTCAGGAAATCAGTGTGTGTGATGTGTTTCTTGTTTCTCGTGTTCGTTAAACATTTTAGACAAAACAATCGACTTTACGTAATGCTTTAGCGACGAGACTTTTCCCTCGTTCACCGTTGGCGTCAAACCGGACGTCCCTTCACTACAAGGGCGCGGGTCGTGGACATAAAAAGAGGCAAAAGTGGGCGGGGCCGAATAAACAGATGCAGAGAAAGAGCTGTGTCTCATTTTCTCCTGAACTGATGCTTTTACAATAATCTGCGCTGGACTTTATCACATCAAACTGTTTGTCACGTTTAAAACAGAAACAAATCAGGCACAGCTCCTGAAAGTGTTTTATTCTGTTATGTCTTTACTGTAGCTCATCTTTTTTAAAATCATTGTTATGCATTTAAAGATTATTATTGGTTTTCCTGCTTTAGAGTTATTGTAACGTCTTTTAATTTCATGTCATTATCGTTTATCTCTTCTCTTTTTTTCAATTAAAAAACTTTTTTTTTTGGTCGACTTTCACCTGAAACAACAAACGTGTCCAATCTGCTTCTGATGTTTGATTCTTCCATTCAATCCACTTCATTCATAGATTTCTCTGACATTGTTTTCTTCAAATTGTCCCACAGAGACATAAAGATCAGCCTAAAGTAGATCCACACAAACTGTACAATCTGGACTCAACAGATTTAGACCAAACAAGGATTTGACTAAAATTGATAAAAATGCGACTAAAAACGACCAAAGTGAAACTAAAAATGACAAAAATGCAACCAAAAACGGCACAAACGTAACCAAAAATGACAAAAACGCAACCAAAAATGACAAAAACGCAACAAAAACTGACCAAAAATGCAACCAAAAACAACACAAACGCAATCAAAAATGACAAAAATGCAACTAAAAATGACAAAAGCGCAACCAAAAATGACAAAAACACAACTAAAAGCAACAAAAACGTGATTAAAAGTGACAAACTCCAACGGCCGTTTTCTTAAAATGCATTTTTGTCCCTCGAGACATAAAGATCAGCCTAAAGTAGATCCACACAAACTGTACAATCTGGACTCAACACATTTAGAACAAACAAGGATTTAAGATCTGATTCTGAAACACATTTATTACAGTTTGAAGGAGAAAAATTAGGCAAAATTTGAATTTTTAGGACAATTTTCAGTCAGATCTGTACATTTTTATAACTAATATGTTACAAAATTAACCAAGAAATTTAAACCTGGTCCAGTTTTCAGATTTAAATGTCCCAAATATGTGGATTTTTGGCCATTTTAACATAAAATGCCTTATGATGAAAAACATAACACATTTTGTTCTTACAATTCTGTGAGTAAACCACAGGAGAAGTTTTAAATGTAAGATGTTTTCCATTTCACCTGTAGTGTCTCACCTTAAAGTCCATATTTCAGGTTGTCATGTTTCTCTAATTCTGTCTTAGTTTGGTGGGAGGGCACCTGTGTTAAACATTTATCATAGTTTTACATAGTTTGTGAAGTAGCAGTTTGAAGAAAATTTGAAAAAAAAAAAAAGTTAAAAATGACAGCAACATCTTTGCTTTACGTCAATCCCCCATGATGCTTTGAGGGAACGACCAGCAGCTGCAGGTCTTTGTGTTAGCGTTAGCTTGTGTGATTGTAATTGTGTTCTTCATGTTAGACACACGTGAAGCGTCTGAAATGAAATAAAATACAACTTACAGGTGTCTCTAGTCGAGCCTTTTCCACGAGCTTCTGTTTGTATCGTCCGACGCTCGTTCATGTGACTCGCACATGTTTGTGTGACGTCACTTCAGATAAAAACGGTAATTTCTGTGATTTTATAAACGGTAGAAAAGAACATTTCCTTCTATTTTATTTAAATACTGATAATAATTCAGTCCTGTCTGTGATTATAATGTGACATTTTAGAAAAAGGCTGCAGTACCTCACATGACCACTAATCAATCTGGGACCACAGTCAGAGGGGGCGGGGCTTATCCAGTTCATTTAAAGGGCCTATGACAGGTTGAAATACACATTTAACTAAAATGCAGTTAAGATAAATTTACAGTGATCCCTCGTTTATCGCGGGAGTTGCGTTCCAAAAATAACACGAAAAGTGAAATCCGTGAAGTAGTCACAGCTTTATTTTTTATTATTTTACAATGCAATACTGAACTATGGAATGAAACCAAAAACCAAAACCTGTTTTAAAGCCCAAAATGTGTTTAAAACAATAATTTTAATATAGTAATACAAGGTTGTATTTCACAGTCTGTGCCTCTTGGTCCTGACTCCGCCCCCTGTGCCTCTTGGTCCTGACTCGCCCCTGTGCCTCTTGGTCCTGACTCCGCCTGTAGCGTCTGTTTCTACTGACGGCGACTCACTCTTTCTTTTTAGTTGTTGGCGCTCTTTCTTTTTCTGAGCAAGAAGATTTTTATAAACGGATATGTCACCTTCGATTATATTTGAGAACTGCAATGAACGACTCGTCAAAGGGTCCCGTTCTTGTGCGTGCGCTGAAGTTCAGTGGACGCACTGTAAAAATATCCGTGAAGCCGTGAAAGATGAAACGCGATATAGCGAGGGATCACTGTATTCACATTTCTACTAAAATCTTTTACAAATGTAACTCAAGTTTAGCAATATTTTAGGTTTTAAATTTTACTTCCTGGTTGTAAAGTATGACATCACACTAGGAAATCACCATAGCAACCACGCTGTGCAGTGGCCAAAACTCATCTAATGTCACAGATTTTGTTCATTTGACAAAGACACATGTGAACACCTTTATTTTGTTGAATCAATGTTTAAAGGGTCAAAAAAGTAGTTTATTTTGTGTAAATTATGCCTGACCTTTGTCTCCCCAGCGTGATGTCATCAGTTTGTTTACTTCCTGTAATTGTCGACAGATTTTTCAACTTTTCTCCACAAACAGCGACTCGATTGGTGCAAAACTATAATTTGTATTTACACGAAGTATTAATGCACTGAATAAAGTCAAAATGAGACAATCATAAAAACCTGTCACACGCCCTTTAATACATCCATGGTGTGAAGTACCACATTTTTTTGGGGTCATGAACCAATGAGCTCAGGCCACAGGGAGGAACAGGGCATCACTTTGGATTCATCCTCCAGGTTTACTTACAGTTCCGCGCCATCCTCCCTACCAACTTTAAAAATCGATAATGTTAATTTGTTAGATAAAAAATGTAATAACAAATTTATAACAACTACATTTAAATCCAGACTGTTCCACGATTATAATAAACTTAACGTGTTGTTAATTCAGCCTCGTCTGCTGGAAATGGCCTTCTCTAAATATGTTCAATGGTCTATTCCCCCAAAAGTCAAAGAAACACATTTTAAAATTTGTCACAGACTTATCCAGGGTCCACATTTCTACACAAACGATTTAAATTTGATAAAACAGGGTGTGCCTTTTGTGATTTTACTGATGAAACCTTAGAGCATCTTTTCTTTACTCGTCCTGTTTCTACACAATTCTGGAAAGACGTTAGAGAGCGGTTGTCTCTTAAAATGTCAAATATTCCTAATTTAAATGTCTGCCATATTTTCTATTTTGTGTATGACCTGGATGTTAAAATATCTGATCTTGTCCATATAGTTTTCCTTTTGGCTCAGTACCATAGACACTGTTGTAAGTGGAGAGACTCTAGCCCATGCTTTAGACACTTTATAAACCAATTCAAATTGTATTACTCCTCTCTGAAACTGCTAAAATCGGACTCTGCTAAAAACATTTCACATTTAATGTCCCAACTCCTTCTGTTTTGATTATTTTACTTATTTGTTCTCCATTGTATGCCTTACATATTTGTAATCCCCTTGTTTTTGTTATATTGTTCACTTGTTTCACATGTCTTGATATTACCTTTGCAAGATATTGTGGAGTCTGCATGTTCTCCTCGTGTTACCGTGGGTTCTCTCTGGGTTCTCTGGCTCCTCCCACCGTCCAAAGACATGACTGTGGAGGTTAATTGAGAACTCTAAATTGCCCGTAGTGTGTGAATGTGAGAGTCAATGGTTGTCTGTCCTTGTCTCTGTGTTTGCTGCGATGAGTGTCCACTGTCCAGGGTGTACCCCGCCTAAGGACCAAAGTCACTGGAACAGGCTACCCTTCCCTAACGGGAATAAGCGGTAGAAGATGAATGAATGAAAAAAAAAAAGTGATAAATATAAATCAAATCAAATCAAATCAATTTATTTTTATAATGCCCAAAATCACAACAACAGTTGCCTCGATGGGCCACAGGTAAAAGCAGTTCAGATAACTGTCCCAGAATGCCCCTGTCCTTTGACCCTCCTTCAGGAAAAACTACAAAAAACCCCATGGGAAAAAGTAGAAACCTCGGGGAGAACCACAGTGAAGGAGAGATCCTACTCCCACGGACGGACAGGCTGCAGATGAACTAGGCAGCCTGTCTATAATCTGACTATAAAAACGGTAAAAACAAAAAACAAACAAAAAAAACCCTTACAGTTCCGTGGTCTCTGTCTCAGGTCCACGACTCCCGGAGAGACCAAGCTCCTGGCCTCGGAGGTGTACGAGCTGCTCCAGACGTCGGCCGCCCCGGAGCCCGAGCCCAGGGACCAGCCCAGCGCCCGCAAAAAGGCCCAGTTCTTCCTGGGAGCGAGCAACAAGCGCGCCAAGACCGTGGTCCTGCACATCGACGGGCTCGACGACGCGGTACGGTGCACTCACCGTTCCAGCGCGCCGTAAACGCAGAGAACGGAGAAAAAAGAATGAGCAGAGGACGTTACCTACGCATTTGTTTGGCTATAACTGATATTTGACAAGGGGACACTACTTTTCGTCCAATCAGGCAACTTGTTCTGTTCATTTATTTGATTTTTACAGTTTTTAAATCGTTTATTAAACTAAAAAACACACGCACAAGAACACGACACACTCTCATTTTACTACAACACAGGTAAGATAAATATATTCAAAGTTTTGCTAAAAATAATGATGTATTTTATAATTTTTTTGCTGTTTTTTTGGTTTGTAATGTCACTTCCTGGTTGTAAATGATGACATCACACCAGGAAATTACTTTGTAAACTGAGCTAAAACTCCGCTAATGTCACAGATTTCTTTATTCCGACAAATCAAAATGTATGTAAACGCCTCTATTTTGTTGAATTCATGTTTTAAGGATAATTTAAGTGGTTGATTTCGTGTAAATTATGCATCACCTTTGGATGGGCGGAGTCTCCCCAGTGTGATGTCATCAGTTTCACACTGATTTTTCAACTTTTCACCACCAACTACAACTTGACCGGTGTGAAACGGGAATTTTTATGCACAATACGTATTAATACACCAAATAAAATCTAATTGTTAGAACCTGTCATACGCCCTTTAAAACCTCTTTCTGAAACTTAAAGGGCGTATGACAGGTTTTTATGATTTTCTAATTTTGACTTTATTCACTGCGTTAATACTTGTACATATAAATGATAGTTTTACACCAATCAGGTCGCTGTTTGTGGAGAAACGTTGAAAAATATGTTGAAAATTACAGGAAGTAAACAAACTGATGACATCACACTGTGGAGACAAACTTTATACATGATTTACACAAAATAAACTACTTTTTTGACCCTTTAAACATTAATTCAACTAAATAAATAAGTTCAAATATATTTCTATTTGTCAGGTAAAATAATTGATGACATTAGAGGAGTTTTAGCCCAGTTTACAGTGTGGTTGCTATGGTGATTTCATTATTTACAACCAGGAAGTGAAATTAAAACGTATAAAACTGCTAAACCAGGATAACGTTTGTAAAGAATTGTAGCAAAACTTTAAATATATTAAGGTAAATGAGTGTCCGACCTGTCATGGGCCCTTTAACCTGTCATGGGCCCTTTAACCTGTCATGGGCCCTTTAACGCTAAGCAGAATTTTCAGTTTTCCCTGTTTTTTGGGCAGAAAACAACAACGTCACGCACATTCTCTGACAGAAACGAATGAGCGATTTACCTTTGACGTGGGCGGGGCTGTCCAAGCGGCAGGACAGTCCCAAGACGGTAATGATGGGCCACTTGGTTGGTATTTCCCCGTGAATAGTGGGCACTTTTCACACAAACAGAATTCTTTAGCAGCAGTTTGGTGGAGCAAAACTATCGACCAAAAAGACACGACACGATTAACGCCACAAATTACAACGGCTGGAAACTAAACGTGCAGAGAATAAGAAAGGGCCAGTGTTCCGTTAGCCTCCCGTTAGCGTTAGCCTCAAAACATCACAAACTATGAAAAACCGGGGCTGTTTTGGCACGTGACGCTCGATGGACACACGTGAGCGGCACCAGGGCGGAGTCAGAGACATTACACCGGGAAGTGTTTGTGGAGATGGCTAGCGTTAGTGCCAGGAACTGAAATTAGCATTCGCGTTAACCACCGAAATCTGACATCATTCTGGACAATAAACACCAAAAACACGGCGGGACGCAACCGTTTGACGATGAAATGTTTAGTTGTGGTAAATATTCATCACAGTTTTATATTTGTAAAGTTTGTGAAGAAATGTTGAGAAATAAAAGTGCAAAATGACAGGAAGTGGAGCTGAATCCCTCTGTGATGTCATCAAAAGGCGACACACCATTGAAAAGACAGAGACCGTTTAAACCATCATCAAAATAAAGTCTTATCAGGGATTATTTCTGTCAACTCTAACTGTTGTGTCGTGTGTGGATGTGGTCCTTGTTTACAGTCTGGTTGCTATGGTAACGGTTGGCCCTTGTTTACAGTCTGGTTGCTACGGTAACAGTTGTAGAATTGCCTCTTAACGGTGTCATGTTTGTGTCGTGTTCAACAGGAAGTGACGTCATAAACTTTAAACTGACAAACAGGACAAATGTTTAAAACTGAAACAGAATCGTGTGTCGTTGAATCTGTCAGCGTTCCCGTTTTAGTCTCTGTTCAGTCCTGTTTAAATCCCGTTTCAGTCTCGGTTTCAGTCCCGGTTCAGTCCTGTTTAAATCCCGTTTCAGTCTCGGTTTCAGTCCCGGTTCAGTCCTGTTTAAATCCCGTTTCAGTCTCGGTTCAGTCCCGGTTCAGTCCTGTTTAAATCCCGTTTCAGTCTCGGTTCAGTCCCGTTTTAGTCCTGTTTAAATCCCGTTTCAGTCTCGGTTCAGTCCCGGTTCAGTCCTGTTTAAATCCCGTTTCAGTCTCGGTTCAGTCCCGGTTCAGTCCTGTTTAAATCCCGTTTCAGTCCCTGTTTAAATCCCGTTTCAGTCTCGGTTTCAGTCCCGGTTCAGTCCTGTTAAAATCCCGTTTCAGTCTCGGTTTCAGTCCCGGTTCAGTCCTGTTTCTGTTGCAGAGCCGGCGTGGTCTGTGTGAGGACGCCCTGCTGAGGATCCGAGGCGTGATCAGCTTCACGTTTCAGATGGCGGTGAAACGGTGCATCGTTCGGATCCGCTCGGACCTGAAGGCCGAGGTACGGCCCTGCTTCAGCGGACCTGGTTAACTGTGACACCCTGTGGTCCAAAGAGGGCTTCTCTTATTTAGTAGAGACTGGATTTAGGCCTGGTGCAGACCTGGTCCTGGTCCAGTCCTGGTCCTCATGTGTCTCTGGTCTGGTCCTGGTCCAGTCCTGGTCCTCATGTGTCTCTGATGCAGTCCTGGTCCTGGTCCAGTCCTGGTCCTCATGTGTCTCTGGTCCAGTCCTGGTCCAGGTCCTGGTCCAGTCCTGGTCCAGTCCTGGTCCAGGTCCTGGTCCAGTCCTGGTCCTCATGTGTCTCTGGTCCAGTCCTGGTCCAGACCTGGTGCAGGCCTGGTCCTGGTCCAGCCTGGTCCCGGTCCAGTCCTGGTCCTCATGTGTCTCTGGTCCAGTCCTGGTCCAGACCTGGTGCAGGCCTGGTCCTGGTCCAGTCCCGGTCCAGTCCTGGTCCTCATGTGTCTCTGGTCCTGGTCCAGTCCTGGTCCTCATGTGTCTCTGGTCCAGTCCTGGTCCTGGTCCAGGTCCTGGTCCTGGTCCAGTCCTGGTCCTCATGTGTCTCTGGTCCAGTCCTGGTCCTGGTCCAGGTCCTGGTCCTGGTCCTGGTCCAGTCCTGGTCCTCATGTGTCTCTGGTCTGGTCCTGGTCCAGTCCTGGTCCTCATGTGTCTCTGGTCCAGTCCTGGTCCTGGTCCAGGTCCTGGTCCTGGTGCAGTCCTGGTCCTCATGTGTCTCTGGTGCAGTCCTGGTCCAGGTCCTGGTCCAGTCCTGGTACTCATGTGTCTCTGGTCCAGTCCTGGTCCAGTCCTGGTCCTGGTCCTGGTCCTCATGTGTCTCTGGTCCAGTCCTGGTCCTGGTCCAGTCCTGGTCCTCATGTGTCTCTGGTGCAGTCCTGGTCCAGGTCCTGGTCCTGGTCCTCATGTGTCTCTGGTCCAGTCCTGGTCCAGGTCCAGTCCTGGTCCTCATGTGTCTCTGGTCCAGTCCTGGTCCTGGTCCAGGTCCTGGTCCTGGTCCAGTCCTGGTCCTCATGTGTCTCTGGTGCAGGCTCTGGCGTCGGCGATCTCTTCCACTGGGGTCATGAAGGCCCAGCAGGTCGTCAAAGGAGACGACGGACAAGAGGTATTTATTACACCCCACGCTCTCTGTGGGTGGAGTCTGCATGTTCTCCTCGTGTTACCGTGGGTTCTCTGGCTCCTCCCACCGTCCAAAGACATGACTGTGGAGGTTAATTGGAAACTCTAAATTGCCCGTAGTGAATGAATGTGAGAGTGAATGGTTGTCTGTCCTTGTCTGTGTCTCTGTGTTTGCTGTGATGAGTGTCCACTGTCCAGGGTGTACCCCGCCTAAGGCCCAAAGTCACTGGGACAGGCTCCAGTCACCCGCGACCCCTAACGGGAACAAGCGGCAGAAGATGAATGAATTAATCAAGATTGACCACAGGCTGTGTCTGAGTGTCGACACTGTTCCTCTAGAGCAGTGGTTCTCAAACTTTTTCACTCATGACCCCGAAAATAAAAATAGTTCACATTTGCAACCCCCAAACACAAAAAATAGGCGACACACAAAGTGATAAATGAGCCTTATATCTAATGTTTGATTTTATTTTGAGAATATAGACCAAGAAAAATGACTTTTATTGGCCAACAAATACAAATCTACATTTACCACTGCATTTGAAGGGTGTCAAGCCTTGTTTAACACTTTTGTATACATTTTTCCCGTCATCTGGGGACCCCCGGAAATCATTTTGCGACCCTCATTGGGGTCCCGACCCCTAGTTTAAGAACCACTGCTCTAGAGGGCACTGTACAGAGGTCACGCCATCTTTAGTTCTATCCAAATGTCCATTAAACTAGTGCACTCAAAATTTCCCACAATGCATCTTGAAAAGTAGTGCCCAGTGCTGGTCACTAGAGGTCAGTATTGACCACAATGCATCACGAGAGTCGGAAAAACCACAGGGACAGGTTTAACTGAACACGACAGAATGAAGCAGAAAGAGCTGTTTAGACGAACTGTTTATGAGATCATGAACAAGTCACTGGGACAGGCTCCAGTCACCCGCGACCCCTAACGGGAATAAGCGGCAGAAAATGAATGAATGAATGAACAAAACACTTTAAACAAACCGTTAGCAGCAGGTGCTAGCATGTTTAACATGTGATCCATAGTTAATAAAACTTGTGATGTTTATTAGTCATGAATACGTGTTGGAGGATTTGATCCAGATTCATTACCGAAATACATTTTTATCAGAGTTTTGCAGATTTTAAAAATGTTGCTTTTTTTTTTTCATCTGTCCTCGTAGACACCGTAGTGACCAGAGTCATGTGAGTCAAGTTGAGTTTGAATCGCTCTGTGTTTGAGTCTGAGTTTTTAGTCGGATCAAGAGCAGGACTGTGAGTGAACGAGGGGCTGGAGAGCGAGTGGGACATTCAGGCTCAGTGTATTTTGTGTCACAGCCAGAGCTTTATTGTGTTTAAGGAGCAGCTCTGGATAAAAGGATTTATATCTACAGTTTGTTCACATTATTTCGTCAGAGAAAGAACAAACACAAAAAAGTCCAATTATCAAAGTATTTATTACAAGTTCGTAAAAAGTCCAGTAGAATTTGACAACACAAGATGGAGCTGGAGGTGGTTACCGCGGCGACGCGCTCTCCGGCTCTTACACAACTCTAAACGGGCCGGTTTGGTTCACTTAAGACGGTGGAGACACATTTGAAGCGCTCCAAAGCGCAGCAGGTGACGGGAGGGCATCTGACACGCCTGTCGTCTGTGGCAGGTGCTCGTGCCGTTCCCGGAGGACAGCTCTGTGGAGGTGGAACAGAACCAGGACCTGCCGGAGTACCTGCCCGAAGACGAGAGCCCGTCCCTGGATCCGGACCGGGCCGTGACCCGGGTGGGCCCCGCGGAGGGAGGGGCCGGCTGGTTAGGGGCCGCCACCAACTTCCTGTCCCGCTCCTTCTACTGGTGACATCACTTCCTGTCACGTGACTCTGAGACGTCGACAGAAGAAAAGGGCTCATTCCTCCAGCGGTGCAGGACGGCTCAGTCTGGCTCAATTTGACTCAATCTGACTCAGTCTGTCTCCAGTCTGGCTCAGTCTGACTCATTACAGCTCAGTCTGACTCAGTCTGGCTCAGTTTGGTTCAGTCTGACTCAGTCTGACTCAGTCTGACTCAGTCTGACTCAGTCTGGCTCAGTCTGACTCAGTCTGGCTCAGTTTGGTTCAGTCTGACTCAGTCTGACTCAGTCTGGCTCAGTTTGGTTCAGTCTGACTCAGTCTGGCTCAGTTTGGTTCAGTCTGGCTCAGTTTGGTTCAGTCTGGCTCAGTTTGGTTCAGTCTGGCTCAGTTTGGTTCAGTCTGGCTCTATTTGGTTCAGTCTGGCTCAGTTTGGTTCAGTCTGACTCAGTTTGGTTCAGTCTGACTCAGTCTGACTCAGTCTGGCTCAGTCTGGCTCAGTTTGGTTCAGTCTGGCTCAGTTTGGCTCAGTCTGACTCAGTCTGGCTCAGTCTGGCTCAGTTTGGTTCAGTCTGGCTCAGTTTGGCTCAGTCTGACTCAGTCTGGCTCAGTCTGGCTCAGTCTAGTTCAGTCTGGCTCAGTCTGACTCAGTTTGGTTCAGTTTGGCTCAGTTTGGTTCAGTCTGACTCAGTTTGGTTCAGTCTGGCTCAGTTTGGTTCAGTCTGACTCAGTGTGGCTCAGTTTGGTTCAGTCTGGCTCAGTTTGGTTCAGTCTGGCTCAGTTTGGTTCAGTCTGGCTCAGTTTGGTTCAGTCTGGCTCAGTTTGGTTCAGTCTGACTCAGTCTGGCTCAGTGTGGCTCAGTTTGGTTCAGTCTGGCTCAGTCTGGCTCAGTCTGACTCAGTCTGACTCAGTCTGGCTCAGTCTGACTCAGTCTGGCTCAGTCTGACTCAGTCTGACTCAGTCTGACTCAGTTTGGTTCAGTCTGACTCAGTCTGACTCAGTCTGGCTCAGTTTGGTTCAGTCTGGCTCAGTTTGGTTCAGTCTGGCTCAGTTTGGTTCAGTTTGGTTCAGTCTGACTCAGTCTGGCTCAGTTTCTGTAGAACAAAAATCCACTTGTGTTACATTTGGAAACTTGATTCTTCAAAATTCTGGTGACCGTCTTTTCTCTACATTTCTCCAGGACTTCACAGTGTCGCTCCTGAGAATGACTTTTCACAGTTTGGACCTGGTTTGGACCTGGTTTGGACCTGGTTCAGGCCCAGACTTGGACTCTGGTCAAACTCTGTTCTGTGTTGACATTCTCTTTAAAGTGATTGGACCAGATTCTGTTACAAACCAAATGTCTTAACCCACCAGAACACTGCACCACAGGACCTCGCTGCTGTGAGGTGTGCTCTGCCACCGCCTGATCTTGCCTGATCTCGCCTGATCTCGCCTGATCTCGCCTGATCTCGCCTGATCTCGTCTGATCTCTGAAGCTCAGCAGCCAAAAGATGAGTTTTTGGAGTCAATCACAAACCAATGATGAGAGACATTTGTGTTGGATTTTCATAACTCTGAGAAACACTGAGGACTTTGTGTCGACCGATGATTCCATGTTGTATTATGTTTAAACCTGACGAGTGCTTTATTTTGTCTAAACTGTGTCTTCTGCCTTTATTTATATTTGAAATGTGTTCTCCTGTTACATTTTTCACAGTTGTCTCCACTTTTTACTTTTTAAAGTAATGCAGTGATTGTTTGAGTTCCTTTCCTGAATCGTGTGACTGTGAGTGACTCACTGCACGTGTGCGCTCATGTGTTAGGGGCGTGTCCTCAGCCTCAGAGACGTGCCTCCTGCGGCTGGTTTTAGCGTCTGCGCTCGGCTTTCACTCGACTTCAGCAGCTCAGACTCTACGACTCACCACAAATATCAGACGAAATCCTTACCATCAACGGCCGTGCGCTCGTCGTCGTGCGCTCGTCGCCGGCGCTTCGTCGCCGTCGCGCCGTCGTCGCCGTCGCCGTCGCCGTCGCTTCGTCGTCGTGCGCTCGTCGTCGTGCGCTCGTCGTCGTGCGCTCGTCGTCGTGCGCTCGTCGTCGTGCGCTCGTCGTCCTGCGCTCGTCGTCCTGCGCTCGTCGTCCTGCGCTCGTCGTCCTGAGCTGGTCATCTTGAGCTGGTGTCGTCTGATTGGTCGACACTGATGGGGGAGGACGACTATCAACAATAAATGTCATGATTTCACACCAGAACAATTCAGCCATGAGAAAAATCTTCTTGATCTTTATCAGAACTCCTAAAGACCAGAAGGTAATACTATTTAAACATTCATAGTTTGTGTGATCACGTTGTATTTTGTAAAAAGAGTGTTTTTGAAATGTTCGATGTGTCAAAATGAGTATCGAGTATCAAGCCTTTTCACTTCAACCAGATTCACGTCAGTGACTTGTGCATTTGTTCTCTGAATGCGGCGTTCTGTTGCAGCTGCTGAAGTCACAAAATGGATCGATTTTAAAATGGAGTTGTTCGAAGTGCCATGACTATTTTCAGTTAAATTAAATGAAGGAACTTGATGTAAATGTCACACTTTAAGTACTTTTAACAGATTTCTACGATGTTGCAACAATAACACATAAAAGTCTGTTTGTCCCAGCCCTCTGTGTTTTTTAGCTAAACACTGAGTCATACCAAGCCCCGCCTCTTCACACAAACTGACCAATCGCACGTCTCCATTAGAGCTGCAAGATTGAACGCAGTCGAATCAAAATCGCAATTTGAACGCACACAGTCAGCAAATCACAAAGGCAGCCGTTTGAAGTGCAATCATTTCCTCCAAAAACAACGACAATATTCAGTTGATTCTGCACGAAATCTGCTAACCCTGTAGTTTAGATTTGTTAAAACACGACTCAACATCTGAGACGAGCAACAAAAACGCAACTAAAGAGACAAAAAAACAGCGACAAAAACACAAACACGACTTTAAAGGGACACATTCTGCTGCACAGACTTATCTGAGAATCTGCTGCTGTTTTAAGTCCTTGAATCATTTCTGCCTCTGTACACCGTCACCGCTAATGCTAGGCTACATTAGCAGTCCCTTAAGCGACAACAGTGTGTAAGCACTGGGCGCCCCCTGCTGGCTGCACATACTCAGTGTCAGGGAAAACGGCAGAGAAACTGGTTCATTTGATCCATAATAAACTTTGTTTCACAGCATGAGAAGCACATTTAAGTTCAAGACCATGTTTAAAGGATAAAAATATGAAAAATTAATCATTTTTCATTTAAAGTCTATATGACAGTTTTGACGACATTTCACTAAAACTTTGTGAACTTGGTTATAGTTTAGATTTTGCCTTTTTCGCCCCAGTTTGACAGATTTTGTAAAGTTTATGATGTCACTTCCTGCTTGAACATGGGCAGTAAATATTACATAGTTAGAGCTAATTCTACAACTGTTACCTAGCAACCAGACTGTAAACAAGGGCCAACTGTTACCATAGCAACCAGACTGTAAACAAGGGCCAAACCCCACATAAATGACACAATAGTTATGATTTCACGTATAATAAAACCCGATAACTACTTTATTTTGTTGAATGATGGTTTAAACGGTCATGTGGCAGTTGCTGTGAACTGTATTTGTGTTTTCAATGGTACGTCGCCTTTTGATGACGTCACAGAGGGATTCAGCTCCACTTCCTGTCATTTTACACTTGTATTTTGCAAAATCTCTTCACAAACTGCAACTTCACAAGTGTAAAACTATGATATATATTTAGCACAGGTGCCCTCCCACCAAACTAAGTCATAATTAGAACATTTTGAGAACCTGAAATATAAACTTGAAGCGACAAAAGTGTGTCAAGTGACAAAAAACAGGACCGTCAAAAACACAACTAGAAACGACAAAGTGACCAAAAGTGACAGAAATGCACCAAAAAACGTCATAAACACAACTTAAAGCGTCAAACATGCGATAAAAGACAGCAAAAGCAACAAAGACGCAACTAAGAGCGACAAACGTGACCAAAAGCGACTAAAAGCACCAAAAACTCGACCAAAAGCAGCAAACGCATCTTAAAGCGACAAAAGCATGACTAAAATTAAAACATAAATCACAAAACTGTTCAGAAAAATCTCAATCTGATATTTCCCCAAATGGTTCGGCTCTAGTCTACATTGTCTCTTGACCTTTGACCTTTGACCTGTGTTGATCACACGACCTTTTCCTCTGCAGACTTTGTTTTGTCTCTGCTCTTTCCGTCTGATGGTCATTGATTATTATTGTCCGTGTTGTTGATCATATATTTATTTTTTTGGCTGGTTTTGATTAAACTCAGGTCACGCTGGAGACTTTCACGTTATGTTTGAGCTAAAGACGTGGCTGAAGTATCTTTATTGTTTGCTGCTGATGTGAGATCATAAATAAACTCCAAATGACCAAACATTGAAGAGGTTTTGATGTTTATTACTCTCTGGTTGTGGAAGAGTTTATAACCTGTCATGAAATTATCACAAAGACAATTGAACCTAGACAGTCTGAGAGAACAACCTTCTACTGACTGAGAATTAAACAGATAATCAGACACTGGCCTTAGGCTTTTTTACGTGCACGGGGAGAGTGAGTGGCGCCTTCATCGGCTCGTCCCACTCTGCAGTGGCGCTTCCGTCAGCTCATCCCACCAGCAGAAGTGACGCTCTGTTCAACTTTCTGCTGCCTCTTCCAACTTGCCTCTCACTTCCCCTGCCTTTTATTCAGTTTAGACAAGCATATGTCAGCATACCTATGTTGCTCCCACGACCTCGCAGGGCAGGAAGCAACAGCTGCTTTTGACAGATGAGAGAAATAGGAAACAGGTCAAGGAAAACACCATATAAGGTTGAAAACAACATTGTTCCATTAAGCATCTAGTTATCTATTCTGGTAGTCAGCATTTCACACGTAAGCATATTCTTGCAAATGCATTATTATTACCAGAAATGTGTCATTTTGACAAGCCCTTAATACAAATTCTCTTACATTTCCCTCCTGTTTGTCAAAATAAACATAAAAAAATAATAATCATAGAAAAACACTACAAAGTCTCTGTCACATCAGCATTACAACGCTCTACTGGGTAGGTTTAGTTGTAACACGACATGTGTACTCTGTAGCTTAAGGTTGGTCCAATTTATTGTAGCCAACACTCTTATAGTTAGAGTGATGAATGATGTTACATGTTATTTCTAACTCTGACACTGGATGAAGCATAAGGTGTGGTGCTTCATTAGAATGATGTGGAATAAATGTACAGACATAACATCCCTGAGTTACATTATAACTTTCTGCTGTTAATCTAGCCATTCTGTACCATAAGTTATCTAATTCAACATGAATTTTGACCAAGGTTCTTTTCTCCACAGTTTGTGGAGGGGGTTCGCCTGTAATCAAGAATTATAATGTAAACACCACACTTTACTTCTTTGATGAGATAGTCTCTCTCATGTCTCTGTTTCTTCATATCAGCATCTTCCATCTTGATTGTAGATCAACGTAGGATGCGCAGTAAGAATTTACTGTAAGAACACCTTTTTCCTCGTCGCGATGCCCAGAGGTTTGCCCACTGTAAGAACATCGTTGTCATCAATAGATACAAAAGAAGTCCTGCGTCTAGAAGAGTCTAATGTTGCGATGGTTCTGGTGTCAAAGTATTTCGTGGTTTGCAGTGTGATAGATGCACCCAGGAGGAGCGTCCTTCTACTTTGACAGCAGTAGGTGTAGTTAGCAGCACTCGATGAGGCCCTTCCCACCGGGGGCTGGTCCAGTTCTTCTTTTTTTATGACTTTGATGAACACTGTATCTCCTGGTTTCACCACCTGCAATGGGGAACAATTGCCTTCGGGCAGATTATGCGTTCTTCTTGTTTCCTTCATTTCAAACAGTTTTCTCATGTGAGTTACTAGATCATCAGGCTCATCTGGTTGAGCTGTGATGGGTTTCAGATCTGGTAGAGTATAGTTTCTCCATATAACATTTCAAAAGGACTCAATGTCTGTCCATCTGCAGGGAGAATGTGCATGTATGTTTTATGCATGTCAAACACTGTCTGCAATTTTTTTTGAATAGGTATTAAAACCATAAGTGTTATAATATTTGTCTACCAGTCTATTCATCCCTCCTGTTGACACATGGCATTGCCCGTGTGTCACTTCATCTGCCCATTTAAACATGGACCTGGGTAGCCATGGTTTATTATCAGGTCCTATAAAAAGTCCATCTATTTCTTTTGCTCCTTTTTGTAGCCAAAGTTGTTTCTCTTGGTCCAATGCTTGGGCTTGATCGTAGGATGTCGTCATGTGGTCGTGGAGATGTATTTATAGTCAACGTCTCTGTACCAGTGGCAGCTTGTTTCGCTGCTGTGTCCGCGAGTCTGTTTCCATTTGAAAAAGAGTCCTTTTTCGTGGTATGCGCCTCACAGTTGCATACCGCAAGTCTCTTAGGTAATTTAATTGCTTTCAAAAGTTCAATCAAAAGGTCTTTATGGGTCACAGGTTTGTAACAATAAGATCTGCACTGCATGTGGCACTAGGAGGGTCAATTTGTGATATAGTACCACTTCTGCTGATGCATGTACTGCCATTGCTGCAGCGACCACTGCCTGTACACAGTGTGGCATAGCTCTAGCCACTGGGTCTAGCTGGGCCGAATAAAAAGCGATTGGCCGCAGTTTTGTACCATGTTTTTGTAACAAAACTGATGTCATGTGTTCCTCTCTACAATCACATGTTTGAATTAAATCTTTTTCATAGTTTGGAAGTGCCAGTACAGTGGTAGCTGCCAATGTAGCTGTTACTTTTTCAAAAACTTTATCCATTTCTGCAGTCCATATTATTTTGTCTGTAAGTTTCATTTCGTCTGCATGTATCAAGTCTTGGAGTGGTCTTGTCAATATGGCATAATCTATTACCCACTGTCTCCAGTAATTTATCAGGCCCAAAAATGACATCATTTGTTTCTTTGTCTGAGGTTTTGGGGCTGATAGAAACCAGACGAAAAGCAATTTTGACAGTGTCTGTCCTGTTGCTGTGAGCATGTGGCCTAGATATTTCACTTCCTCTCTCCAACATTGCTGCTTGTCTTTGCTGATTTTGTTCCCTGTTTCTGCGAGTAACTTTAATGCTGCAATGGTGTCTATTTTACAATTGTTTTGATTGGAATTTATTATTAATATGTCATTGACATATATTAATATTTGACTTCCTTTTGGTAGTAAAGTAAATTTTTCCATGGTAGAAGTGATGGCTTGGCTAAAAATTGTTGGACTCTCACAATACCCTTGTGATAATCTTGTGAAAGCATATTTTTTGCCATAGTAGGTAAACCCAAACCACCCACTTGAGACCTCATCCAATGGGATGCTGAAAAATGCATTGCTCAAGTCAATGACAGAGAAGAACTTTGCTTCTGGTGAGATAGAATTGAGCAATGTATGTGGGTTAGGTACATTTGGTGCTCTCGCTTTTACTGCTTCGTTTACAGCTCTTAGATCCTGAATCTTCTCTACTCCTCTGAGGGTGGGGCTTTTTTAACTGGAGTGTTGCATTCTGCCTCTGGTTTCTCTGTTATTATACTTTTTTAAAAATAAATCTTGTATCACTGGAGCGATGCCTTTTTCTGCATCTTTCTTTAAAGGATATTGTCTAACCACAGGTCAATATTCTGTTTTACCTATTATTTTTACAGGTTTAATGCCTTTCATTAAACCTACATCGGTGGGGCCTTTGCTCCACAAGGTGTTTGGTAAATCGGCTAGTTCTAGTTCCTCTTCTGTGGTCAGTGCTAATATCTCAGGTCATGCTCTATCAGTGAGATGGGTTGCAGGTATTTGAGTTACTCTCCAGTTTAACCTTTGTCGAAACCCAGCCATTTTGACTAATTTTTCTGATGTTTTAGTTAGGTCATTTTCAGGTCCAAAATGTCCAAACTCCACCAGTAGTGTGGGGGTCCTTGTGATTCTAACACATTTAGAGCACAGTTTGGATCACTGTAGTTAACTGGCATGACACCCATGGTGCCATCTCTTAATGGCATAATCGCGAGTCCCAGTGCTGCCAGTAAGTCCCTTCCTAATAAATTATGTGGGCAACTTGCCAGCAGAACAACTTTACGTTCCAGTTCTGGGGTGTTTGGTACTTCAAATGTTAATGGTTGGCTTATTTGTGCTATAGTAATTTTACCACTAGCTCCTAATACTCAAACTTTTTCTGTACTGGCTTTAAATTCGTCTATGTGTTTAATTACGGTTCTGTCTGCTCCGGAGTCTGCTAAAAATAACATATGTATTCCATTCACTGCCAATGTTACGTGTGGTTTGGTTTTGTACACTTCATCTGCAGCTAAATATATTTCATCTACTACTTCCTCTTCATTCCATTCATCTGTCTGCTCAGCTAGTCACATATCTGAGTCTACCCTCTGTTTCCACTTCCCTTGTCTTTCCGGTCTATCACGTTCTAAATCCCTATTCTTCCTTCGGGGACAGTCTCGTGCGAGATGTCCTTTTTTTGTGGCAAATGTAACACTTGCCTTCTCTTCGATCAATTTCCTTTTGATCTTCGTATCTTTTATTCCTATTTTGTCCTTCGTATGGTCTGTTTCGGTCTCCTTGGTTTTGTTGGTTGAGAACATAAACCGCAGCTCCAGTTTTAATCGCGAATCACGCCTTCAGCGTGCGTAGCTCAAGTATTAAAATCTGCCATACTTGCAGTACGGAGTCTGTCCGAGTCTGTCAGTTCTTTTTTAACCATTCCTGAATTCCAGAATGGAATCCATTTAAATGTACTGTTTTTAATTGTTGTTGAAATGCCAAATCTGCTTCGTCATTTTCAGGGATGCCACTGTTAATTTTAAATACTTCTCTCATTCTGAGCAAAAATTCTACTACAGATTCATTGTCTTTTTGTTTGCATTGTTGAATGGCTAAATAATTTGCCCTTTTTTGAATTCTTCGTGCTTGTGCAAAGAATCCATTAGGTGGTTGCAAATAAGCTAATATTGTATTCCACTCTCTGATTTGATTGTTTTCTCGTGACTCATAATATTGAGACACCAGTTTCCATTTTAGGCCAAATGTGAATTTTAGATGTGAGCACATTTCTTCTCCATTTAATTTAAAACCTTCCTGGAGTAAGGTTATGTCTCTGATACATTTTTGAGTTTTGTTTCGTTCATTGTGGAGGGCCATGTGCACCTGGACCAACACAAGAAGGAAGACAATACAACTTCCCCTTTTTTATGTTGCATTATAGTTTACAATAATAACACCCAATTCAGGAACCAATTTATAATTTTTTTAATGTATTTAATATTACTATTTATGTTTGACGAAACTCTACCCAGCATTCAGTCCTGTTCTATGGTCACTATATTAACCCATGCACTCTTCCTTAACTCCTCTTACAGAAATACATCTATTTTTTTACGTTAGTCCTTACATTTGGTCATGATGTCTGAGATTAGTCTTAATTCTCCTCACTTCATTCAATTGTAGTTGACAGGTGAATTTATATTTACTTTTCCATTTTTTAACATATTTTACTGAGTCCGGGAAATGTCTGGTCATGTACTCTAAGTCTGTCTCAGGTTTCAAAACTTTCTTAATTACAGTATATGATTTTTCTTTGGTTTCGTCATAATTATTTTGCCACATTTTCCTTCAGAGAAGTGTTTACTGGGTTTAAATCATAGACTGTAGATATCAGTGGACCATGTTAGCATGCTAGCCGCCGCGTTCCAAATAGGAAGCAGCTATGGAGGCGCTCCTGGCTCCATAAAGCCGAGCTGCCATTCACTTTCTATTGGGACACTGGTGCCCTTTACTCTGTAACTGTTTCTGTCAAACTCACCATCTTGAAACTAAAACGTCTGTTTTGACACACTCTACATGAATCGGGTGTTTTTTTTTTTCGTTAGGTTGTTCATAAATCAAGTTATTAACAATAATAACTGACCAATCAGGTGCTTCCTTTTCCAGGGGCCGTTTTCGCTCATGTTAGCAACAGGTTTGATTGACAGCTAGCGCCGCACGTTGCCACCGTCTCCTTTCACCGAGGGGCGGATACCGTTAGCAACCGCGCTCCTGATTAGTCCGTGTGGTTGCCACGATACGCAGTCGGATTTCCAAATATGGAGTCTGGCTCCGCTTTAGCCGCTATAACTGCTAGCTCCACTTTAGCCGCTATAACTGCTAGCTCCACTTTAGCCGCTATAACTGCTAGCCGCGATGGGCTTCATTTGGCTGGAGGCAAACGCTATGGGTGACGTCACAATCCCATAGTCCACTGATGTACAGTCTATGGTTTAAATGTCTGACCCTTATGACAAGCTTCTAGTTCACTCTACCATGAACCGGTCATAAGCCTAAAATTCCTCATGTAAATAAGTCTTTCATCCACTTTAATGAGCAATCTTCAAACTGTAAGTTTGAGGTGAACTCATTGATCGGATGAGACTTTACCAATCACACTCTCAATCTCGACACTAATACTCTAAGTTAACTTCTGCCTGAGTTAACTTATGTCTGACCTGTATGATTGTCTCTTGCAAATCCGGTTGGGTGGAAGTTTTTGTCGCCGGAGAGGATAAGGAGGATCAACTGGCCACTTGAAAGAATGGTCTTCTTATTACTCTGCAGAGATTCTTCAGCTGTCGTTGATTATCCTCCACGGAGACGTCCACTCCATCCGGCTCGAAGGACCAAATTTCTGTCAGGAAATTATCACACAGATAATTAAACCTAGACAGTCTGAGAGAACAACCTTCTACCTAATTGAGAATTAAACAGATAATCAGACACTGGCCTTAGGCTTTTTTACGTGCACGGGGAGAGTGAGTGGCGCTTCCGTCAGCTCGTCCCACCAGCAGAAGTGACACTCTGTTCAACTTTCTGCTACCTCTTCCAACTTTTATTCAGTTTAGACAAGCATATGTCAGCATTCCCCTGTTGCTCCCACGACCTCGCAGGGCAGGAAGCAACAGCTGCTTTTGACAGAAGAGAAACGGGAAACAGGTCAAGGACAACACCATATATAAGGTTGAAAACAACATTACTTGCACTAAGCATCTAGTTCTCTATTCTGGTAGTCAGCATTTCACACGTAAGCATATTCTTGCAAATGTATTATTATTACCAGAAATGTATCATTTTGACAAGCCTCTAATAAGGAATTTCTTACATTGGAGCAAATCTAATTGTTTATACAATTCAAGACGTGCAAAAGCAGTGGTGAAAGCTGCTAGAAAAATATTTGCATCGCCCGGGATAAGACACAGTTAGAATTATACCGCCACTGAATGACTCTGACATCGTTGTTTATGAAGTGAAACTGTGAAATGTCATATTTGCTCGAAAAGAGAAATTCGAAAAAACGCTCTGGCGTGGTCACGAGAGTGGTGAGAGCAATAAGTGAGAAAAACACAAATACGGCTAAAAATAAATCAAAATCTAATCACAAACACAAAACTGATCAGAGGAATTTCAACTGGATATTTCCCCAAATGGTTCGGCTCTAGTCTACATTGTCTCCTCTTGACCTTTGACCTGTGTTGATCACACGACCTTTTCCTCTGCAGACTTTGTTTTGTCTCTGCTCTTTCCGTCTGATGGTCATTGATTATTATTGTCTGTGTTGTTGATCATATATTTATTGTTTTGGCTGGTTTTGATTAAACTCAGGTCACGCTGGAGACTTTCACGTTATGTTTGAGCTAAAGACGTGGCTGAAGTGTCTTTATTGTTTGCTGCTGATGTGAGATCATAAATAAACTCCAAATGACCAAACATTGAAGATTTTTTGTTGTTTATTACTCTCTGTGGTTGTGGAAGAGTTTATAACCAACATCACAAGAAAACATGCTGACAGTCTTCTTCAAATGAGACGATTCATGTCTTGTTTTCACTGCTGGAGTCGATCAAACAGTGAAGTTCTACAAGACTCAGACTTTAATGTCTGATTCATTACCAAATGTGTTCTTTGACAAAAGCAGCAACAAAAAGAAACAGTCAACATTTTTTACTTTATTTCAGGTAAAACCGACCCTAAAATCCAAATCTCAAGAATATAAAAACATATTTTCACTCAAGGACTACATCTTCTCCCCAAAAATACACAAATGTAAAATGTATTAGTAAAAAGACAAACAATGAACGATAAAGAGCACAAAAACTGTTTCTTTCAACAATATAAGAGTGGATTTCTTTCTCCTTGTTCTACTTCAAAATGAGCCCTTTGTCATCCATTTCTGACCTTGCAGTGTGAATAGGCCCAAACACTAACTCTTGACATAAAACAGCAGTAAATCACATAGAGCTCCCTCTGAGCTTCACAAAGATGTGTCACACTCCCAGGTACAGCCTGCAGGGGGCGCAGGGGAAGCTGTGCAGCTCATTCTTATGCTAATTAGCCTAAACAGAGGTGTCAAAATACTATTCACAAAGATCCAGCAGGGGGCGCTGTCCTCAGGTCCACCACAGACACAGAGTCACCTTCATACCAAAGTCTAAACCCTGGAAACAGAGGCTCAGAGGAGGAGCAGGAGAAGGTGTAGATATGGGACAGTTCTCCACCAGAGAGAACCTCATAGAAGGACAGAGCTCCAGCCTCAGAGTCCAGGAACACGCCCACTCTGCCTGAGGACACTCCCTCTCTGTCCCTGGAGGAGGAGACTCGTGTGTGTCTGCTGTTGTGCCAAACAGAGTAATCTCCTCCACTCATCCACAGACACCACGACTGATCATTGCATCCAAACACACACTCGTCTCCTTCTCCTCTGCGTCTGATTCTTCTGTAACTCACTGAGATATAAACCCCCCTCCTCCCGCTCCAGTCCACCTCCCAGTAACAGCGCCCCCTCAGGCCGGTGGAGCTCAGGAGCTGTTCCCACTCTGTGAATCTGTCCTCATGATCTGGACGCTCCTGCTCCTCCTCCACAAGAGTCACAGTCCGATTGTCCTCAGACAGAAGCAGACATCTGTGAGCTGTGTTTGGGTCCAGAGAGAACTCACACCAGTCTGAAACACAAAGACAATATTAGGATTCATGTCAAGACTTCAAATGTGTGAATGAAAGAAACCAAGACTCACACTTCCTCAGACCTGGGACCATCCAGCGCTCTCCAGCAGGATCCAGCCTGAAACACAGAGTCCAGTTTAGACCAGACCAGGACCAGGGCCAGAGACCAGGACCAGGGCCAGCGATCAGGGACCAGAGACCAGAGACCAGGACAATCATGGACCTCAGCACAAACCAAACCCCACGCCCCCTTCACCATTAAAGGGCCTGACGTCTGAATGAGTTTGAGCTGAACATGAGTCGATGGTTTGAGCGAGACACGGGACAGAGAGGGAGACGCAGCAGCACGAGTCACACCAAAGGCTTTATTACACATGAAAACAAAAAGAAACACTCACACTTTTGTATTACACTTTTAAAAAGTGTGTTCTGAATATTTAGCACACAGTCCAGGAGGAAATGTCTCCATCTCAAAGTCACACATGTGGGACGTCTACACTTAGGCATAAACAGTGACGTTGTGCATATTCAAGAGCCACTAAACACCAAAACCACTTTTCAACTGATTAACTGTTCAATTAGTCTTAAGTGGAGTTATAAACACACACCTGGGCTTATTCTGTCAGTTTAGTGCATTTGTGTTCAAATCTGACTTTTGGGTCAAAAACCTGCCTGCAGTGTCCTCTGTGGGTTCAACTGTGGCCTCTGCATTTGAACTTTGTGACTCGACACTGATTTGCAGGCCTGGTATCAACGTCACATCAGTTAAACCCTCTTCCTGTGAGACCCTCCTCCTGTGTGACCCTCCTCCTGTGAACCCTCCCCGTGTCAAACGTAGTCACACCGGGGGGTGTGGGGAGAGCGGAGCACCCGCACTCTCATGCTGCTCCTGTTTGGGCTCTATCAACATTTTCATTTTCATGTTCACTCATTCATTTGTTCGTTTGTTCTTTACCGGAGCAGAATTTGTAAGTTTGTCTGGACCACATGAGTCGCTGGTTTCTGCTTCAAATCAAATCAAATCAAATAAATTTATTTTTATAATGCCCAAAATCACAACAACAGTTGCCTCGATGGGCCACAGGTAAAAGCAGTTCAGATAACTGTCCCAGAATGCCCCTGTCCTTTGACCCTCCTTCACAAGCGAGGAAAAACTACAAAAAACCCCACGGGACAAAGTATAAACCTCGGGGAGAACCACAGTGAAGGAGAGATCCTACTCCCACGGACGGACAGGCTGCAGATGAACTAGGACTGACATCCACTTGGACTGTGGAGCCAGAACCACTCAAGATGGAGTTCATCCAGGCAGACGAGGTGTGGCTAATCCAGGGTTGAGGGAGTTCCTCCAGGCGGGTGGCGCATAGATCCTCCAGTGTAGAGATCGATTCTCCAGGAAGATGGGTTTGGGGGGATCGTCACTGGAGCAGCCGCCGCAGTGTCTGAACAGAAAGAGAAACATGTGAACAGCAATGAACAGACTACAGTTGAAGTAATATTACATATTGTTGATGGGTGAAGTAGGAAGAACCAGAGGACAGTGTTCAAGCTGCCATACTTCTCCAGCAGAGTTGCTCCAAGGGCAGCGTAGCTAAAACTGTAGGTTTTTATTTCTGTTCCTAACTGGCCTGACCATAAACTATTTCAAAGAGGAACGTTTTGAGCTGGTCTTAAATGTAGAGACTGTGTCGGCCTCTTTTACATGAACAGGGAGCTGGTTCCATAACACAGGAGCTTGGTAGCTAAATGCTCGACCTCCTACTGTGCTTTTAGAGACTCTGGGGACTAACAATAGTCCAGCATTTTGAGAACGAAGAGCTCTGTTTGGATGGTACGCTACTATTGCATCTTTGAGGTCGATGGGGCCATATTGTTTATAGCTTTATAAGTCAGGAGGAGGATTTTAAATTTGATTCTAAACTCAACAGGAAGCCAGTGAAGAGACTCTAACACTGGTGAAATATGATCTCTTTTTCTAGTACCTGTTAATAATCTTGCTGCTGCATTTTGAACCAGTTGAAAGCTTCTTATAGAGCTTTTAGGACACGCTGTGAGCTGGGCGTTACAATAGTCTAATCTGGATGTGACAAATGCATGGATGAGTTTTTGGGCATCATCTCTGGGCAGGATTTTTCTAATTTTGGCTGATGTTACGCAGATGAAAGTCGGCTGTTTTACAGGCTTGATTTATATGAGCTTTGAACCAGAGATCTTGGTCAAATAGGACCCCAAGGTTTCTTACAGTAGAGCTGGGGGCTACAGTGATATTGTCCAGAGAAACTATCTGGTCAGATAAAGAGTCTCGCAGGTGCTTAGGGCCCAGCAGAATGACCTCGGTTTTTTCAGGGTTAAGGAGCAGATAATTAAGAGTCATCCAAGTTTTTATGTCTTTCACGCAGGCACTAAGTCTGTCTACTTGATGGGTCTGATCAGGTTTCATTGATAAATACAGCTGAGTGTCATCTGCATAGCAGTGGAAGTTAATGCCATGCTTTCTGATTATCAGACCTAAGGGCAGCATATAAAGAGTGAACAGAACTGGACCGAGTACTGAACCCTGCGGCACACCGTAGGTTACTTTAGAACATGGGGAAGATCTCTGGTTTACATTAACAAACTGGTACCTATCAGATAAATAGGATTTAAACCAGCTTAGGGCGGTTCCACTGACACCTATATCACATTCTAACCTCTGCAGTAGAATGTTGTGGTCGATGGTGTCAAACGCTGAGGTCCAACAGAACCAGGATTGAGACCTGTCCATCATCAGCAGCTAATAACAGATCATTTGTGACTTTAACTAGTGCAGTTTCAGTGCTGTGGTACGCACGGAACCCTGACTGAAAAACTTCAAATAAATTATTGTCCTGCAGGTGGCGACAAAGCTGTTTAATCACAACTCTTTCAAGGATTTTAGAGACAAAGGGAAGATTAGAAATAGGTCTATAGTTTGCCAGTATGTCGGGGTCTAGATTAGGCTTTTTCAAAAGTGGTTTAATCACTGCATATTTGAAGGACTGAGGGACATAACCGCTTTCTAGTGAAGTATTTATTATATTAAGAATGGGATTTATAATTAGGGGGATAATTTCTTTGAGGAGTCTACTTGGGATTGGGTCTAAAATACAAGTTGATGTTTTGGAGGACATAATGACTGAAGTTATCTCTGCCTGATCAACAGCAGTGAACCTATCTAGTATTACTGAAGGATTTGTATGGGACACTAGCTTTGCAGTCTGGGCTTGCTCGGTACTAATAGTGGGAGTCATTTCATTTAGTTTATCTCTAATAGTTGTGATTTTGCTGTTAAAGAATAGAAGAAAGTCATTGCAGCTTAGAGTAACTGGTATTGAGGGTTCTACTGCGCTGTGACAGTTTGTCAGCCTGGCTACAGTGCTGAAGAGAAATCTAGAGTTATTTTTATTTACTTCTATTAAATTTGAATAATATATGGTTTGAGCCTTACACAGAGCCTGCTTATAAGACAGTAGCTAGTTTTCCATTCTTTTAGCGATTCTTCTGTGTGGGAGCGGCGTAAGGATCTCTCTAGTTTTCTTACCCTTTGTTTGTGAGAACGTAGTTCTTCGTTGTACCAGGGGGAGGCTCGTTTTGGCCTGATTACTTTCTGTTTAAGTGGAGCTGCAACATCAAGAGCAGATTTTAGAGAGTTGACCATTGAGTCAGCAGAGTTATCAATAGCACTGGGACTGGCGCTGTTAACGACAGGATCACATGACATAACATTAAATATTGGCTCTATTATTTCTCTGAACTTTAAAATAGATTTTTCAGATATTGTCCTTTTCATTATAGTTTTAGTCTGAGAAGCTGAATAGTCTTTAAGAATAAACTGAAAGGTAATTAGGAAGTGATCTGACATTATTGGGTTTTGGGGGAAGACATTTAGGTCACTAATCTCTATTCCAAGTTAGAACCAGGTCCAGAGTGTGCTGGTGACTGTGGGTTGGTTCATTTACATTTTGAGTGAAACCAATGCTGTCTAATAAAGCGCTAAAGGCAATTATTTTCATTCACATGAATGTTGAAATCCCCACCACAATATTTTCCCAGTCTAATACTAAATTTGATAGGAAGTCAGAGAACTCTGTTAAGAACAATGAATAAGGACCAGGAGGTCGATAGATTATTATGAGCAAAACAGCTTTTTGGTTTCTCCAGTTTGGGCAGGTGATTGATAGGATAAGGCTTTCAAATGAGCAAGACTCATTATTAATTTTATTAATTTTAGGACTCAGGAGTAAACTAGAATGTGAGATTACTGCCACCCCACCTCCCCGGCCTGAGCTCCTGGCAGCTTGAAAGTTAACATGACTCTGTGGGGCCTCATTTAATCTGACATAATCATCTTGTTGAAGCCAAGTTTCAGTTAAAGCTAAAAGATCAATATTATAATCGTTAATTAATTCATTAACTAAAAGTGATTTGGAGGAAATTGACCTAATGTTTAACAGTCCACATTTTACATGCTTATTTATTAGTTTATTTGTATCATGTGTAGGGATTATTTGTATTAAGTTATTTGGTCTGACACCTAAATTATCTGTGTTTGGATCTGACTTATTATTTACACGAGGGACACGCACAGTCTCTATTTGCTTTGACTCTGAACACTTGACCTGTGACAGCGCGGGCGAGAGCTTAGCGACAGAGAAGAGACTTAACCAGCTCCTCTGCACCCAGGACTCACATTTAGAGCGTCACTTTAGGCGACTAAGGCTATCGGCCAAATTCCGAACTCAAAGGGATGTACCCTCCGAAGTCGGATGGATGCCATCCCTGCGTTTGAGCCCGGGCTTTCCCCAGAACGCACTCCAATTGTCAACAAAGACTATGTTGTTTTGAGGGCACCAACTAGAACCAGCAGTTGAATGCTGAAAAGCGGCTGTACATTTCAGCATTGACCCGATTGGGGAGGGGACCAGAAAATATTACGGTCTCTGACATCGACTTCGCCAATTCACACACCGCTCCAACCTGCACTTTGAGCACTTCTGATTGTCTCCGCCGGGTGTCATTACCACCTCCGTGAATCACGATACGACGGAACCTCTGACTACTCTGTTTTAAAAGCCTAAGGTTTCCTTCGATGTCACCCATTCTGGCCCCCGGATAACACCTAACTGAGGCTGCTGGCAGCTTCACGTCTCTGACTATGGAACTTCCAATTACCAGAGTGTCACGTTCGGCGGGCGTGTGATCGCCAAGTGGGGCAAACCTATTGCAGACGGGAAGCTTATGGTGCACTAAAGGCTGGCGTTTAGCGCATCGATCCCTCCGAACTGTCACAAATCTATCCCTGTCTTGTTCCTGTTTGGTCCCGGCTGCGCGGGAGGCGCTGGGGGGCTGGTCTTACCCTGAGGCTTAGCCTTGCTGCCGCTAACACTGCTAACCATGCTAACACTGCTACCTGCGGCGCAGTCCGGTAAACCTGATGCTACGACCTGGCTATAGCTAGACTTTAGCTCCTCCACAATGCGGATCCGCGCTTCTAACTCTGTAACCCTGGCTTCCAAAGCTACCACTACACTACACTTCATGCAACTCTCCCTGTCGTCAGTGAAGGAAGCAGGGTTCTGACTCAACATATGACAACTTGAACAGGTAAGGGCGAAAGAGGCGGAGGACGGGCCAGCCATGGCGCTAGTCGGCTAGGCTAGCTCCGATTGATGCTAGCGGGCAGGGGGGATTTAATCCACGAAATACTGAACAAAGTGAGCTAAATGAGGCTCCGGGTTGTTTAGGGAGCAATCAAACTTTCAATTATGTGCAGGAGGGTAAGATAGTTTTTGTATAATTCGTGGAATAACAATAAAGTGTGGAGCACGATCAACTCGTAAAAACAGAATACACTCACCGGATGTGACGTCAGCCGGAAGTGGACGACATATTCTGCAGCGTTGCCAAACATTATCTTTTGGAGGTTTGTGGCAGAATAATTTCACTCACACAAGTTATTTGTCAGGATTGTTGGTGTAAAGATTGTCCCGGTGTAAACCACAGCTGGGCTAGAATTGTGTAAACGTCCTTTTATTCACGATTCGAGATCTCAACCCCCTCCCCCCACCCATCCAGTCCAGCCCCCAAAAAGCTGCTGGACCAAAAGGTGTCTCCCCCTCCTGAGACCTGTCCTGTCCTGAAACGGTGCAGATGAGCCAACTCCTATCTTCACTGACATTTTTAACACTTCCCTGGAGTCATGTCCCCCTTCAAGTCGTCCATCATCGTCCCTGTCCCCAACAAGCCCCGGATCACTGGACTTAATGACTTCAGGCCTGACTTCAGGCCTCAAATGACTTCACCATGAAGTCATTTGAGCGCCTGGTCCTGCCCCTCCTCAAGTCCTTCACCTCCTCCACTCTGGACTCATCTCAGACGGCGATGAGGAGCTCAGTGCCCAGAAGATAGTGGAGATGATTGTGGACTTCAGGAAATTCTCAACCCCCCTGCCCCCCCTCGCCCTTCAACACTGCCATCATTGAGTCCATCGAGTCCTTCTCCTCCATCACCATGTGGTCCATCCTCACCTCCTCCATCACCGTGTGGTCCATCCTCACCTCCTCCATCCCCGTGTGGTCCATCCTCACCTCCTCCATCACCGTGTGGTGCTGGAGCCACAGCCAGGGACAAACAGAGACTATAGTACAGCATTGTGCTTCTGCTGAGAAGGCTGCAGCCTTCATTCTGTCCAAGACGTGTACGTCTCCAGGACCTGTGCGTCTCCAGGACCTGTGTGTCTCCAGGACTCGGAGCAGGTCGATCACAGCTGACCATTCTCAACGGACTATTTGAGCCCCTCCCCTCGGGCAGCAGGCTACGGTCCATCTGGACCAGAACCTCCCGCCACAACAGTTTCTGTCCCTCTGCTGTTGGACTCATGAACACTCATGGACACGTGCACTTAAGGCGCCTCGTGGCTGCACAGGAAGAACAACAAACAGTAAACACACTGGTGCAGGGGAAACATGTGCTGGTGCTTCACACAAGTGGGTTAAATGAAATAGAACATTTAAAACCAGCATAGATTTATATCAAGGGTGTGGCGGGATCCTTCAACAAACTTCAAGCTTAGTCGGCGTATGCGTTTTGGTGATTTATTGGTGCTCTCCCACAGTGGCAAAAAAAGGTGAAAACAGGTGCTCAGACTAATATTTACAGTGACTTATTTACAACAATTCATTCAGCAGTTGAAAAAAAAAAAACACAAGGTCAGAGTAGACTTCCCCTTTAAGTCTGTCAGTCTTACTTAGCGCACGTTACCTTCACTGTAACCCAGTCACAACTGGAAGCAGAGCTGCAGAGCTCACCTTTATACCCCTGTTTGCCCCACCCACATTACATACACACATGTGAACTATTATTTACGCCACTTCTACATATAAGTGGTCAATATTTCAAACATGGAACAACACACAATAGGAGCAGCTTTCACAGAAAATTATCATATTTCATGATACACTTTTAATATGGACAAAACTGCACTAATTGACCATGCAAATGATGTGGCCCCCACATGACCACTGAAACCCGCGAGACGGCGGCATTTAAACCCCCAGCGCGGAAACATCCGGGTTTGCCAAAACGCACCACGGAGGAGAGAGGAGACGGCAGCGCGCTGGGGAGTAGAACGGCAGATTTTTAACGTCGTAGATGGGCAGAACTAACGCTCCTAAGTGTGCACCCTTAGTCCCGCCAGAACATGATGGAAAAGCTACGAAAGAGGCCGTTTAATACGTGTTTTAACTGTACAAGCGCGGCGCGCAGAAAACAGGGGAACAAGCGCGCGCGTCTTCACGTGCTCTCCTCAGGGACCGCGCCCTAGGGACGGACCCGGTCCGTCACAAAGGGGTTAAGGAGGCTTTTGGACTTTAATTATATTAATTAACATAATCCACCACCACGGGGCGGGGCCAGTGACAGAGCCACACCCACAGGGAGAACCCACTTGCCCTGACGGAACTTTTGTGGAAGCTACACGCGGGACGCCTGGAAGAATTGGCCAGTTCTGTGTCTGGAAGTTCTGTCTGTGGAAGACGTTGGGGGCTCCTGCTTATTGGACTGGGCACTGCCTTAAACTATTGCAACATTTCTAAGACATCTGCCTTCAAAGCAACCCAGCCGCTGTCTGGTGCCATTAAAAGGCACTTCTGCAACGTGAGCAGCAGCTGAAGGGATTAGAACAGAGAGAGGCAAACACCAGAGATCGATCTCTGCACTGGATGATCTGTGCTCCACCCGCCTGGAGAAGTCCCTCAACCCTGGATTGGCCATGCCGTTTCCTGGATTAGCCATGCCTCGTCTGCCTGGACGAGCTCCCTCTTGAGTGGTTCTGGTTCAGTCCAAGTGGATGTCAGTCCTAGTTCATCTGCAGCCTGTCCGTCCGTGGGAGTAGGATCTCTCCTTCACTGTGGTTCTCCCCGAGGTTTCTACTTTTTCCCATGGGGTTTTTTGTAGTTTTTCCTCGCCGCGAAGGAGGGTCAAAGGACAGGGGCATTCTGGGACAGTTATCTGAACTGCTTTTACCTGTGGCCCATCGAGGCAACTGTTGTTGTGATTTTGGGCATTATAAAAATAAATTGATTTCATTTGATTTGATCCACAACATCTCAGCACGGACGGTGGACATGTAAGAACATGTGGACAACATGGAAGTCAGACCAGTGAACTTCTACAACTGATGTGAAGGGGTTACAACAAAGAGATGCACAGACTGAGGAGCTGATTCAACATGTCAGCACGGTCTTTGAAGACGAGCAGAAATGAGTGGATGACACCGAGAGGTGACCAGAGAGCTGCTGTGGGGTATTAGGGTCTGACCACAAGAATGGAGGAACTATCAACGCTACTACATGAAACTGAGGCTTTTAAGTGACGCTGAGAACCAGAACTGATTGATTATGATCCGGACAAATTGCCGAAGATCAAAAATTGATTATTCTAAATGTATTCTAGTCCCCCAACTGGAGTCCTGCAGCAGCTGTGACCCGGGTCTTATCCTCACTCCTGCCCCAAGGACAAGGCCAAAAACTCCCAAACATCAGCAACAGTTTCACCAAAGCATCTTAAGATGCCTTCTACCCCAACCTCCCGTCTGCCATGTTGTTGTCACCACAATTGTAGTTACAACTGTATGTTGTGTCTGTTTATTGTTTATTGTCTATATGTAATTGTATATGTTATGTTGTAACAGCAATTGTAGTTTCAAAGGTTTGTTCAGTGCTTTGAGCGCCTATTAGGTGGAAACGCGCTCTGTAAATAAAAATCATCATCATCACTGGCAAATCCCCACAGTTATTGGTCTTGACTGAACAGAGGCATACAAATGTCCTGGGACTTACCCGGGGAAGGCGCCCAGAGACGGAAAGAGTGAGAGACAGAAGGACAGAGCGTATACGTCTTCAGTGGGTCTGGAGCACAGGAGGACACCGGACCAGGACACGACCAGATACAGCGCCCCCCAGAGCCAAAGAGTGTGCTGCGTTTGTGGAGACAGATTGTCCTGGTGACTGTGTGTGAGCCCTCATTTTGTGAAGGATCGTGAAACTTTTTGTAGCTTTTAGCATTTTTCTTGATTCACAATCTTTTAAATTGTTTCATTAATATCTTGTAAAAAAAAGAAAACACTGAGTCCCTGGTCCATTTCTTAACTGTGGATTTAAACAAGCTCTCTGTTCCAAAGTCATGAAGGGAACATTGTGGGTCTGGTTGGGACAGTGGGACAGTGTGGTGTTTGGGCTCGGGTCAGGTTGGATCATTTGACCCGATGTAAACTCTAGCGCGCGGTGCTTGGAGACAAATGTCAGGTGTTGGAGCTGCGTCTTGTGTCAGCGCTTCATTAAACCAAGCCTCGCTCGTGTGCTCCGATTGTGGGGCCACTTTTCTCTCACGTCCGGTCGTTGTTTCATGAATCCATTCACAGATTCAGAGGGATCTTCTCTGCGTCGGGTCAAAGATTGTACGATCACCACGCGCCAACTAAGGGAGAACACCGGGAAAGAGTACGAGCTCGTGCACGAGTGCACACAAATGCACTTCAAATGCACCTGTAATCGAGAATAAAGAGAGGAATAAACAGCCCTGCTCCGTGTTTAGGAAACATTGGCTTAAAAGTGGAAATCTAAGTGTGGTTCATTTTATAAGATGTATTTCCTGATGATTTCCTGCATCAAACACTTCCTCAAACTCTTCACTTCTGCAGAGTCCCCTTTTCACCGAGTCTCCCTCACCTCACAGACTGTAGGGGGCAGTGTGTCTCACCTCACAGACTGTAGGGGGCAGTGTGTCTCACAGACTGTAGGGGGCAGTGTGTCTCACAGACTGTAGGGGGCAGTGTGTCTCACAGACTGTAGGGGGCAGTGTGTCTCACCTCACAGACTGTAGGGGGCAGTGTGTCTCACCTCACAGACTGTAGGGGGCAGTGTGGCTCGTCCCGTAGAGCGGTCAGGAGCTCTGCTGAGGGTCCTGGATGGTTGTAGCTCAGGTCTAACTCTCTCAGATGGGATGGGGCGGAGCTTAGAGCTGAGACCAGAAAAGCCCCGCCCCTTTCAGAGACCAGACATCCAGACAGCCTAAAGACACACAGCATTACACTCATGTGACCACAAGGGGCAGAGTGCATCATGGGAGCGTCTCACCTGAGAGTCTGCAGCCTGCAGGGGGCGCTCTTCAGTCCAGAACACAGCAGCTCCACTCCTGAGTCCTGGAGGTCGTTGTGACTCAGATCCAGGAGTGTGAGACTGGAGGAGCTGAGGACTGAGGCCAGAGGACCACAGCAGTCAGAGGACAGTCCACAGGAGCTCAGACTGAGGACAGAGAGGGACATTAGAGACTAGAACATGACACAGAGTTAAACACAGACTGAGGACAGAGAGGGACATTAGAGACTAGAACATGACACAGAGTTAAACACAGTCTGAGGACAGAGAGGGACATTAGAGACTAGAACATGACACAGAGTTAAACACAGTCTGAGGACAGAGAGGGACATTAGAGACTAGAACATGACACAGAGTTAAACACAGACTGAGGACACAGAGGGACATTAGAGACTAGAACATGACACAGAGTTAAACACAGTCTGAGGACACAGAGGGACATTAGAGACTAGAACATGACACAGAGTTAAACACAGTCTGAGGACAGAGAGGGACATTCAAAGTATGTGAATTATCTTGTATCTTGTCTGAAACAAATATTCATATAATGGCTGTCACAGAGACACACTTAGATGAAACTGTTGAAGATACGGCTTTAGCAATAGAAGGATACAATATATTTAGGCTTGACAGAAACAAATATGGTGGAGGTACTGCATTTTATATTCAAAATAACATTCCGGTTAAAATGAGAAAAGATCTTGGCATAAATGGTATAGAAGCCTTGTGGCTTCAAGTGCATCTTCCACATCGTAAGCCAATACTGACATGTTGTTGTTATCGACCACCAAGTTCAAATACAGAATACTTGAATAATATATGTTCAATGATCCAGAAAGCCACTGATACAAATCATGAAGTGTTTATTCTTGCAGATATGAACATCGACTGGCTCGCTAATAATTGTTCTATGAAAAAAACTGTGTGTGACACCATTAATGTATGCAATCTAGTTCAGGTAATAAATTTACCAACCAGAACTAGTACAAACAAGGATGGACTAATTACATCTACTTGTATCGATCACATTTACACAAATTGCGCTGAAAAGTGCTCTAATATGATTTCAGTATCAGTCGGCTTCAGCGATCACAACATAATTGCTTTAAATTTTAAAACAAAAATTCCAAGAGTAGGACCTAAAGTTATTCATAAAAGAATGTATAAGCATTTTTCTGAAGAGGATTTTATTAGAGATGTGAAAAATGTACAATGGGATGTCGTGTTAGAGAACATGCATGCGGAACAGGCTCTCACCACCTTTTGTAATTTATTTACTGAAGTGTGTGATAAACATGCCCCAGTAAAGAAACTCTCTGTGAGATCTGCCAGGTCCCCATGGTTAGATGTTGAACTGAAGCAATGTATGAAGGAGAGGGATCATATGAAAGAGGTTGCTGTTAGATCTGGTAATCCTACAGACTGGCAATCCTATAGGTCACTTAGGAATAAAGTCACAAAAATTAATAGGCAAAAAAGAAAACAATACTATCAAACTAAATTTGAGCAATGTGGTAAAAATAGCAAACAAGTATGGAAGACAATTAATGAACTTATGAGTCGGAGTAGGGTGGGTAAAACAGCTACTTTTCTCGAACTTGATGGGAACTTCATAACGAATTCTTGTGAAATTGCAAACTACTTTAACAATTATTACCAGGACAAAGTTAATACAATTAGGAAGGAGATGACCCCAGTGGATACTGAACTGTCAACAACAATAATAAAAGAACAAATAATGGATGGAAAGAATTGCTGTTTTGACTTCAAGCATATTGATAATGAGGAAATGTTAAAGCTGCTTCACAATCTAAATAGTGACAAACCTTGTGGTATAGATAATATGGATGCAAAACTCCTAAAGCTTGCAGCTAAATTAATTGTCAAGCCTCTATGTCATATTTTCAATTTATGCTTTGAAGAATGTGTGTACCCAGACATGTGGAAAATATCAAAAGTTGTCCCCTTGGTAAAGAATTCTCGACAACCTCTGACTGGGCAGAACAGTCGACCCATTAGCATCTTACCTGCCCTGGGAAAACTGATGGAGGGTTTTATGTGCAGACAGATTCAGAAATATTTTGATGTAAATTGCATTTTTTCTGATGTCCAACATGCTTATAAGGAAGGTTACTCAACCAGCACAGCACTCACAACTCTTACTGATGAATGGCTGCGTCAGATTGATTGTAAACAATTGGTAGGAGCTGTGTTTCTTGACTTTAGTGCAGCATTTGATCTCGTTGATCACAGACTTTTACAAATTAAACTAGCTGCTTATGGTTTCAACAGAGAAGCTATACAATTTATGTGCAGTTATTTATCTGACAGAAAACAATGTGTTGCCTTTTAATGGTTCACTTTCAAACACGACAATACTCTCATGTGGAATTCCACAAGGCAGCTGCCTAGGCCCTCTGCTTTACAGTATTTTTGTAAATGACATGCCATATGTTCTTCAAAAAGCAGGTATGACTGTATATGCGGATGATACGACCATATATGTTTCATCTGCTAGCTTGGATTTGGTCAATAATCTGCTACAACAGGAGCTAATGTTTGTTTACAAATGGGTCGAGGAGAACAAGTTAAAACTGAATATTATGAAAACAAAGTGTATGCTATTGGGATCAACACAATCTGTCAGGAAAAAACCCAAGTTAAACATATTTCTCAAGACTCAATTATTAGAACAACTTACTGAGGTTAAACTTTTAGGTGTCACATTAGATCAAACTATGTCATGGACAACTCATATTAATTATATCATTACTAAAATGAGCAGAAATATATCACTAATCAGAAGTAATGCATATTTTATGTCAAATGAAGCGAAAAAACTTGTAATTCAATCACTTGTCTTATCTCACCTGGACTATTGTCCTATTGTGTGGTCTAATGCTGCCAACAAAGATCTAGACAAACTACAGAGAGCTCAGAATCGAGCTGCAAGACTCGCTCTAAATTGCCCATTTAGAACTAATGTTAATAATATGCACAGGAGACTGTCATGGTTGAAAGTCAAAGACAGACTGGCTTGCAGTCTGATGTTGTCTTTGCATAAAATATGGACAACACACAAACCTTTGAGTCTGTTTTCACATTTACTGCCCACCTGTAACAGACACGGCTTTAATACAAGACGAGCCTCTCACACTTTCACTCTGCCTAAACCTAGAACTAACGCACTGAAAAAAACATTTCTATACAGAGCCATTTCTTACTGGAATGTGCTGCCGCAAAAGCTGATTATAATAGAGAACCATCATGTTTTTAAAAGAAGCTTAAAGAAATCAATGTTGGAAAATGTAATCGTGCTCAATGTTTAAGGCAAACTGTACCATCTTTGTGTTTTATCATAATACCTTATGATTGAACTCAAATGTAGTGTTCTGTTTTTTGATTGTTAATGCTCGAATTTTAATATGTACTGTCTTGTAGTGTTTTAAATTGTGAAAGTGGACCCCAGGAAGAATAGTCTCTGCTGCTGTAGAGACTAATGGGGATCCTTAAATAAACAAACAAACAAATTAGAGACTAGAACATGACACAGAGTTAAACACAGACTGAGGACAGAGAGGGACATTAGAGACATTCTAGTCTAAAAGTTTAGATAAACATATCTAAACAAATCTAATGGGAGGCAGTTAATAACTTCTTAGTCTGTCGGATGTGATTAGAATTAAAATTTAATGAACTTCCTCTTCTTGAAGAAGCTGCAGACTTGGATTAAAGGTGAAGTACCAACTGTTACGAGCCGTGTCCCTCACCCTCATGTGTCACCTGTAGCTCTGCCCCCTGTGTTCTTGTTGTGTCCCTGAACGCTGCACTCCATTGGGGGAGGTGGCCGATGCGCAACGCACCTGTTTGGAGCAGTCTCTCCATTGACACTGATAAGAAAACAGCCTGCTAGCGCGTGCTTGTGCGCGTTCTAGAGACTCAAGTTTTGTCCCCATCCCCCCTTTTAACTTTAAATTAATTAATAAATTAAATGAAAACTTTTACTCTGCCTAAAGTTCCTTTCCACATTTCACTGCAGTTCTCTTTTGTTCTGGTGTGTGTTTCATGCAGAATGTATTGGTGATACCAGGGATGTAGTTGGTCGACTCACAGCAGCGACAAACCCGCCCTCCTTAGCCCTGATCACTCTTGTGTTGTGGCCAGCCCTCAACAGGAAGTGATCATAGGGCGGGGCTTATTGGAGCACGTGCAAAGGTCTGACAAAAGGTGTTGACTGAGTGGCTGTGACATCTTGGATTTTAGTCTGAATTTACATAAAGTTGGTTTGAGTTCAACTGTGCCGCGCTCTGGTGGCCTGGATCACACTGCGCTCCTTGTCACTCCCTCTTAGCTCCTCCCTCCCCGCGAGCCTGTAGTGAAAATCAACGGAGCTGGTTTCTTAAATCCCTCCTTGAACCGCCACCTTAAGGTGGTTGAGGGGTTTGAGCACACGAATGATCCTCGGAGCTGTGTTGTCTCGGACTTATTGCACCTGGTATGGTCAGCCATGGCAAATAGGTCCTGGGTGATGGGTCAGACCAAGATCAGTTCAGAAGCCCATATCGTGAGGGATGTCTGGAGCCTTCTGTCAGCAGGTCTTCAACTCACACCTCCGGGAGAACTTCTCCCAGATCCCGGGAGGCTGGGGACATGGAATCCAAGTGGACCATGTTCTCCACCTCCAGTGTCGATGTGTCGGCTTATAGCTGTGGTCACAAGGTCTATGGTGCCTGTCATGGCCGCAATCCCCAAACCCGGTGGTGGACCCAGGAGGCAAGGGTGCTGTCAGGCTGAAGAAGGAGTCCTACCAGGCCTTGTTGGCTTGTGGGACTCCTAAAGCAGCTAACAGGTACCACAGGCCAAGCGTATCGCAGCCCATGTGGTAACAGAGGCAAAAACTCAGGATTGGGAGGAGTTTGGAGAGGCCATGGAGGAGGACTATCGGTCGCCCTCAAAAAAATTCTGGCAAACCGTCTGGCGCCTTAGGAGGGGAAAGCAGTGCTTCACCAACACCGTTTACAGTGCGGGTGGAGAGCTGTTGACCTCGACTGGGGATGTTGTCGGACGGTGGAAGGAATAGTTTGAGGATCTCCTCAATCCCACTGTCACGTCTTCAGAGGAGGAAGCAGAGGCTGAGGACTCAGAGGCGACTCTTCCATCTCCCAGGTTTAAATCACCGAGGTTGTTGGCTCCTTAGTGGCTCCGGGAGTGGATGAGATCCGTCCTGAGTATTTTAAGTCTCTGGATGTTGTGAGACTGTCTTGGCTGACACATCTCTGCAACATCATGTGGCAGTCTGGGACAGTTCCTCTGGACTGGCAGACCGGGATAGTGGTCCCTCTGTATAAGAAGGGGGACCGGAGGGTGTGTTCCAATTACAGGGGAATCACACTTCTCAGCCTCCCCGGTAAGGCCTACTCCAGGGACTGGACTGGAGAATCCGATCGATGGTCGAACCTCAGATTCAGGAGGAGCCTGTGGTTTTGGTCCCAGTCGTGGACTGGACCAGCTCTATACTCTCGGGTGCTCGAGGGTTCATGGGAGTTTGCCTCAGTCACATGTGCTTTGTGGATCTGGAGAAGGCATTCGACCGTGTGCCAGGGACGCCTTGTGGGGGGTGCTCCGGGAGTATGGGGTCCGGGGTGCTGTGTTCGCATTGCAGGCAGTGAGTCAGACCTGTTCCCAGTGCATGTTGGACTCCAGGGCTGCCCTGTCACCGGTTCTGTTCATAATTTTTATGGACAGAATTTCTCGGCGCAGTCAGGGTCAGGTGGGCGTACGGTTTGGGAACCACAGGATCATCTCTGCTGCAGATGGTGTCGTCCTGATGCTTCTTCAAACCAGGACCTGGAGCGCTGGGATGGTTTGAGCCGAGTGTGAAGCAGCTGGGATGAAGATTAGCTCCTCCAAATCCGAGGCCACGATTCTCGACCGGAAAAAGGTGGCTTGCCCTCTCCAGGTGGGTGGAGAGTCCTTGATCCAAGTGGAGGAGTTCAAGTATCTCGGGGTCTTGTTCACGAGTGAGGGAAGGATGGAGCGTGAGATTGACAGGCGGATCGGTGCAGCGTCTGCAGTGATGCAGGCGCTGTATCGGACCGTTGTGGTGAAGAGAGAGCTGAGTCGAAAGACAAAGCCCTCGATTTACCGGTCAATCTACGTTCCTACCCTCACCTGGTCATGAGCTCTGGGTAATGACCCAAAGGACAAGATCGCGGATACAAGCGGTCGAAATGAGCTTCCTCCGCCGGGTGGCTGGACGCTCCCTTAGAGATAGGGTGAGGAGCTCAGTCACATGTGAGGAGCTCGGAGAGGAGCAGCTGAGGCTCAGGCATCTGTTCTGGAGCCTTCTGAGTAGGATGCACTTATTCAATGTTGTCTTTAACCCATCACTGAACCCTTCACAGTTAATAATCGGTTAAACGCTTGTATTAACACAATGTTTTTAGTTGTAGGTTTTTTATTTTACGAGTCATAATAGACATTACGTCGTGAGCACAGAGCAGCGACACAAACAGGTCTTTGAACTGTGCATGACACGACTGAATGAAAGCTCCTGTAAACACTGTGACTGTTGTAGAGATTATGAATAAAGCTCTGTTTATTGAGAGTTACAGCTGCCAACTTTAGTCTGTGCAGGTAAAAGATTGATGGTTTTCCATATGAGTTAAAAAGTCTCTTTTCTCCATCAATGTGAAATCCAAGTTAAAGTAGAAATAAGTCACATTTTTACCTCATGAAACGTCTTCCTAAGTCCGTGTGGTGGTTGCAATGTATTTTTGGGGCGTTCGAAGCCCCTGCTGTCCCCCCCTGCCTTCTCTGGGCAGAAAACCAGCTGCAACTTCCCTGATGCCGAAGACAACTCTTCTGAGAAAACTTGGTTGTCTTTTTTATATTTGGCGAAAGAAATGTTTCTGTATGTGACTGTACTTTTTTTTATTTCAATTAAAAAAACAAAAAAAAAACAAATTAAAAAAACAAAACAAAAGTTTGCTGTTTCACAAGAGAGCTGCAGGTTAGTTAGTTCTGCTTTAATAAGTTACAGTATTAGTTACCATTTAAATCCTTGTTTGTTGGTTCTTCCACCACAAGAAAATCCCATTGTAAAAACGTTGAGTAAATTCTGCTTTTTCCCAAATAAGTTTATCATAAAAGTAGAACCTTGTGAATAAATTCAACCTCTACAAGAGGTCTTCATCTAATTATTAAACATTTGATCTTTTCACACTTGTCCGACAGAGCCATGTGAGTCACCGTGTGACGCTTTGGGGTGAGAGCTGATTGGCTGTGCAAAGGTGGTCCACCCGCTTCACCTTTGTGTCTGAAAAAGCTGTTCTAAATCTGTGCAAGTGGACAAAAAATCCTGCACGTGAAAACTAGAGACGAGCCGAAGGGTTTGTGAGAGCGAGGGACGAGTTAGAGCTGTTTAAAGATCTACTTCCTCTCACTGTTTGAAAGTCCAGCACCCGAGCCATGAAATCAATTAAAATATAATCATAGAATAATAAAAAGGTATTTAGTCTTTGGTGCAGCTGCAGTGCATTTACAGAAACTACAGCCCACATCAGGATGGAGCTTTGGTCCACCTGGGCCGGCCCACGTGGACCAAAGAGGTGCAGCTGCAGTGCATTTACAGAAACTACAGCCCACATCAGGATGGAGCTCCAGTCCAGACTCTGAGGATTCTCCTTCATTCTTTCACTGCTCTGTCCAACACAGAGACTTTACTGTTGGACCAGTGCCTCTGGAGATGTTCTGAGACTCACCTGAGAGTCTGCAGCCTGCAGGGGGCGCTCTTCAGTCCAGAACACAGCAGCTCCACTCCTGAGTCCTGGAGGTCGTTGTGACTCAGATCCAGGAGTGTGAGACTGGAGGAGCTGAGGACTGAGGCCAGAGGACCACAGCAGTGATGGGACAGTCTACAGCCAATCAGACTGAGGACAGAGAGGGACATTAGAGACTAGAACATGACACAGAGTTAAACACAGTCTGAGGACAGAGAGGGACATTAGAGACTAGAACATGACACAGAGTTAAACACAGTCTGAGGACACAGAGGGACATTAGAGACTAGAACATGACACAGAGTTAAACACAGTCTGAGGACAGAGAGGGACATTAGAGACATTCTAGTTTAAATTTTAGATAAACATATTTAAACAAATGTAATGGAGGCAGTTAATCACTTCTGAATCTGTCGGATGAGAATTCAAATGTAATGATCTTCCTCTTGTTGAAGCTGCAGTCACTGCAGACTTGGATTAAAGCTGAAGTACCAACTGTTACGAGCCGCGTCCTTCGCCCTCGTGTCACCTGTAGCTCCGCCCCCCTGTGTTCTCTTTTGTTCTGGTGTGTGTTTCATGCAGAATGTATTGGTGATCCTGGGGTGTACCTGGCCGTCTCACAGCAGTGACAAACCCGCCCTCCTGAGCCCTGATCGCTCTTGTGTTGTGGTCAGCCCTCTACAGGAAGTGATCATTGGTTTTTGGAGCGTGACTGTGTGGCAGTTTCGTGCAAAGGTCCGTCAAAAGGTGTTGACTGAGTGGCTGTGGCCTCTTTGATATTGCTCTGAATTTTCATATCTGTTTGTTTTGCTTATTGTCTCATCTTCTTGCCTAGTCATTCTTTTATTTTCTTTTTTGAATCACTGCTCACTGTCCTAAAAACTGGAAATAGATCTGATTACCTGGTCTCTGGGAGCGATTGACCCAATATTTCCCATAAGAAGGGTGCACCGGGAGAACCCACTTGCCCTGACGGAACTTTTGCGGCAGCTACACACAGGACGTCTGAACAACTGGCAGGTTCTGTGTCTGGAAGTTCTGTCCATGGAAGACGTTGAGGACTTCATTATTTTTGGAATCTTGATATTGGGGCTCTTGCTTATTGGACTGGATACTACCTTCAACTATCGCAGCATTTCTAAGACAGCTGCCTTCAAAGAAACCCAGCCGCTGTCTGTGAAATTAAAGAGTACTTCTGTGACGTGAGTAGCTGAAGGGATTAGAAAAAAGAGAGGCAAACACCGGAGAGCTGGTCCAACATCTCAGCAGAGATGGTGGACATGCAAGGATATGTGGATCACATCGAGGTTACTACATGAAACGGAGGCTCGTAAGTGACGCTGAGAACCAGAACTGATTGATTGTGATCTGGTCAAATTGCCAAAGATCAAGAATGGATTATTAGAAATGTTCTCCCTCCCGACTGGAAGTCTTGCCAGCAGCTGTGACCTTATTTTATCCTCACTCCTGCCCCAAGGACAAGGCCACGGAAGTAAGTAACATCAGGAACAGTTTCGCCAAAACATCTTAAGACGCCTTCTACCCCAAGCCCCCATCTGCCATTTAACATCAGTCTGAACTTTTCCTCCTTTTAGTTTCTAAAACAGGTACTTGCATCCTTTGTATGGATTAATTACAGAATACAGCTACCTGCTATGTATGTCTACCGTTCATTGTTTATTGTGTGTTTGTTGTTTGTTGTCACTGCAACTGTAGTATGTTGTGTCTGTTTATTGTCCATAAATGTAATTGTATAAGCTATGTTGTAAAAGCAACTGTAGTTTAAAAGGTTTGTCAAGCGCTTTGAGTGCCTATTTGGTGGAAAAGCGCTCTATAAATAAAACTCATCATCATCATTGTTAAGCATGAACAACTTTAATCCTGGCAAACCCAATTAGGCAAGGAGGAAATGTTTTTTTTTTTTTTGTATGTGATTGTACTTCCTTATTTCAATTAAAAACATAACATAACAAAAAGAACAAATGTTACTTCTTCACAGGAGAGCTGCAGGTTACTTAGTACTGCTTTAATAAATTATGTTTTTATTTACCATTAAATCCTTGTTTTTTGGTTCTTCCCTCTCAAGAAAAGTTGAGTAAATTATTTTTTCCCAAAAAAAAGTGTATCGTAAAAGCAGAATGCAACCTCTACACAAGGTCATCATCTAATTATTAAACAATTGATCTTTTCACACTTGTGAGTTACTGTGTGACACTTTGGGGTGAGAGCTGATTGGCTGTGCAAAGGTGGTCCACCCCGCTTCACCTTTGTGTCTGAAAAAGCTGCACGTGAAAATTAGTGATGGGCCGAAGGGTCTGTGAGAGCAAGGGACAAGTTAGAACTGTTTAAAGATCTACTTCCTCTCACTGTTTTAAAATCTGGCACCCAAGCCATGAAATCAATTAAATTATAATCATTGAGGACAAAAAAAAGACATTTAGTCTTTGGTCCACGTGGGCCGGCCCAACGGTGCAGCTGCAGTGCATTTACAGAAACTACAGCCCACATCAGGATGGAGCTCCAGTCCAGACTCTGAGGATTCTCCTTCATTCTTTCACTGCTCTGTCCAACACAGAGACTTTACTGTTGGACCAGTGCCTCTGGAGATGTTCTGAGACTCACCTGAGAGTCTGCAGCCTGCAGGGGGCGCTCTTCAGTCCAGAACACAGCAGCTCCACTCCTGAGTCCTGGAGGTCGTTGTGACTCAGATCCAGGAGTGTGAGACTGGAGGAGCTGAGGACTGAGGCCAGAGGACCACAGCAGTGACGGGACAGTCGACAGCCAATCAGACTGAGGACAGAGAGGGACATTAGAGACTAGAACATGACACAGAGTTAAACACAGTCTGGACTCACAGGGCTTTGGTGGAGGCTTTGACCACCTGCAGCAGACCCAGGAGAGCTCTCTCTGAGGCTTCGTATTTCCTCAGGTCAAACTCCTCCAGGTCTGAGTCTGAGGACAGTAAGAGGAAGGACAGGGCTGACCACAGAGCAGGAGACATGTATTTATCAGAGAGACGTCCTTCTCTCAAGTTTTCCTGTATCTCCTGCATCAGAGTGAGGTCATTCAGCTCGTTCAGACAGTGGAGCAGGTTCAGACTTCTCTCTGCAGACAGACCCTCTTCATTCAGCTTCTGTTTTATACACTCTACTGTTTCCTGATTGGTCTTATCACATCCTGTCTGAGTCAGCAGACCCTGCAGCAGCCTCTGATTGGTCGGTAGAGACAGCCCCAGGAAGAAGCGCAGGAACAGGTCCAGATGTCCGTTTGGACTCTGTAAGGCCTGGTCCACAGCAGAGCGGTAGAAGGAGACTTCATCTGGGTCTGGACTCTCAGAGGACTGTGGAGGCTTCAGCAGGTTCTGTCCAGAGCTGATGAAGGTCTGATGGACGTGAAGAGCAGCCAGAAACTCCTGCACGCTCAGATGGATGAAGCAGTAGACCTTGTCCTGATACAGGCCTGGCTCCTCTCTAAAGACCTGTGTGAACACTCCGGAGTACACTGAGGCCGCTGCAGCGTCCAGCCCACACTCGCTCAGGTCATCATCGTAGAAGATCAGGTTTCCTTTCTGCAGCTGCTCAAAGGCCAGTTTTCCCAGAGACTTCACCATCTTCCTGGTCTCTGGAGTCCAGTGAAGGTCCGCCCCTGATCTCTGGTGATACTTGATGTTCTGGACTTTGGCCTGCAGCACCAGGAAGTGGACGTACATCTGTGTGAGGGTCCGGGGCAGCTCTGGTGTCTCTGTTTGTTCCAGAAGCTTCCGTATAACTGTGGAGAGGATCCAGCAGAAGACCGGGATGTGGCTCATGATGTGGAGGCTGCGGATGCTCTTGATGTGGGAGATGATCGTGTCGTCTGTGAACCTCTTCCTGAAGTACGACTCCTTCTGCGGGTCGGTGAACCCTCGCACCTCTGTCACCATGGAGACGCACTCAGCAGGGATCTGATTGGCCGCCGCGGGGCGTGTGGTTATCCAGAGGCGAGCGGAGGGAAGCAGGCTCCCCCTGATGAGGTTCACCAGCAGCATGTCCACTGAGGCGGGCTCTGTGGGGTCGGTCAGGACTCGGGTTTGTCTGAAGTCCAGAGGAAGTCTGCACTCGTCCAGACCATCCAGGATGAAGAGCACCTGAAGCTGTTGGAAGCTGCAGAGACGTTTGGATGGACTGAAGAAGTGGTTCAGCAGCTGTGCCAGGCTTAACTGTGTGTCTCTGAGAACATTGAGCTCTCTGAACGTTAACGGGAATAGCAGCTGGAGCTCCTGGTGGGCCCGGCCTTCAGCCCAGTCCAGGCTGAACTTCTGAGTCAGCACCGTTTTCCCCACGCCGGCCACGCCCTTCGTCAGCACCACTCTGATTGGCTCTGGTGGATATAGGCGGGGCTTAAACATGTCTTCACAGGTGATGGTTTTCTCCGGAGCGGCCGCTCTCCTGGACGCGCTCTCCATGTGTCTGACCTCGTGCTCCTGGTTGACCTCTGAGGCCCCGCCCTCTGTGATGTAGAGCTCTGTGTAGATCTGGGTCAGGGGGGCGGAGTCTCCCGCTTTAGCCACGCCCTCAAACACACGGCTGAACCTCCGCTGCAGATCAGACTTCAGTTCATCTCTGCAAACTCCAACAGTCCCTGAATGTGAAGAAAAGAATGGTGTGAGTGGAGTCTCAGGGTGAGCTCTGGATCAGGCTCTAGAGACCGACAGATCATAGAATCACTGAGTCACAAACAGAACAGGACCAGTGTCTCTGGTTCCACCTTCAGATTCTCTGTGGAGCAGAAATCACTTGATCCATGTTGAGTTTTGGATCCTAATTCTAAAGTCATCATCACATATTTATTTCAGGTCATAATAAGACGCAAAGGACAGACAACTACAACAAAAATGCAAACAAGGTTATAAAAGACAGCTGTACCAGTGTTTCCATAAAGTTGTCTGGTACTGCACAGAACTGTACCTGGGATTCACTAGTATCAGCACAAGAGAGTTCAGAGTAATTAAGGTGACAAATGAAAAATGAAACTACAGCAACTGTAGTTTCAATGGCTTGTATTGAAAAGCGCTCTATAATTAAAACATCATCATCATCATCATCATGAACCTACCATGAACATTAAAGTTCTCATAAGAGCCTGAAAAGTGCTGACTCGAGCCTGACAGAGAAGAGCAGCATTCTGAGAGCATCATTATCTGCTACTTATATCTTATATTTACACTACAGTTTGCTGTATACAAAGGTGTACAGTACGTTCTAAATAAATATAATGTTTACATTGTCTGAACACATCTGTGATCTGTGATGAAGTGTGATGAAGTGACCCAGATATTTTGTTTTGTTGCACACAATATTAATATTTGGCCAGATAGGTAAAAGTCTGGGAAGCAGAGGTCCTTGTCCCCTTTGGCACAACACTCTTTTTTGCATTGTATATAATGTCACACTTCAGTCCATACTCAAACAAACATTTAGCAGTTGTTGAAATCTGGAACTACTGGAAGAGAGAAGGGCCAAGTCATCGGCATACATGAAGTGATTCAGTCGGTGGGACAGTTCATCCATGTACAGGTTAAATAGGGCCGGGGACAACAGCCTTCCCAGTGCACCCCATTGCTGACCCCAGAGGCGGAAATGGTATTTCCCCATTTGACCTGCATCCTCTGATTAGAGTACCCGTACACCAAAAAGTCTTATGATGCTGTTAGACCCACCTTGTTGTTTTAATTTGTCAAAACGTTTGTGATGGTTTACACGATCACCTTAGATGCAACTATAAAGCCCATTAACACAGAGGAATTTTTTCTCAGATACTCCTGTGCCGTCTCCTTCAGCCCAAAGATAGATCGGTTCCCAACCTAGATTTGAAACCAAACTGATTATCTGATGTGTCAATACTGTCCCAAGCGGTCAAGCAATATTTACCCCAGAACTTTAGAGATCACACTTGCGAATGCTGTTGGTCTGTAGTTATCCAGGACAGGGCCACTGCTAGCCATTTGGGTGCCCTAAGCATAAATGCTCCGTGGTGCCCCCTTCCCAACCCTCTTCACATGTGTAAAAATATATAGTGGTTTACTGTCTGTACTATAACATCGGTGTTACAATAGTGATTTTATATGTTTTAATTTTATATTGTATTCATCCCAATCCCAAGAGATTATTTCAAGTCCCCCCCAGGTCCCTAAATGTCCCTGCTCCGCCCCTGTTTTAGCGTCACACACAGCTCTTCTGTGGGATAGATCGAAGCTCTAGAGAACACTACAGGCTGCAAACTATAGACGCTTTCTGTTGCATTTATAAAAATAGAAGTTGAAGCACTTTGCGTGCTCCGCGATGTCAGCTCAGCAGTTTGCCATGCCAGCTGAATGGAACTAGGCAGCCTGTTTGTTTGCAGTTTAGCTAAACTGCACAAACAGTCTTTTCTGTCATTCAATCCAAACTGCCTGGTGAAGCTGGTGCCCCTCAGAGCACTTGATGCCCCATGCACTGCGTGTTAATGGAGTCCAATGGAAGCAGCGGCACTGATCCAGACTCCCCACTTGCCAGCTTTGTCCTTAATAACAGGCACTAAGGTAACAGACAGAAGAGAGTCAGTCATTAGTCCATGTGTCATAAATCTTGAGAAACACTATGCAAGCAGAACAGCAGCCTTTGGACTAGCATATTTCAGATGTTCTGCTGTAATATTGTCCATACCAGTGGCCTTCTTGTCAGCCAGATGAGCTATAGCTTGTTGGATTTCCCACAGAGTAATAGTGACCTTTTCCTAATTTTTAATGCTTCCTACTTTGAAGGGATCTGTTTTAACACAGTTAAATTAAGCAGAGTAATGCTGCCTCCATAGTTCCAGTCTATTGTCAGATCCAGAGGTTCCCTCTGAGGCATTGGGCAGTAATGTATTGACTCAGGGCTCGTACTTCATTCCAAAAGCCAACAACATTATTTGATAGCAGCTTTTTACGTTTTACATCCAACAACATAACAAATGGTACGTGATCCGTGACAGAATGCTCGTACAAAATTTTTCAAGTCCCGCCCCTTGTCTTCTGTTTGACCTAGATAACTAATCTTATCTAAACTTTCCTTAAACAGAAGCAGGGGGCGTCGGGGTACCCTTCAGGAGTTGATGACCTTCAAAGTAAGCAAGCTTACATCGACAACTATTAAAAAAAAAAAACAAGGCATTGAACTTGACCAACAGAAAACAGCTAATAACACTACAAAAAGGCAAATATCAAAGCAATTACAAAATTCAATATGGGGAAAATTAGCACAACATGCTAATCAGCTCTCCACCACTCTTGTGACCACGCCCAAGTGTTTTTTCGAATTTCTCTTTTCGAGCAAATATGACATTCCACAGTTTTACTTAATAAACAACGATGTCAGAGTCATTCAATGGCGGTATAATTCTAACTGTGTCTTACCCCGGGCGATGCAAATATTTTTCTGGCAGCTTTCACCACTGCTTATGTACGGCTCATATATTAATATAAAAAATGATAAATTAGATTTGCTCCAAGATCGAATTTTGTACGTAGACACCGATTCTATTGTTTACACAAGCACGCCCAGTGATCAATACAACCCCCTGATCGGTAATTATCTGGGAGATTTGACATCTGAATTAGAGTCTGGTGATTATATATGTAACTGGACAGCCGCAGGACCTAAATCTTATGCATTTTTGACCACGCATGGCAAGGCAACTTTACGCTCTAAAGGGATTACTCAAAATTATGAAAATTATTTTTTTTAAATTTACTTTGATAGTCTCACAGATCTGGTTGAAAATTATCTTGAAGACCATGACAGTCATCAAGAAATACAATAAAATAAAATACAATAAAATAACATGCAATATGAAAGCCTTTGAGCTCACAAATAAACAGCCGGTGATCAAGTTTGGAGTTGTCTTTGATGGGAGACGTCTCCTTCCAGATGGAGAGAACACTGCCGTTCGGTTATTAACCACTGAACAAACTGCTCATCATACTTCTCTCCCTGCTGTTTCTTCCTGCTTACTAGATGACTAAAATAATTGTTTCCACTTGTCTAAACCGTTATTTTATAGAAACATCACACGCATCACATGGAGGAAATATATTTTGACCCACGCTTCCAGGTCCCATTCACAGCTGTGCTGGTTGGAACAAATAGAAAAGAAAGTCTTTTTTTGTAAAACAATTACTCCAAAATATGGACCATACTCTTTCCAGACGTCCAGATCGGATCATCTGGTGCTATCCTATCAACCTATGTATAATGAAATAGCTAGAAATGTGAATATTCAATTTATTGAAGGAATTCCTGACTCTTTGACAGACAAAAATATTTTTCCATCAAATCAGCACAATCTTTTAGTCATTGGCGATTGTATGGATGCTGGCTCCAATCACGATGAATTAATGAACGCGTTTACAATGTATAGACATCATCGAAAGTTATCGGTAATCTTTTTAGTCAAAAACTTGTTTCATCAAGGAAAGCATAGTAGAACAATCAGTTTAAGCACAAATTATATCGTTCTCTTCAAATCACTGCGCGATAAAATGAAGATAAGAATATTAGCGCAACAAATGTTCCCCGGTCGAAGAGAATATTTTCTAGAGAGTTTTAATGATACAACTAAAGAGCCATATTCTTATTTTTTTGTTAACTCAAGGCCCGAATGTCCAGAACATCTCCGTCTGAGAAGCGGAATACTACCGCACGAGAGGTCTGTAGTGTACCAGTATAAAAGGTGATATAAAAAAGGTCAAAAAGGATTAAAAGACCTTCCTATTTTAAAGGTTTTACTCACTTTAAAACCAAAGGAGACAAGAAACTTCCAATGCCATGGGTCAGAAGATCTCATTCTGACACTCTGCAATATTGTGCTGAACATCCTAAAGGGAAATATTCCTCTTACCTCTGAACAGTACCGTACATTGAATAAACAGAAGAGGTTTATCAAACTTTTCGCTAACCAGAAAACCGGAGTAAAACATAAGCATAAGGTGTTGACACAGTCTGGAGGATTCATTATCCCCTTATTAACCACCGCTCTCCCATTCTTAACTAGTTTGTTTTCTGGTCAGAGATAGACAACGTGCAGGGTTGCCATGGGTTCGTTAAATAAATGTATATGATTTCCTCACAACAACTGGAGAGTTTAACCCAGAAGAATTCGATGAGTGAAAACATCGGTGAGAGAGCTCAACATGTTTTAGAGGAGAAAATGGAGCACTTGTTAAAACAACCCGGACCAGCAGACAGTAAAAGCCTACATTACAATGAACTACTTGAAAAATGTCTGATTTTTTTGCGAAAGGAAGAGAGTCGTGATCGTGAAAGAGTTTTGAAACAGCGAGAAACCTATTGAAAGCATTGAAGGTGTCATGACCCTGCCTGTGACTCCTCTCTCTCCACTATTCCCCCCTTCTTTTGTGTGTGTGGGCGGAGATTTTCTGGGAGCTGTTGCAGGGCGGAGATTGTTCCTGCTGCTGCTCACTTTCCTGTGATTGAGGGGACTCAATCTCTCCAACCAGTCGACGCCAGATTATTAGTCTACCAGACGGTGAATTTTGGCTGCTCTGCTTTTGAATTTTTTGATCTAGTCCCTGAACTCTGTAACTGAGATTCGTTTTGTCACAGAACTTCAAGCTTCCACCTGTGCTCCTCGGTCCTGCCTGCTCCACTCCTCCGCGCAACTTCCATCCAGAGACTTCATAAAGAACTGTATCTTCCAGTACTGGTCAATAAATCTTTGTTTGCTAGTCTTGTGTCCTTTTTGAATCCACACCACTGAGCCACAACAGAAGGACTCATAAGAGTTGAAGAGGAAGATTCTCCACACATCATCAAAGAAGAGATTTTAGAGAATATAGGGTGACATCGGGTGAGACTTGAACCTTTTTCACAAAATGGCTTGCCCCTGGGATGTTTAAATTGCACTCTTGATCTGCAGCAGAACTCAATGTAAAAGCGCCTTTAGCCTGTACAAGTTTCAATCTTACATCCACATTGTTTAGCAATTGTCTTTTGGAAAAAAAAAAATGTCGCTGTGCAGTGGTCCGATTAACTCAAATGGACGCGATGTGCTAGTGAAGCTTGCAAGCTTGACAAGGCTGTGATTGGTAGCATCGTCTCCCATCTCGACCGAATCCAAATCAGCCTTTGTAGTCAGTCTTTGTACCATAGACCGGCTGAAAACGGACTCTCCAATGTTTCATGTGAAAAGCTGAGGAGGGTTTCAATAATAGATCTGTAAGGATGTGTTGCGGATGATGAGCTAATGAGAACATCATTTAGGCTGACATCCGCCTGAGAGAATATAGTATTTAGAGGGTATTGTATGATGCCGCACTTACCAGCGTTTGCGAGATCTGAACCATCGCCCTTTGTCAACTTAAGACGTAGATAGAGTAATGTCGAGTTTAGATCTAGATAGAAACTTCCGCTTCCAGGAATCAGGAAATCTAATACTTCTTGATCCGTGATGGAGTTTAAAGGATGGATCTCTACATAATTAGTCTGATCTATTGATAGTTGTGTCATCGGTGGAGCGAACAGATCGAGCTCGGACGAGAGACGGTGCGTGAGTGACATGTTTAAAGGTCCCATAACATGCAAAATGGACTTTTCAGAGGTTTTAACCTTCCTCCAGTGCTATTTGGGCCTCGTATGTTGTGCCCAAAGTGGTTTTTTGATTGATTCCCTCAGGCTTTCACTAGAGAACTGTCTTTTCCGTCCCCCTCGGCTGAGCAGCAGACGGGGGCTCCTCACTAAGATGACGCGGTGTTTAAGCCACGCCTCCAGGAAGAATAAAAACAGCTAATGCTAATGCTACACAGTAATTACACGATGGATACGACAGATAGAAGAGTTATTTACCAAACGGCACGTCCGTCGTCGAGGCCCTGGAGCACGTCAAACTCCAGGTCAGATCCAGGACGTAGGACTCAGCACGACGCACCGTCAGGACGAGAAAATGTTTATTCAGTGTTTGTGTATCGCTGTTTACCGGAGCACACGGCACATGCGCACTATCTCCGCTCTAGGCTTCGGCACGGGTTGGGAGGGGGAGGCGCGCGGGTTGGGCGGGGGAGGCTCGCGGGTTTGGCGGGGGAGGCAGACTGCTCTCTGTTCGGGGGGGTCAGATCTCAGAGTGAGGAGGGGGGCCAGTCCAAGAAATGGGTGTTTTTTGTAAACTGTTATGTTATGGATATTACACAACGAGAAAATGTATCAACAAAGTCCTTAGGATAGACTGTGTGAAGGGGAAAGAGCAGAATATGGGACCATTAAAATATATTTCCTCCACCCAGTTAACTTAAGTTTTCGCTGTCTTTTCACACTACTTCTAAGCTTCTTTTTAGGAAGACTGTGTGATAACAGCCCTAGAGATCTTTTTCCTCTTCTCTGTGCTAATTGGGGTAGTCCTGACCCTTCCTGGCCTTCCTCTTGCGGACTGGCACGATTCGCAATATGACTTGTTACAGCTCCGACAACGTCTGATGCAATCCCCTTTGCAGCAGATTTCAAATGGGGTTTAGAAATATTAGCACCGCGTTTAAGAAAGGGAAGGGTGAATCTGAATGCTCTACTCAACATGGATCCGAGACCGCGCCCGTACATTACAGGAGCGCCCACAAACCCAATCAAAGACCCACCCCCCGTCTGTTTCACATAATAAGTGATGAGTTCATTTTAAGTTATTCTGTTGAATTCAGATGAAAGACTGCTATAGTCTAAAATGTAGCTTGCAAATCGTCTTCCCATATGTGAACCGAATAGGTGTGTTTAAATTCGTTTTTAATTAAATCTGGATATCCTGCGCTGTTAATTGACAGGACCGTAGTTTAAACGATTGTAGGTGAAGGATCCTTCCTTTTTAACGATTCTTAAAAGGGGAACAACAAAGTCCAACAAAAGGAACAAAAGCCCAACACGTTGGGCTTCCAAGATATTTGTTTAAACAAAAAATGCATACTGCCTGCCATTAATATCGCAGGAATATATGCTCTTGGGTTTTCCACTTGTTTGTATTCGTTCCCCAGGGTCAAAACCTAGCATGTAGGCTAGTGGTGCGTTAAATTTGATAGAATATCGATCAGTTTATAATATAGAAACTTTTTTGCTTATAGAACTGTAAAATAAAACCAGATCCACTTTAAGTGTCTTAAATAAAGCATTCATCTCCCGCACTATCAGATCGACAGACTCATAATTCCCTTTTGGAATTTTCAGATAGTTTGGAGGGTTCGCCGGATGCGCATTGTCTAATATCTCATGGCCATTTTCGGACTCCCTAATATTATTCCATGTATGACAGTACATTATCTCGGCTAACGCCACTTCGTAAGGCCCTTGTAATTCTATAGGCTTGGACATTGTCATTGTTCGGGAAAATGTCATGACAGGCGTTTGAAGGTAGTGTCACATAGAAAGACTACTGCTCCGTCATTATTCCGATATGCAATCTTTCTTGTTTTTCTTCTTCCTGAGCTCTACAACCTCTTTAGCAGACATCCAAGAGTCAAACTGATGAGGCAAACCTTGCCAATGTATTAAAACCATCTTCTATCCATTTTTTATTTTCTCGTCTAAATTTTATCTATACGAAAAAGCACATCAGGGGTGATTCTCACTTTCTGTAGTTCAGGCTCATAGAATGTCCCATTCAGAATTTCTCCCTTTATATCCCTTAATTTATAAACAGGAGGAATTCTGGGGATGCATTCGTTCACTATAAAATATTAATCGGTGAACGATTGCTCATACATTTTATCAAATACCCCTCGGTGTTTCGAAACCCTCACCTTGTCCCCCACTTTGAATTTAAATACAGAAGGCTTAGTGGTCATAGGTAGTGTCCCATATAAATTTTCAAAGACTTGTGAAGTCTTGCTAGGGGTTACATCTACCAGTTTAACTATTGTTACAGCTATCGAGCAGATCACGAATGACATCTATGTACCTCTGAGTGTTTTTTGTTGTTAAAAAACGCCACATTTTTGTCTTTAAGGTGCGATTAAACCATTCGACCACGGAGGATTTCAGTTCACTTCCTGTTGCAAAGTGTTGAATGTTGTGGTTCTTCATCAGTTTTTCAAAGAGACGATTAAAAAATTATTTTCCTGCATCTGTTTGAATTTTAACAGGTATATCACTCTCCTCTAAAACGGAAGCAAAAGCCTTTGGAACTTCAGACGCTGTCTTGTTTTTCAGTACACGAGCATACGCTTGCTTTGAAAATACATCTATTACTGTAAGCAAGAATTTAAACTGATCGTTGTCTTTAGCCAGAGCACTCATATCGCAAAGATCTGCTTGAAATTGAACAGATAAGAGGGCTGTACAATGATTTGAATTTGAGTTTATGGAGTACAAAACATCTTTATTGAATACAATATCAAGCGGTTACAATACATGTTTATAATACGTGTTTCTGTATTAATACACAAAGCCATTTTCAATTGAAGCATGCATTACATTTAATAACCGGTCCACATCAATCCTATGTCCATTCTTCATTTTAAATGCAGTTACATCCACTACAAAGGTATACAAAAGACTAGAGCTATCAATGGAAATAAGCTTGATCATTTCAAGTAGTTACTTCTCCATTGTTCTAAAGGACCATTATCTCTCACAATAGCCATGACTTTTTCAAAACGGATCAAGTCCTCTGTATTGACGTTTCCACTCGTCTGATATACTGTGCCACCATTGACTCGATTAGCAATTGCATGTTTTAAGAGAGTGTTTTTAGCGGTTTAGGATGCGCTTTAAAAAGATATCCTCCCATTTTGAGGATAGATTCCAGAAGCCTAGAAAACGGTCCAGCAAATCATCACTCTCCTTATCTTCACTTATGTATCTGTCGATGATCTCTCCCACCTTGTCCAAAATGTTTTCTTCATCCTCCAGCTCGTACAGAAAAGCCTCTGCCGCTCCTTCCACTCTAGCTTCTAGTATGTCTATCCCAATTTTTTCTAGTGTATATATGACAGCTGGAAGAAATTCCCATGTCAACAGATCAGGTATGAATCGTTGAAAGTTAGCAGAAAAATATCCGGGTTCTGGAGAATACAGACACGGGTGCTGGCGTTGACTCGGACGATCAATCTGACAGCTGTAACAGTCTTTTTTCATATACTTTCCCACCACCACGCGCACGCTGGTAGCTTTGCATGCTTTTATAGTCTCTAGAAAATCTGCTCGCCCTGATAGCCGTGGGTGAGGTTGCGGTGTGTCAGGCGGATTCAGGAGTGTGTTAAGAGTCACTGCTGTGTAGACTATGTCTGACAGTGGCTCTGACCGTGGCTCTGACATTGGCTCTTCTAAGCTGAGTGACCCACATGGGGTGTTGACGGACCGCACGGTGGAGGATCACATGGTGGAAGCGCTGTGCCCAAGCCGTCGGGAAGGTAACGAATCTCTCCACCAGCTGCATACACCAGCAAGGCTTCTGACGCGCTCCTTTCAGGTGTAGTATGTAGATCAGTCATCTTGTGTGCCGTGTCAGGACTCTAGCAGTGAGAGCAGAGTCTACATCTCTCCTACCACCGTTCTCTTCTCTCTCAAAGTTTCAAAGTCGAATCAGTGCTGAGATAGCCTTGGAAAACTGATTTATACAGCCCAACGTCTCCCGGAGATGCCTGATAAACGTTTGGTAGCCACTTGAGAAGTTCTTCATCCAATTTCGTAGCCGACATCTGCGCTCCACTCAGGGAGTCAGTGGTGTTGTCCCTGGAAAAGTCAGCCATTGCGATGTAAAGTACTTTCTCTACTCTTCTCTTCTAATCTATATATGCTTTGAAATTAAAGGGCGTGTCTAGTAGGTGGTCCTAGAAGGCCGAGTTTTGCAGACAGTTCTGATAGGTCAGCTGTAGTAGCAGGGTGCGGAAATATGCAGAATGAGTAGGCGCCTCAGCTTTTCAAAAGGGAAATACATCTCGATTTCTTTCAAGAGAATAATCATCTTGCCAAAGTCTTCCGCCTTGAACACTAGTTGAATCGGGAAATAGTGCTCTTTCTCCATAACAGTCCTGGGTCTGACAACATCATGAGCATCAGAACGATATCTCACCAACAACCAGATGTGTGATCTCGAGCAGTCGACGAGAAAAGAACCAGCCGTCCGGCGTGCTACCGGATCCGCTCTCACCGCTACACTCAGAGGTATTTTTGTAAGTCCAACATAGCCCTGGTCATGCACCAGCTGGATGTAATTGATGTATTCTTGAATGGACCACAGATTTTCAAATTCAGTTGCATAAATTCTCAGCCTCGAAACCTTGGAATGGCTACACTCATGAGTGTATACATCGATAAAGGGTACTTACCCCGCTGCTCTAAACCAATACACGGTCTCCATCAAGAAACACCTTCTTTTTCCTAGACAGTGCTTTCAATGCACTCACTCTACTTAGACAGGAAACAGTCAAACGGTCGATTTATATAGACATTTACATAGGCGTGGCATGCGCAGAACTGGATTAAACTGTGTTCTTCATGACGTCATACATCACGTGAACCAGATCACCACATTTGACAACCTTACATTATCCGCAGGGCGTCTCCACACTCCACACTCCACCACACTTCTGGCTTTAATTAGCCACATTCCATCCCAGTTTGACAGAAAGTGGGTCTAATATTCTCTGACAATATAGGATTAGTTTCCTCACAAAACTGTAGCTTCTGTCTGGCAAATATAGACTGACCATCTGAGATATCAGCATTCATATCCCCTACCACAAAAATAGATGTACACTTGTGGCAGGGATCAGCTGGGTCATGTGAGTGAGTCACATGACTAAGACTTTAAAGGTCAGAGGTGAACAGGCCTACTTCCTCTTCCTGAGCAGGCCTGTGCACATGGTGATTTCTGGTGAGCCTAGTAATGTTTTATTTGTAATGTAAACAATTTGTGGAAAACATTTATCTGTACTGTCTTTTAAAGGGTCCTAACAGTCCAGTTGTTCATGGTGTATGGTATGCTTTTGACATTGATTGTATTGTAAGTGTAACTTTAAGAGTAATGCTAACAGTGCTGTGTTTACAGGCTCAGTGCTGGTTGCTGTTTATTTGTGTTTAAAATGCATTTTATTTAGTGATATCTGACCTTGCAGCTGGTGTAGGTCCTTAGGTGGCTGAGGAGGTTGGGCCTCACTTTAAAGGGTGACTTTCTTTCTAGTTATTGGTGGTGATGGCACTTGTTATTGGATGTTTTCTGTGATGGAAATGGTTTGGTTTGTGTTAATCTTGTTTGTGTTTTTCACTGGCAGCATTCCCCTCCTACCCCAGCTTTTGAGTGGAGCCTCACCAATGCAACCTTTCAATTCAGTTCAACGTCAGTCCTTTTTGTTTCTTTGATTGTAAAAAAAAGCTGTCTTGGGGCTGTTAGACCCACACTGACTGGCTTGCTTTGTTATTAAAGCTTACCTGTGATTTTGAAGCACCTAGTGCTACACACTGAAGATCATATATAAAAGAAATGTTTAAAAGATTAAATGTTGAGAATGACAAGGTCCTTATTTTCCACCTATGCACCAGTCAACTTCTGTCCTGATAACCTTTATTAAGGAATCACACTTTTTAGTCCATAGGATGGCATGGATTTTTTTTTTTTTTAAACACATGTGGACTGTGGACAGAGATTAGAAGGTGCTGCTTCCTTTGTGTTTGAAAGATCTGATCTGAGATTTCTTACTGTTCATCAGTAGGGCGAGATGCTCCTCCTGGTCCATCCTCTTCTGGGCGTCTTCACTACAAGAAATATAGAATAAAACTTTAAAGCAGACTCTGCACTTTCATTTAGATTTTTTACAACATGAGAAATAAGTACAAGTAACGCTTTATTAAAGCCTTGTTTTATCTTTGGCTCATTTTGTCCCAGTCTAGAGTTTTTATTTGACTTTTTATGAAACTGTCATGGATCCAAACATCACTCAACATACAATTTATGCAACATTTTAAAATGTTATTTTTCTGATATAAAAAGTGTCTTGCTCATTGACCAAAGGTGCAGCTCAAATGAAGAGAGTCTGAGCAGCTGTTTTTTTTTATCGATGATTGAAATGCTGTCGACTGATGAAGTCATGGATGATTGTTCCACGAGCCGTGCACAGGTTCAAAACATGAGCTGAGAAAAGAGCTTCATGAATCAAACTGAGACACAACTGTGTGAAAATGATGTGGAAAATGTGTCAATTTAGTGCAAACACTTTTGTCCAAATGTGTCCCAATGTGTTGAATTCTTCTCTTTTCAACAAAATACTGAGTTCAATGATCTTAAATGTCTCACCTCTGCTCTTCAGGAGGAGCTTCTGCAAAGTCTGGAGGAAGGCTTTTGGAGTCGTCACGTTTCAGAGACACAGAGCTGGAGCCAGGTCCAGGTCTGCGTTTAGACCCGGGGAAAGGTCCAGGTCTGAGTTCAGACCTGGGTTCAGGTCCAGGTGGGTCCATGTTGTAGATGTCTCTGTTCTCCAGAGTCACTGTGTCTCCCTCTGCTGGTCACATGAGCACATTACACTCTTTGTCCTCTTTAAATATTCTACTTCCTTAAATCAGGACTAAACCTGTTCTAAAGTAAATCCATGTTTAAAAGTGGTCTACAGCAGGTCCCAACACGAGGACTTCAAAGTGCACCTAACGAGTTCATCCACACGTTTCAGTCCAATGGAGTGGACATAATTCTAGTTCAGAGTGAGTTTGGTTAGTGTTTGGTTGAATGTAGTTTGACCGTTTTGGTGAAGTCTGTGGTGTTACTTCCTGCTGGACATGAGCCGCGCAGGACTCACATTTACTTTAACAAATTATATTTTTCTGACCTTGTACTTTTCCTCCTGCTGGAGTCATATTTAGTTTGAAGCAAGAGGCTCTGACTTGTTTGAATGTTTTAATGTTCATGTCCCAGGGTTAACAGACTTTGAGATTTCTTTGACTGACTTTTGGCTTCTTTTCATTTCTTTTTTACTATTTATTAATATTACGAGTGAATCAAACAGTTGTCTTTGTCTCTTTTCTCTTTGGTGCCACTCAGTGATCAAAGAATCCTAATTTAAGTGTCATAAATTCTTCTGAACAACAACATGAGTCACATGTTTGTTCCTGCTCTGTGTTAAACAGAGGTTTAACTGTAATAACTGTGTAATAACTATGTAACAGTTGTGGTCAAACCTGTGGTAACCCCTAATCAGAACCAGCTGATGTTCAGCTCCATTTGTCCTAAACCAGGTCTGAACCAGGTCTAAACCAGCATCAGTTCTTTGTCTTGAGGATCTTAAATTTCAATCAAAAATAAAGTCTAAATGTGAGAAACTTACTGCGTCACTGTCTCTGTGAAACTGTCACTCTCTCACCTGTCGGACCTGTTCACCTGGAGTCATGTGACCGCTCTGACTCCGCCCCCTGCCTCTGTGACTGAGGAGTCGTAGCTCTGAGCTCCAGAAGAGGGCGCCCCATCACAGTTTGACCTGAACCAGGCCCAGGTCTAAACCAGGTCTAAAACAGGACTAAACCAGGTCTAAACCAGGTCTAAACCAGGACTAAACCAGGTCTAAACCAGGTCTAAACCAGGTCTAAACCAGGTCTAAACCAGGTCTAAACCAGGACTAAACCAGGACTAAACCAGGACTAAACCAGGACTAAACCAGGACTAAACCAGGACTAAACCAGGACTAAACCAGGACTAAACCAGGACTAAACCAGGACTTTGAAAGATCTGATCTAAGAGTTGTTACTGTTCTTCAGGCGCTGGGCCAGACGCTCCTGGTCCATCTTCTTCAGGAAGTCCAGGGCGTCTTCACTACAAGAAATACAGACTAAAGCTTTAAAGCAGACTCTGCACTTTCATTTAGCTTTTTACAACATGAGAAATAAGTACAAGAAACACTTTAAAGCCTTGTTTTATCTTTGGCTCATTTTGTCCAAGTCTAGAGCTTTATTTGACTTTTTATTTCATCAACATGAAACTGTCATGGATCCAAACATCACTCATCGTACAATTTATGCAACATTTTAAAATGTAATAAGTCTTTTTTCTGATATGAAAAAGTGTCTTGCTCATTGACCAAAGGTGCAGCTCAAATGAAGAGAGTCTGAGCAGCTGTTTTTTTTTAGTTTTTTTTTTTATCGATGATTGAAATGCTGTCGATTGAGAAAAGAGCTTCATGAATCAAACTGAGACACAACTGTGTGAAAATGATGTGTAAAATGTGTCAATTTAGTGCAAACACTTTTGTCCAAATGTGTTCCACCAGGATCCTCAAACGGCTTCACTTCAGCTTCATTTGACTCCAATTTAGTCAAAACCACTCATGGATTCATGGAAGAATAATCGCTCGAGGAATCGATATCAAATAATGGTCAGTGTCAGCTGTGGTTTTTAAAGCTGAGGGTTTTGTTCATTTGATCCAGGTGTAACTTCAGTTCAGGCGACTCTGGTTCAGTCCAACATTCAAGCTTTTATTTGAATTCTTCTCTTTGCAACAAAAAACTGAGTTCAGGTTCAATGATCTTAAATGTCTCACCTCTGCTCTTCAGGAGGAGCTTCTGCAAACTCTGGAGGAAGGTTTTTGGAGCGGTCACTCTTCAGAGACACAGTCCCGGGTCAAGGTCCAGGTCTGGGATCAGGTCCAGGTCTAGACTCAGGCCAGGGCCAGGTCCAGGTGGGTCCATGTTGTAGATGTCTCTGTTCTCCAGAGTCTCTGTGTCTCCCTCTGCTGGTCACATGAGCACACTACACTCAGCAGTGTCCTTTAAATATTCTACTTCCTTAAACCAGAAATAAACCAGGATTAAACCAGGTCTAAACCAGGTCTGAACCAGGACTAAACCAGTTCTAAACCAGGACTAAATCAGGTCTAAACGAGGACTAAACCAGGACTAAACCAGGACTAAACCAGGACTAAACCAGGACTAAACCAGGACTAAACCAGGACTAAACCAAGACTAAACCAAGACTAAACCAGGACTAAACCAGGACTAAACCAAGACTAAACCAAGACTAAACCAGGACTAAACCAGGACTAAACCAGGACTAAACCATTATCAGTTCTTTGTCTTTAGGATCTTAAATTTCAATCAAAAATAAAGTCTAAATGTGAGAAACTTACTGCGTCACTGTCTCTGTGAATCTGTCACACTCTCACCTGTCGGACCGGTTCACCTGGAATCATGTGACTGCTCTGACTCCGCCCCCTGCCTCTGTGACTGAGGTGTAGTAGCTCTGAGCTCCAGCAGAGGGCGCCTCATCACAGTTTGACCTGAACCAGGCCCAGGTTCACACAAATCACTGCAGCAGGAATTATTCATGACTTCATTAAGAAATAAGACATTCTGTGTTCAAATGGTCCAGACGTGTATTATTCAAATAACTTAATAACGTCAAAGATCAAAACGGAGTATTCATTTCCAAAAATATTTATTGTATAGATCAGTGTTTCTCAAACTTTTTCAGACCAAGGACCACTTTGCTGTTGAAAACAAAACCGGGGACCACCTGTCCAGCAAACACGCCCCCACCGCCAACAAAAATTTAAACTGAGACTTAGATTAGGATATTTTGTGTTTAATTATGAATTTATTAGATGAATCTGTTACAAATAGATGACTGCAATAGGGTTGTATTTTGATCATATAAAATCTGTAGTTGGCTCATCAGTGCAGCATTTTAAACAATCCTCTCCTCTTACATTCACAAAGACGTTGGTCTATAATTTCTGAAAGACAAAAACAGAGCTAACACTGAGGAGACATCACTCCATACCCCATGTCTCACCTGCTCCGCCTCTCCCTCCTCTGTGTCTCACCTGCTCCTCCTCCTGCTCCTCTCTCCCTCCTCTGTGTCTCACCTGCTCCTCCTCCTCCTCTGTGCCTCACCTGCTCCTCCTCCTGCTCCTCTCCCTCCTCTGTGTCTCACCTGCTCCTCCTCCTGCTCCTCTTCCTCCTCTGTGCTCCTGGTGCCGCCCTGAGCACCTCCTCTGTCCGTCTCCACGTCTCCACGTCTGTGTCCGTGCTCTGCGGTCTCATCCCGTATGTGTGTGCTAGCGGTACCGCCGCCGTGTGCACAAGACCTCCGTCTCCGTATATTCTCGCGGAGACGCCATGAGTTCCTCCGCTCCGCGCCTCCGTGTCTGTCTTCGTGCTCTTTTGTATCATCCCGTGAGCTTGCGGTGCCGCTGTGAGGCCGATGTGCACGTCCTTCCTGTGCTCTGAGCGTGTCCCGGACACACAGCTGCCATTGCGCACCCGCTATTTAGTTTTTGACTCGCGGTTTTCACTCTCTTTGGTCTCCCAAGTCCGAGGTTTATCAAACGGGTCGTTCTGTGCATCAGTCACAAGCAATCAGAAGCTGGACGAAAGTTAGAGCTGCACTCTCGCTGCACAGTGACTTTTAAAGCGGATCCTGCTTGTGTCGGTTTGTAGAGAAAACAGATTAAATAAGAACTGAACTGACTAGAATTATTTTCCGTAGAAAATGTGTAGGTCAAATAAAGTTCTACCAAATGTAAAAAGTATTAATTTAAGGAACAATTAAATAAAATGTAATATTATTTTCAAAATTTCTCGCAGACCACTAGGGGGCGCTGGACCACAGTTTGAGAATCACTGGTATAGGTTAATTAATTAATCGAGTCCCCACCTGCCCCACTGTCATGAATGAAACGCCCTGTTTAAAGCTGTAGGACATGGAGCTGCTGCAGACGAATTAGACTTTTACAATAGTTCACTTTCCCCACAAATAATTCAACCTGTCACCACACGTAAACAACAAAAAACAAAACAACAAACACCAACAAAAAACAACTACAAACAACAACAAAAAACAACAAAAACAAAACAATAAAAAACTAAACAACAAAAAACAACAAAAAACAACACAACAAAAAAAGAACAAAAAATCAATCAAAAACAAAACAAACAACTACAAACAAAACAACAAAAAACAAAACAACAAAAAAGAACAGATACCAGCCAAACTTTTGCCGTCCTCTGAATAAAACGGTCCGCTGTGCCCGTATATTTAGGCATCTTCCTCTAAAACCCACTCATTTTGCCTCCGCAGCACCACAAACCCTGGAATCACTGGAATCACTCGAGGTCTACATCGATGACTGCTTTGCAGACTGTGCGCCATGGAACAGGACCTAACTACCCCCGCTGTCAACAACTCTACTCCTGGTAACAAAAAGAAAAGATTACACATGGCTTCGTCGCCAGACACAGGTACCGCCGACACAAACACACCCGCAGACCCGGCATGCTCCTCTGACATCGCAGTAATTCTCACCGCGATTGAACTTAAACTCACTGCTATGGACAACAGAATCTCACTCATTGAACTGCTGCATAAGGAATTCTCCGCTCTGTAGTCGCAGATATTGGGGTTGCACTCATTCTAAATTGCTAAGGTTAACTTCGACTTTAACTTAGTCGTATCTTGTGTTTGTTCCGCCGCTGGAGCCCATTTGACCCAGGTCACTTATATAGATAAATGTCATTTATATCATAATCTAATCTTCCTCCTTGTCTTGTGTAATGTGTTTATGTTTTGACTATTATGTGATAATTGTATGTTGTGTCTTCATGATGTGTTATCTCTGAGTATAAAGCGCTTATACTCTGAATGTGTTGTATCCGTCGGGCAGGGAGAGATTACTCTGTTAGGGACAGACGATATTCACTTTGGTACCAGTGAATAAATCAACTCATTGATCAGACTCATTCTCTCCTGACCTTTTTTAGTGTTTTTACTTGTTTTATTTAGAAATCCACAACACCCATTTTTCCACAACAACTCTCCGACACAGTCTTGAAAACAGTCAAGAACTCACTCACTCACCATTGACTCAACACCATCACCGCGGAAAATAAGGCCATGAAGGAAACCATATCAGACCTGCAGACACGCAGCATGAGGGACAACCTCGTCTTCAACGGCACACCGGAGCAACCATCGGAGGATCCCCAAAAACGGATCAAGGACTTTTTTACAACACAACTCAAACTTCCAGCCACAGTATCAGACTCCATCACATTCCATCGTGTGCACCGCATGGGAGCAAAAAACACGGACAATAAACGACCCGCCCAGTTGTTACCAACATTATAAATAAAAACAACAGGTACAGAACCAAGGAAGACAGTGCAAAGGAACTCCATTCGGAATGAGCGACCAATTCCCAAAAGAAATAATTCAAAGGCGCCAAAAACTCTACCCAATCCGTAAAAACATGATCCAACAAGGAAAGAAATCAATAATAATTGTAGACAAACTATACATAAATGGACAGCTTTTTCACGATGCAGAAATAACACCATGGCTCTACGGATTCACTGATTAACTATAGACAAAATAGAGGGAAAAACAAACAAACAACACACAAAACATCCCCACACGACATAATTACAAATTACTCTAATAACTTTACTTTGCTCTTTCACCTACACATAAATGTGGCATCAATCTCTCATGGAATGGAACAAAACAACACAAACTACAGGCTCGTTAACCCTGTACTCCCCTCTCCTTATCCATCACTTCCGTTTCTTTTGCACCAAAACTCTTCTCTGCGTTCACCATCTTTTCATTACCCAATACAGATCTTAAAATAATCACCAAAGCACTTGCCTATAAACTAGAAAAAGTCACACCTCTTCTTATTCATCCCGACCAAACAGGCTTCATCAAGAACAGAAACTCCTCAGACAATCTCCGCAGACTTTTCAACCTCATAAACATCTCACAGCACTCAAACATCAAAACTGTTATAACATCTTTAGACAAAGAAAAGGCCTTCAATAAGATAAACTGGACCTTTTTATTTCACACACTCCATCAATTTGTCTTCGGGGAGTCATTCGTCCACTGGATAAGGACACTCTATACCACACCCAAAGCTACAGTCACAACTAATGGGACCACTTCATCCACTTTCACATTACACCGGGGCACACGACAGGGATGTCCACTCTCTCCCTCCCTTTTTGCCCTATTCATAGAACCACTTGCAGCTGCCATACGCCATTAAAGGAATAAATATCAACAACACACAACACAAAATCAGCTCGTATGCCCATGACATTCTACTGCATTTGCAAACACCTAAAACATCACTAAATGAAACTTTTAACATTATAAACTCACTATCATCTATATCGGACTACACAATCAACTGGAACAAATCTACAATACTCCCCCTGACCGACAAGGCTTGGGATTCTGCAGCTAAGAACTCATTCCCTGGATACACACTGGCAACAGTAGATACTTGGGCACAGATATTTCTCCCAGGCTGTCAGAGCTGCTCACACTTAACTACAATCCCCTTCTTGAAACAATAAAGGACGACCTGGAAAGACGGAAAAACCTCCCACTTACCATAATAGGACGCACCGCCTCAGTAAAAATGAAGATCCCTCCCAAACTAAATGATCTATTTGCTAATATACCAGTCACTCCTCCAGACAAATGGTTTCAATCACTTGACTCAGCACTTATGAAGTTTTACTGGAAGAACAAAAAGGCTAAACTCTCAACATTACAGGAAACTCAAGGTGGCCCAGATGCCCTTAACTTCATACATTACTACCTAGAAAATCAGTTACAATATCTAGCGAAATGGACAAAATCAGAACAAAACCCCTCATGGTACCAAATAGAACAGTCATATCTCCAAAACATCTCACTGGCCGACTTACCAGCAATGAACCTTACGCTCAAAAAACACTCTTCCTTCAAGTTCTTGACTATTTCAACAGCTCTGACAGCCTGGTGGAAAGCCTTGAAGCTAACTACCTCATCCACTGCACCCTGTGAACACACTCCCATTTGGCACAACCCCGACTTTCATGCAAACAACACGACACTTCACTACCGCACATGGGAACAAAAAGGAATCACTCACCTCTGCCGTCTATTTAGCAACAATACACTAATGACACTCCAACAGCTCATTGACCTATTCACTTTATTCCTGAAGTTGTCGTACGCGCCGCCGTCTTGTTTCCGTTGTAGTTCACACGGAGCAGACGAGCTCAACAGAAAATAAGTTCTACTCGACTAAAAAGACGTTTTCAGGAAATCGTTGTGTTGTGACTTGTTGTTGCTCGTGTTCATTAAACATTTTACACAAATCAATCGACTTTATGTAACATTTTAGCGTCAGACTTTTCCCTCGTTCATCATTAGCTTTAACGGAGTTCTCGTCAAAGGGAAGTGCGTTTACAACAAAAGTGCAAAAAAACGGCAAAAGTGGGCGGGGCAGAATAAGGTCAATACAGTCTCAACAGCAATAATAACTTCCAATATCTGCAAATAAAATCTATAGATAAAAGTGCACTGAACACTCTCGATAACCCACTGACTGCACCCCTACTTCTCCAAAATATTAAGATCATGAAAAAAGTTGTTTCTAAACGATACAAACTGCTCAATAATGACAATACAATACACACAGCACAAGACAAACGGAGCTTGGACGTCGACAAACCACTCACACATGAACTCTGGACTGAAACATGCAAAAACACTTTTTCTACGTCATCAAATACCAACTTACAACTGATCCAACATAAAGTCATCCACAGAACACACGTAACTGAATACAAAACATATAAAATGGGATTCACAAACACAAGCACGACCGCAATGCACCATGGGAGTCACAGACACTTTGGGGATGCACACCTGTTCAGACTATAACTGCTCCCAAGGTTTGTTGTTGTTTGGACCAGATAAAGCTCCAACTGATGTTTTGTTGTATTTATTCTGTCATAAGTCTTAACAAACACCGTGAAAAACTAAAGAAAAGACAAACATACTTTTTTCAGAACACCAAATAAACACAAAATATGAAATAAATAAAGAATAATGACCGTGTGCCTTCTGACCAAACATTAGGAGCTGTTTTTCTTTCCGTGTCCGTGTGTGCTTTCTCTCTCTTTCGGCTTTTAGCAAAAACGTCCTGCTTCACACGTGCACCAATCATGTAAACAATTCACTTTTTCACCAGCAGAGGTCAGCGGTGGACACCAGAATTTACATTTTACAACTCAATACAAACAATATAAAATATAAATAATATGCAAAATATACACATTTTCTGCGACAGCTACACAGACTTTCTGGAACACAGTCCCCCAAAAACTCACCTGACACACACAGGGAGGGCACCTGACACACACAGGGAGGGCACCTGACACACACAGGGAGGGCACCTGACACACAGGGAGGGCACCTGACACACACAGGGAGGGCATCTGACACACACAGGGAGGGCACCTGACACAAAGTTCTAAAACATAATGATCTGCAAGAAGAACAAAGAGACAGGACCAGCCGGTTAAAGGCAACAGGGGCATCAAGTGACAAGCGAGAGTCGTGTTGAAAAAGGGACAAGACTGAGCAAAGGCATGATCTGTGGGTTCTGTGGAAGTTTAGTTGAGGAAATAAAATCGAATTTGAGAGGAGAGAAACTTAAAGATGCCAGAATACTTCAGGGCTTTAAGTTCTGCAAAGGAAAAAGTAAGTGAGCGCGCCGTGGAGAAGATCATGAACAGGAGCAGTGTGTGAAAACCAGAGCATTGTAGTTACGTCGTAAACCACAGTGTGGCGTACGGCTGTGAGGCGATGAAAAGAGTCCGAATGTAAGACACGCTCTCATACGCTGAGGCCGCTACAGTCGTCAAGACACGAAATCAGACTCACTCAGATCGTGTCTCAAACGCTAGAGCCAGAATCTACCAGGGATTTTATCAAAGACTCAACATTTACTGCAGGGTTATCAGAGCAAAAGAGTAAAGTCCAAAGCCCACAGCATCAGGTTATTGTCGAAGCAGCAGTGAGTCGGCTGAAGAACCACCATCTTTGTTGGGAAGAAGTTATGGATGAACTTGAGGCTGAAAAAGACTGACAGTGGCTCGTTGTGGTTTAATTATTCAATAGAATGCAAGACGCTTCATTTCAATGGTCTGGAATTTAAAGGGCCTCTGACGGTCGGACGACTCATTTACCAAAACACAGTTTAGATAAATATAGTTCAAAAGTACTTACAAATTTGATCCCACTTCAGCATTTTCTTAGTTTTTTTAATTTTAATTCTTGGTTGTAAATGATGACACCTGACACACACAGGGAGGGCACCTGACACACAGGGAGGGCACCTGACACACACAGGGAGGGCATCTGACACACACAGGGAGGGCACCTGACACACAGGGAGGGCACCTGACACACAGGGAGGGCACCTGACACACACAGAGAGGGCACCTGACACACAGGGATGGAGGTGGTGAGTGTGAGCCGGACAGAGACGGTTCAGAGGAAGAATCAGAGGTAAAAGAGGAAAGTCGCCAGTGAATGTCGGAGAAGACGAGGAGAATGAAGACAAGATCTGAAGGAAGAGGTGGAAATGGAGGAGGAGCAAAGAGAAGTTAAAGTTAAAGAAGATTTGCCAAAGTTCTAAAACATAATGATCTGCAAGAAGAACAAAGAGACAGGACCAGCCGGTTAAAGGCAACAGGGGCATCAAGTAACAAGCGAGAGTCGTGTTGAAAAAGGGACAAGACTGAGCAAAGGCATGATCTGTGGGTTCTGTGGAAGTTTAGTTGAGGAAATAAAATCGAATTTGAGAGGAGAGAAACTTAAAGATGCCAGAATACTTCAGGGCTTTACGTTCCGCAAAGGAAAAAGGAAGTGTGCGCGCCGTGGAGAAGATCATGAACAGGAGCAGTGTGTGAAAACCAGAGCGTTGTAGTTACGTCGTAAACCACATTAGGGCGTACGGCTGTGAGGCGATGAAAAGAGTCCGAATGTCCGACACGCTCTCATACGCTGAGGCCGCTACAGTCGTCAAGACACGAAATCAGACTCACTCAGATCATGTCTCAAACGCTAGAGCCAGAATCTACCAGGGATTTTATCAAAGACTCAACATTTACTGCAGGGTTATCAGAGCAAAAGAGTAAAGTCCAAAGCCCACAGCATCAGGTTATTGTCAAAGCAGCAGTGAGTCGGCTGAAGAACCACCATCTTTGTTAGGAAGAAGTTATGGATGAACTTGAGGCTGAAAAAGACTGACAGTGGCTCGTTGTGGTTTAATTATTCAATAGAATGCAAGACGCTTCATTTCAATGGTCTGGAATTTAAAGGGCCTCTGACGGTCGGACGACTCATTTACCAAAACACAGTTTAGATAAATATAGTTCAAAAGTACTTACACGTTTGATCCCACTTCAGCATTTTCTTAGTTTTTTTTTATTTTAATTCCTGGTTGTAAATGATGACATCACACTGGGAAATAATCATAGCAACCAAACTATACACTGGGCCAAAACTCAACTAATGTCACAGAGTTTTTAGATTTTACAAATAAAAATACACATGAACACCTTTTTGTAGAATTAATGTACAGTGATCCCTAGTTTATCGCGGGAGTTGCGTTCCAAAAATAACACGCGAAAAGTGAAATCCGTGAAGTAGTCAGCTTTATTTTGTATTATTTTACAATGCAATACTGAACTATGGAATGAAACCAAAAATCAAAACCTGTTTTAAAGCCCAAAATTTGTTTAAAACAATCATTTTAATATAGTAATACAAGGTTGTATTTCACAGTCTGTGCCTCTTGGTCCTGACTCCGCCCCCTGTGCCTCTGTTTCTACTGAAGGCGCACGAGTCTTTCTTTAGTTGTTGGCGCTCTTTCTTTTTCTGAGCAAGAAGATTTTTATAAACGGATATGCCACCTTCGATTATATTTGAGAACTAGACAACAGTAAAGCCCCTGAGCCAATCAGGATTCAGAGCACAATGCACTGTAAAAATATCCGTGAAGCAGCGAAGCCGTGAAAGATGAAACGTGATATAGCGAGGGATCACTGTATAAAGGGTAAAAAAAGTTATTTTGTGTAAATTATGCCTAACCTTCGTCATCGATCTCTTTACTTCTTGTAACTTTCTACAGATTTTTCAACTTTTCTCCTCAAATGACTGCGTGATTGGAGTAAAACTATAATTAATATTTACAACAGGTATAACTCCACCAAATCAAGACATTTGAAAATCATGTGGTTTATTGCTCAATTACCAAATTTGTGCTTTTTTTTTCATTCATGTCATAAAAACACATAATTAGTGACATTATTTCAAACAGAAAAAAAATGAATGAAAAGGAGCAGAAAGAAGAGCAACCTTACGTTATTTGCCCCTACAGTTTGTACTTAATGACAGGTTTTTATGATTTTCTAGTTTTGACTTTATTTGGTGCAATAAAACCTGTCGTGAAAATAAATGATAGTTTTACACCAGTCAAGAGTTTGTGAAGAAATGTTGAAAAAAATGTGGAAATTTGCAGGAATTAGAGCAGAGTTCCAAACCATGACGACGTCACACTGTGAGACTCACCAGGGACAATTTACAACCAAGAAACAGTTTTCTGATTGTTTAAACATTAATTCAACAAAATACAGGCCTTCCTATAAATTTTTATTTGTCAATTAATAATTTCTTTGACATTAGAGGAGTAACAGTTACAGAATTTCCTCGTGTGATGTCATGATTTACAACCAGAAAGTAAAAATATAAACCTAAAAAACTGTGATAAAAATGGTAAATTCTCTAGTAGAATCTTAAATATAATTCTCTTAACTGTATTTTGGTGAAATGAATACTCCAACCTGTCATAGGCCCTTTAACACTGATGGTTTTAAAACACGTGACACCAAATGTTTGATTCAATAACATAGTCATCCTGTTAACCGCAGTAACTTCATTTGACTTTTCATTGTTTCGGATTTTAGAATGTGAGTTACACTGCGGTCGGGTGTGACAGGGTGGAAGGTCGTGGAGGAAGGTGTAGAGTTCTTAATAAGAGGAGGAGGAGGAGTTTTTTGTTGTTGAAGTTTGGGTTATTCGGCGCATTATCACCATTATACATTTATATAATCTTTGTGAGAGATTATAGCTAGAAAAACTGTAGGAGCTGTAGGAATGTAGACGAGGTATGGCTAATCCAGGGTTGAGGGAGTTCCTCCAGGCGGGTGGCGCATAGATCATCCAGTGTAGAGATCGATCCTCCAGACAGATGGGGGTGGGGGGGTCGTCACTGGAGCAGCCGCTGCAGTGTCTGAAACAAAGAGAGAAAGAGAAACATGTGAACAGCAATGAACAGACTACAGTTGAAGTAATATTAAATATTGTTGATGGTAAAGTAGAAGAACCAGAGGATAGTGTTCAAGCTGCCATACTTCTCCAGCAGAGTTGCTCCAAGGGCAGCGTAGCTAAAACTGTAGGTTTTTATTTCTGTTCCTAACTGGCCTAACCATAAACTATTTCAAAGAGGAACGTTTTGAGCCTGGTCTTAAATGTAGAGACTGTGTCGGCCTCTTTTACATGAACAGGGAGCTGGTTCCATAACATAGGAGCTTGGTAGCTAAATGCTCGACCTCCTACTGTGCTTTTAGAGACTCTGGGGACTAACAATAGTCCAGCATTTTGAGAACGAAGAGCTCTTTTTGGATGGTACGCTACTATTGCATCTTTGAGGTCGATGGGGCCATATTGTTTATAGCTTTATAAGTCAGGAGGAGGATTTTAAATTTGATTCTAAACTCAACAGGAAGCCAGTGAAGAGACTCTAACACTGGCAAAATATGATCTCTTTTTCTAGTACCTGTTAATAATCGCTGCTGCATTTTGAACCAGCTGAAAGCTTCTTATAGAGTTTTTAGGACACGCTGTAAGCAGGGCGTTACAATAGTCAAAGTTTCCTTCGATGTCACCCATTCTGGCCCCCGGATAACACCTAACTGAGGCTGCTGGCAGCTTCACATCTCTGACTATGGAACTTCCAATTACCAGAGTGTCACGTTCGGCGGGCGTGTGGTCGCCGAGTGGGGCAAACCTATTGCAGACGGGAAGCTCATGGTGCACTAAAGGCTGGCGTTTAGCGCATCGATCCCTCCGAACTGTCACAAATCTATCCCTGTCCTGTTCCTGGTCTGGTCCTGGCAGCGCGGGAGGCGCTGGGGGGCTGGTCTTACCCTGAGGCTTAGCCTTGCTGCCGCTAACACTGCTAACCATGCTAACACTGCTACCTGCGGCGCGGTCCGGTAAACCTGATGCTACGACCTGGCTATAGCTGGGCTTTAGCTCCTCCACAATGCGGATCCGCGCTTCTAACTTTGTAACCCTGGCTTCCAAAGCTACCACTACACTACACTTCATGCAACTCTCCCTGTCGTCAGTGAAGGAAGCAGGTTCTGACTCAACATATGACACTTGAACAGGTAAGGGCGAAAGTAGCTGAGGACGGGCCAGCCATGGCGCTAGTCGGCTAGGCTAGCTCCGGTTGATGCTAGCGGGCAGGGGAGGATTTGATCCATGAAATACTGAACAAAGTGAGCTAAATGAGGCTCCGGGTTGTTTAGGGAGCAATCAAACTTTCAATTATGTGTAGGAGGGTAAGATATGTTTTGTATAATTCGTGGATTAACAATAAAGTGTGGAGAATGATCAAGTCGTAAAGAACAAGATACACTCACCGGACGTGACGTCAGCCGGAAGTCTTTTTGAGACTTTTTGAGATCCCACAGAGGCTGATGTTTTTTGGACTCTGTTTTTTTTTTTTACTCTAGGTTTTAACTCTGAGTTTTAAACAGACGTCTCATCCGAGTGTTTGAGGTCGACCCCAGGATCTTCTCTCTGCTCTTCCTCCTCCTCGTCTTCTCCGTCCAATAATTTCTCCTCTTCCTCCTCTTTCTCCTCGTCTTCCTCCTCTCTCTCTATCACCTCTTTCTCCTCCTCTTTCGTCTCCTCTTCCTCCTCTTTCGTCTCCTCCTCTTTCGCCTCCTCCTCTTTCTCCTCCTCCTCCTCATCTTATGGACTCAGGGACAGACTCAGAGCCGTTGGCTCCTGAACACACACGTCACATGAAACTCACAGACGTTGAAGATTTTTAACGTTTAATGCATAGACCGTACGTATCGCTGGACTGTGGGAGTTTGACGTCACCCATAGCGTTTGGCTCCAGCCAAATGAAGCCCATTGCAGCTAGCAGTTATAGCGGCTAAATGGAGCTAGCAGTTATAGCGGCTAAAGTGGAGCTAGCAGTTATAGCGGCTAAAGTGGAGCTAGCAATTATAGAGGCTAAAGTAGAGCTAGCAGTTACAGCGGCTAAAGTGGAGCCAGACTCCATATTTGGAAATCAGAGTGCGTATCGCGGCGACCACACGGACCAATCAGGAGCGAGGTTGCTAATGGTTTCCGCCCCTCGGTGGGAGGAGACGGCGGCAATGTGCAGCGCTAGCTATCAATCAAACCTGTTGCTAACACGAGCGAAACCGGCCCCTGGAAAAGGAAGCACCTGATTGGTCAGTTATTATTGCTAATAACTTTAAATAATAACACATTTACGGACAACCAACGAGAAAAAAACTCCAGGATCATGTGGAGTGTGTCAAACTGACATTTTAGTTGAAGATGTGAGTTTGACCGAAACAGTTACAGAGTAAAGGCTCCAGTGTCACAGGAAGTGAATGGAGCTCGGCCTGAAGGAGCAGGAGCCTCCTGGACATTTCTTGTTTGGAACGCAGTGGCAGCGGGCGAGGACCAGGGATATGTACGGTCTATGGTTTAATGTTAACATTTAGAGCTACATTTAAGTCTCACCTGGTCGTCTGGTGTCGACTCCAGCTGTGCAGCGTCTGAGAGAAGAAGAGGTCATATCCCCGAGTTTAGACTTGGTTTAGTCCTGGTTTAACCCTGGTTTACTCTGGAGAAGATCTAGCTCAACGAAGACCCACACCATTACCTGCTCCTCCACAACGCACCCCAACCAGACGCCCTTTTGTGCTACAGGCAGCACTAAGCTGAGCACGAACGAGACTGACTGCCACTATCTCTGTGGCATCGCTCTAACAACTCATTCGATATTGGACGCTAAAGCTGACACGGGTGGATGAATGCCACCTAAAAGAAGATTTCATGCAAAAACACAATGGCTGATGTTACTTTAACAAAAGAAAGTTGATGGGAAACCCAAGTCTGAGAGACACTGTTTACTAAGCCATTATTAGAACCCAAAGAAAACAAAGATAACAAATGAGAATCTGAGACGACGGAGTTTTGATTCACACATCGCAAAATTTTGGACAATATGGATCTAGCGCTGTGGAGGTGCCTCCTTCAAGGCATGGACGTGGGAGAAGATAAACATCTGAAGCCACTGCTTAAAGTCAGTGAGGAGGACACTGGACAGAGTCTGGGCCTTCAGCCTCTGACACTGGACAGAGTCTGGGCCTTCAGTGTGACCCTCTGACACTGGACAGAGTCTGGGCCTTCAGCGTGACCCTCTGACACTGGACAGAGTCTGGGCCTTCAGTGTGACCCTCTGACACTGGACAGAGTCTGGGCCTTCAGCCTCTGACACTGGACAGAGTCTGGACCTTCAGCGTGACCCTCTGACAGCAGTGGTGGAGCAGAGCCCGGCCGTGCAGCAGACAGACAAAAAGGAGAGGTAACATCACACCACATTTAGAACTTTAAAAGTTGCTATCCTGCAAAATTTAGTCACATCATCTGCAGCACATAAATGGCACGTGCTCACGCCATGAAGAAATACTTTGCACTGATTCAATTTTAGAAATAGTACAGGATACACTTCAATATTTTTATTGTCTTATCTTAGAATAAGCAAGTTTTACTGGTCTCGGAATAAATACAGAAGAAACCTGCTCACTGCATAGTCTGAGTTAGAACAAGGGATACAGAGCTACACCTAAGGAGAAATAAATAGCTGAATAAAAAGAGAAATTTAGAGCTATCTTATGCAAATGAATAGGATTTTGTCTTTTATGTTTTTGTTTGTTTTAATGGCATAGATTTTCTGCGCAGATTTTATTTTGACAAGATCCCTGAAAGATTTTAATAGGGTATTATTTGTCCGCGGTTTTGCTCCTATGTTTTTCTTTTTGGGATTTTGGGATTTATTTTATTGATTTTATTTTATTTTTTCTGTGTTTTGTTTGTTTTGTTTGGGGGGTTGAACAGACCTCATTTTCTTTTGTAACAAATTGCGGTTCTATAGAAATCTATACAAGTTTTATAAAAGCTTGGAGGTCCCAAATTGCCCAACATAACATTTTGATTACAATAATTAATTGGATATTGTTTCCTTCACATGACTCTGAGATCCTGGCCATTTCTCTACATGTGCATCTGAAACAGATAAGGTTTGACTCTTCACAGGCCGTTTTTTGAAGAAAACAATGCCCAGAGAAATCTATGGATGAAGTGGATTCAATGGAAGAATCAAACATCAGGAGCAGATTGGACACGTTTGTTGTTTCACATGAAGTCGATGTTGAGAGAAAACCTTTTCCTGTGGAGTCTGGCTTTAACTGGTTTGGGTCAGGACTTAGGTTTAGGACATTAAATAAGTCGTTCCAGCATCAATCCTTAATCCACGTTCTTAATCAATGGTTTTGATTTGAGATTTTGAGTTGAGTCTTTGTTCATGTTTTTTTAGCGTAGTCAATGTGCAGTTTTTATAAAGTGTCACCAAGACATTTTCTCCAAATGCATTTTTCTCTGAGACAAAGATCAGCCTCAAAGTAGATGCTGCACAAAACTTTACTCCTGTTGACATCGAATTCTCACTCTGATTTATTCAAGTTTTTAAAGTTTTTTGGACAATTTTCAGTCAGACTTAGTCGACTCAAACACTACATAAGATATACAATCCTCGCTGGAAATGTTTTTGATTGAAAATGTCACCAAAATGAAGCAGGACATTTAAACCTGGCTCTATCTATGTACTGCTGCACCCAACGTGACCCCGTGCCCTAATTGGGATTCACAGCCAGCTAAACTCTTTCTTGCAAAACTTCCTCCAAGGAACAGACGGATGTTGTATATGGAACAGGATTTAATGCAAAAAAGTGTGAAACTGAAATGACAAACAAAAATAGCATTCAATAAACGGTAAACAATACAAATATCCAACAAAAATAAGACATGCAGACATCAAATAGTAAGATCTACAACATCTCAAATCAACCATAACAAACTACATAAATAATCACATATATATCTGTTAACATTCACATTAAACATACAAACTCACTCATATTGCCACTCAAAGGCTAGGAATGCGAGGATGGCTTCAGATACTGCTCAACAACATCTGGTCTGAGCTGACTTCCTGCATGCTCTAACACTGGCCATCTACTGGCAGCACACAACGCCACTGCCTCGACCAGCGCCCTCTAGCAGTCTGGATGAGTAAATGAACTAATGAACTAACCCTAACCCAACAAATGAACAGTTCCAGTACAATCTATTTTCAGATTTATGTCCCAACATCTGTGCAATTCTGGACATTTTTACACTCTATAAGAAAATGATGGGGAAAAAAAATATTGCAACAGTTTCCATTCAATTTCAGGGAAATTGGATGAATTTTACATTTTGCAGAATTCCTTCTATTGCTTTGGGTGAAATAAATGATTTTAATATAATTACGTTTTGTGTTTTCACTAAATGGCAAGAAATGAACTCAGTGTAAAATCCAGCCATTCATTTATTTGATGAAACATAATTAAAGTGATTGCACAAAAACAGATGGAATTAACTTTTATCATTTTTTAAATTGTATTGTCTTCATTCCAAACAGTTGTACATGCATCTTTAAAAAATACAACCATATTAACTTTTTACACTTATAGCTATTTTATATGTTTTTGTAAATGATAAAAACTTCTGTCCAACACAATGACACAATTTTCTGCAGAAAACCTTAAGGCTTTATCTGGAAGCACAAAACGGACCCAGAAAGAGTCAGAACATGAGGCACAAATGGTGCAAAGGAAGTTATACATCTTTGTCCCACAGGGTTTTTGGAGTTTTTCCTTGAGAGAAGGAGGCTCTGAGGACAGGGGGCGCTCTGGGACAGACAGGGGGCGCTCTGGGACAGACAGGGGGCTCTGGGACAGACAGGGGGCGCTCTGGGACATTTATCCACTGCTAAATCCTATTGAACATTGTTTAATTGAACTGCTTTCTCCCTGTGGCCCATCGAGGAAACTGCTGTTGTGATTTTGGGCAAAACAAAAATAAACTGAACTGAATTGACTTGAATCTGCCTTTTTGTGGTTGATGTCACTTTCACCTCAGACGTTACATGAACAGACATGTTTTAGCTCAGTCCTGATGGCCTGACAAGATGGTCTGAATTGTGTAAAAATGATAATCCATTAGGAATATTTCTCATGTAACACTTACATTTACACTGACACCAACCATGAACCAAACAACAGAACTCATTTAAATGTAAGAAAAATAATGCTGTGGTTTATGTCAACAGTGATGCTCGTGTTGTGTGTAGTCCCATAGATTTGTGTCTGAATCATATTTTAAAGTAGAAAAGGGTCAAAGGTCGTCGTCTGGACACTGTTTGGAAAATCCAGAGGTTTGGACTTCCATCTGAAAGTCATTTTCCATCAGTAGAACTGGTCTGAGAACTCTGACTTACGCTCCTCTGATCTGTGTAAGCCCCGCCCACAGGGAGGAGCCACTGATAATGGACTTTGTCAAACTATTTGTTTACCCTGTTTCACCTAACCTTTGTTCTTTTGGCCTTCACCTGGAACAAAGATCACAGACAAAGGATGGGAGTCCAAACGTCTGGATGTTCAAACAGTGTCCAGACGACGACCTTTGAACCCTTTTACGATGGACACTCCTGGACCAACCAGGGGTCACACCCACTGTTTGGAGTAAGTTCAATAAAGCACAGAGATTAGAATTTGAATTAATGTTTTGTTCAAGTTCTTTATGAAAGTTCAGTTCAAAACACTTTCACTCACAGTTTAGTTCAAGTTCAAGTTTTCAGTTCAGTTTGAAAAGCGATCCTTTGTTTGATTCAGGAAGTTTAGTTCATGCAACAAAAAAAAAAAATAATAATAATAATATTCCAGTTTAATCCAATTTAAAGTGTCCTCGTTGGCGTAAATAAAAACAATAAAGTTCCTTCCAGGTCTGTGGGGCTGTCGGCTCGTCTTGTAAATGAAATCAGGAGGAAAATAATCTGAGCTGGAGTTTGATGATTTTCTGTGAAGTTTTCATTTAGTCGTGAGCAGTTTTGTCTGGTCAAAGCCACGAGTTCTGCTCAGTCCAAAGAGCAGAGAGTCCAGACAGGAAGTGGCTTGAAGCTCACACATTTTTAATCATAGCGCCACCTGTGGCTGAATGAAGGCAGTGGAGGCGGAGTCATTCCACTGAGACTTGAGTGTCTGGTTTGAGACGTGGGTCACACACAGTTGTATTTGACCCACATTAGAGCGAGTCTGTGGGAGCGCACACAGACACTGAGGAGTCAGAGCAGAACCCAAACCCAGGGACCAGAGTGTGAGTGAATGTGGTGTTGAAGGTGTGGAGGTGGGTCAGAAGGTCAGAGGAGACTGTGTAGAAGGACAGAGAGCCAGCAGGACAGTCCACAAACACTGCTACTGTCCCAGAAGAACTGGACCAGGGCTGAGGGACACGGGTTTGATTGTTATTGTGACGAACATAGAAACCATCTTTAGAACAGTCCAGACTCCAGGACTGATCATTCCATCCAAACAAACTGTCATCACTGTCTCCTTTCCTTCTGATTTCTCTGTAAGACACTGATATATAAACCCCTCCACTCCACTGGACTTCCCAGTAACAGCGACCAGTCAGACCAGTGCCACACAGAAGCTGAGGCCAAACGTCAAATCTGTCCTGATGATCTGGATACGGCTGACTCTTGTTCACACACGTCGCCTTCTTGTTGTTGTCAGACAGTTTGAGTCGTCTGTGAGCTGTGTTTGGATCCAGAGTGAGATCACAGAAATCTGATGGAGAGAAGACACAAACACAGCAGTGAGTCCCCCGTCCGCTCTCCACATGTGCAGACACACACTTTATGAACATTTCATTCAACAACAATCTGACTGCATTTATTCAACAAACAAACAATCAAAGGTTTCACTTCAATGGGATTTGTTTATCCATCAATGTATTTTTTGCACAAAAACACAAACTTATTTCTTGTTAAACTTTTTAGTTCCAAATATATATATATTTTGTCCCACTCAGGACCCTGAGGACGTAAATGTCCACTTATAAAAACTTCAAGAAAACATCACACATTCATATATTTTTCATACTTTTTTGTTCAATCCAAAGATATATCCCTGCCCTGATCAAAAACATCAATAAAAATAAATAAATGACACTTTAACCCTTTAAATGTTTGATTTCACACGTTCTTTAATAAAAGTGAAGCCAGATCTAAACATTTTATCTTTGTCTTTGGATGAACAAGTTTGTGTCAAATGTGAAGTTTGAGCCTTTTTAGTTTCTGTTGGATCAGATTATAATCCGTTCTGATGTTCTTCCTGTTGATTTGAACGGAGCCTTCTGATTCTCCTGAAAATACCTTCATCTACAAATATCACACAAACAATGAGAAAATAAACACATTTCTAATCATGTTTGGTTCATTTTTTACAGGAAGTGAAATGTCTCATCTTTACAGTTTATGGCTTAAATCTGTCTTTTATCCATTACTGGCAAATGTTTAAATGTGCCTTATTTTCCCATTGATTCTAACGGGAGCCTCTAAAATGTGCCTTTAATATTAAATATCTTTGTCATAGATAATAGACAGATGAACCCGCCTAAGGCCCAAAGTCACTGGGACAGGCTCCAGTCCCAGCGACCCCTAACGGGAACAAGCGGCAGAAGATGAATGAATCTTTGTAAAACAATAAACCAAACACAGTTTGAGTCGATGGTTGGATTCATTCTTGACAAACGTCAAATGAGTCCATTTGATCAGGTTTGGTTTCTGTCACTTTTTCCTCATTGTTTTGCTCTAAATGTATGTTTTTCCTCGTTATGTTCAATGGGACCTTTTAAAGGGAAAATGGCTGAATTCAGTGACGAAAACTAAAAATGACTCATTGAACTTGTTTTCTCACAAATTAAACCAAATACACCTGAAACTTTGATTCTATTTCCAAAGTGACAGAAGGATTAAAGTCACTTTGCAGAGTTTTCTCGAGGCCCATTGACCTGTTAAGTCCCACCTATTTTGTTCCATTCTCGTCCAGTGACTTTAACTGTCATTTTCCAAATTAAACCAGTTTTAAAAGAGTATTTTGATCTAAAATAATGCTTGATTTCAAACACAGACTTCGTTGTACAAACTCCAAATTCACTGCAGGTTTTGTCCCACTGGTCGACTACAACTGGGTCAAATGTCAGAGCTCTGGGTCAAGTTTATTGAAATAGTGCTTATTATAATGTATTTGTGCTTAGAACTGTGAATGAACCAAAATGCAATAAAGACAAACACATTTGTTCAAACATGTCAAATAAAGTGCCACCTCATTCCTCCATTTCCCCTCCAGGCGCTATTATGTAAATGAGGCTAATTAGCATATGCATGAGCTGCTCCATTGTGCACAGCTTCCCCTGCGCCCCCTGCAGGCTTTACCTGGGAGTGTGACACATCTTTGTGAAGCTCAGAGGGAGCTCTATGTGATTACACTGAACAAAAAAGAGCTAATGAGCAGTTAGCTTCAGAGCTAGCTTTAGCTCCAGAGTTAGCTCCAGAGTTATCTTCACAGTTATCTTTAGAGTTGTCTTCAGACTGGTCTTTTTGGGCTCTTTTCACAGAACGAGGCACAAATGGAGGAGAAACGGCTCGTTTTGAAGAGGACGAGTGGGAGAACAAGGAGAGAACAAGCAATCCAGTCTGATGGTGTTGGATTTTTTTGTTCTCTTTATCATAAATTATTTTTTTTTACTATTCAAAATTACATTTGCAAAACTAGATTAATCAAACCATGATTGACATCCACAGTCTGAACAATTAATCATTTATTGCTTTTTTAAGCTCCTTTCTTTACCTGTTTACCCTGTGTTTCTCTTTTGGGTTGTTCTGTGGCAGGAAATGAAAGCAATAAATGTTTTGTAGGAAAAACAAACCTTTCCACCAATATAAAGCCTGCCTTTGTTTCCTCCACAGGAAAGAATGTGAAAAGAACCTCAAACTCTGTCACTTTCACTACAAGTGAAATTCACCTTTTCAAACTGGCTTTTAAAGGATTAAAGTTGTATTGTTTTTGTTTTTTATTAAAATTGTGTGTCTGATTAGGACAGGGATAGATCTTTAGATTGAGATGAAAACAAAAGTATGAGCAAAAATGTATCTATGGTGGTTTTAAAGAGGGTTTTATAACTGGACATTTGTCTGAATCCACAGTGACTTGTGCTCGTGTGTAGACGCTCCTGAGTCAAACAGCTGTGTCTGTGTCAGTGGCTCCAGGGCTCCTCCTTTGCTCACAGCAGCAGTAGTTCTGATGGGGCTTGGTGGCTCCTCCTTTGCTCACAGCAGCAGTAGTTCTGATGGGGCTTGGTGGCTCCTCCTTTGCTCACAGCAGCAGTAGTTCTGATGGGGCTTGGTGGCTCCTCCTTTGCTCACAGCAGCAGTAGTTCGGATGGGGCTTGGTGGCTCCTCCTTTGCTCACAGCAGCAGTAGTTCTGATGGGGCTTGGTGGCTCCTCCTTTGCTCACAGCAGCAGTAGTTCTGATGGGGCTTGGTGGCTCCTCCTTTGCTCACAGCAGCAGTAGTTCTGATGGGGCTTGGTGCACACAGGGGCTGAGAGCATGTGGCTCTGTGCTGCAGGAGCTTGTTCTCAGCTGCTGTCCTTTGGCCAGTGTCTGTGTGATGTCTGCTGTTGTTCTGGTGATGAGGAGGACTGACAGCAGAGGCACAGCTCAGAGGAGAACAGGGGATTGTCTCCAGAAGAAGAATGAAGGTCCCAGTTGAACATGTTTGGGCTGAAACATGAGTGCAGTTCCACAGCTCCAGACTGGACTCTTCAGGATCTGCTTTAATAATAACTCTGTTCAGTGATGGACACAGCTGTGGACCACAGTCTGAGGACTCTGCTGTCCAAGGATCAGGAAACAGTTACACACAAACACACAACACTGAGCTTCATATTTGTGCTGAGGACTCAGTTTCCCATCATGCATTGTGTCTTGTACACAGGTTAAATAAGTCTGTGTCAAATGGAGTTAATTCAACACTTACACTTTCTGAGTCCTGGTTTTAACCTCTGAGCTCCAGCGTGATCCAGTCTGAAACACATGACATCAGTCTGAAACACACGAGTCTGAAACACACGAGTCTGAAACACACGAGTCTGAAACACACGAGTCTGAAACACACGAGTCTGAAACACACGAGTCTGAAACGCACGAGTCTGAAACGCACGAGTCTGAAACACATGACATCAATAATAAAAGTGAAGTAATAAGGAGCTCTGTGATTGGTTCTCAGGTTGTTCTAACCAATCACAGAGCTCCTTATTACTTCTTCATTATTTCCTTGCCTTTAGCCAGGACCAGGAGCGCCCTGGAAAAGCTCATCACAGAAGCTCATAGAGTTTGAAAAGGATTTCCTAAAAGGATTTGGAAATGTATAAAGTCATTGTCCAACGAGGTTACTTTGATCTTCTGATGATTAAATATTTGAAGTTTCTTATTTCAGACCAGAGGACTATGAACCGGGACGAGGGGCCTTTTTACTCTCACACACCTGGGACACGTCCTAAAGAAGTCGGACTGCAGATGGCGCTGTAGGAAAACCTGACCAAAACCTGTACAGATCAGCTGACAAGACACGTCACAGCGACATGGAGTGACTCTGATGAAGAGCGAGTGAGCCTCCAAACTGTCAGAACAAACACTGGTCTGAAAGAAGAACCTTCAAATGTGCATCAAGTCATTTTATAAAATCCACTTTTAAAAACTCATTTAACAAAAAAGTATTTGGGAAATGATTTATTAAATGTTAAAGGTCCCATATTCTGCTATTTTCCCCTTCACACAGTCTGTTCTAAGGGCTTTGTTGATACATTTTCTCGTTGTGCAATATCCATAACATAACAGTTTCCAAAAAACACCCATTTCTTGGACTGGCCCCCCCGAACATAGAGCAGGCGGCCTCCCCCGCCCAACCCGCGCGGCTCCCCCTCCCAACCCGCGACGAAGCCTAGAGCGGAGATTGTGCGCATGCGCCGTGTGCTCCGGTAAACAGCGATACACAAACACAGGAATAAACATTTTCTCCTCCTGACGGTGCGTCGTGCTGAGTCCTACGTCCTAGATCTGACCTGGAGTTTGACCATGGCCTCAATGACGGATGTGCCGTTTGGTAAATAACAAGCTAACTCTTCTATCTGTCGTATCCATCGTGTAATTACTGTGTAACATTAGCATTAGCTGTTTTTATTATTGCAGCTGCGCGCTTCCCGGAGGCGTGGCTTAAACACCACGTCATCCTTGTGAAGCCGGTCATCCTGGTGAGGAGCCCCCCTCTGCCTGCTCACCCGAGGGGGACGGAAAAGACAGTTCTCTAGCGAAAGCATGAGGGAATCAATCAAAAAACCACTTTGGGCACAACATACGAGGCCCAAATAGCACTGGAGGAAGGTTAAAACCTCTGAAAAGTCCATTTTGCATGTTATGGGACCTTTAAATATTAAACAATAACAGGTTTGGTTCAATCAGCTGAGCTCAGCACAAACAATACCTGGATTAAACCTGTATTAAACCTGGATATTCTGTCCCTCAATTTGGTTTCTCTGTTCTTTGTTCATTTAGTTGTAATAGTGTTGTAATTCTCTTTTATGTTACAAGATGTCAGTGTTATTTCTATTACTTCACTCCTGTTACTTCTTCTTCATTGTTTACTTTGTGCGCTGCAGCGCCATTTGGTGACCGCTACTTGTAAGCAGCCGGCAGATTGCTGCACACGCCATTATGGTAACAGCTACGGAGGTGTTCTCGTGCAGCCACACCTCGCTGCGCTCTTTCTTGGTGTCCCGCGACAAGACATAGTCTGTGAGTTGCTAGTGCCTTATAACTTGTTTGTACTTTGTTAGCTGTAAATTCATGTATTTTCTGTATGTGTGTTGCAGTTTTACTAAAAATAAGATGGTCTTTCGACATCACATCCTGCGTAGTGTTGTTTCTGGGGCCATCTTGCTAGTTTAGCTCGCTGCCTAGGTTAAGTTGGGAAAGAAACACTTAACTGAGGGCAGAAGAGTAAAAAGACTATCTACACGTCAACAACCCAAGATGTCTCAATCACGGGAGTCGCCACCTATCTCCCAGCTCGAGGTCCGGTCGGAGTGCCAGTCCCGCACTTCACACCACTCATGTCGGTCAACCACCAGTCAAGCTGTAGCAAAAGCACGAGCAGACGCAGTAGGAGCCCGCACCAGAGCCCCGTACGCCAAACGCCAAATAGACATGGAGGTCGAGAAGGCACGCATTGAGGCAACACTAAATGCTCTAAAACAAGAAGGTGAGGCTGAAGCAGCGCTTGCAGCAGCACAGGTCCTGGAGGCAGCAGCTGAGGAGGAACTTCACAGCGTGCTCGACCTTACAGATACTGGAATTCTTGTAAAGACACCTCCTTCACTCAGATGAGCACAAGAGTTTGTTAACCCTCACTTCGACAATGATGTAGTAAATGTAAAAGAAGAAGAAAAGAAATCAAATCAAATCAATTTATTTTTATAATGCCCAAAATCACAACAACAGTTGCCTCAATGGGCCACAGGTAAAAGCAGTTCAGATAGCTGTCCCAGAATGCCCCTGTCCTTTGACCCTCCTTCGTGGCGAGGTAAAACTACAAAAAACCCCATGGGAAAAAGTAGAAACCTCGGGGAGAACCACAGTGAAGGAGAGATCCTACTCCCACGGACGGACAGGCTGCAGATGAACTAGGACTGACGCATCCACTTGACCTGTGGAGCCAGAACCACTCAAGAGGGTCCAGGCAGACGAGGCATGGCTAATCCAGGACCGAGGGAGTTCGTCCAGGCAGACGAGGCATGGCTAATCCAGGGCCGAGGGAGTTCGTCCAGGCAGACGAGGCATAGCTAATCCAGGACGCGGCATGGCCAATCCAGGGTTGAGGGACTTCTCACGGGTCAACACGTTCGACCAAAACAACGCTCACAAACTGGACCACAGCTACATATCAACTGCTGCATCTCCATGTGAGTGTTACACAGCCAAGAGCCAGTCAAAGTCTAACCACGCCAGAGCAGATATCCAGCGCAGACCTTCACCAACCCCACAAATTGAACTGTCAGACCTAGCAGCCTACCTAGCACGCCGTGATTTGCTGACAGCAGGGTTCAAGGTTTTTGACAACAGACCAGAGTCCTACCTATCTTGGAAGTCCATGTTCTGCAATGCAACTGAAGGGCTCAACCTCAAAGCGAGTGAAGAGCTTGACCTACTCACCAAATGGCTCGGCGGTGAGTCGCTTCAGCACGCTCTAAGGATCAGGGCAGTCCACGTGAACAACCCAGAGGCAGGTCTCCACCGTCTTTGGCAACGTCTTGACAAGAGTTATGGTTCTCCAGAGGTAATTGAGGCATCACTGTTCCAACGTTTACAAACATTCCCTAAAATATCCAATAAAGACACTCACCTATTGCAGGAGCTTGCAGATCTTCTGCTTGAGTTAGAGTATGCACAGACTGAAAGTTATCTGCCAGGCCTTAGCTTTCTTGACACTCCAAGGGGGATAAACCCAATAGTAGAAAAGCTTCCATATGGCCTTCAAGAGTCATGGGTGAAACATGGGACGATATACAAAAAAGATAATAGGGCATTCTATCCTCCATTTTCATACTTTGTGCAGTTTGTGAATGACCAGGCTGAAATGAAAACAGATCCTAGCTTTATTGTAGGAAAGGTTTCTCGTAGGAAAGGTTTCAGAGGTTGTCATCCGGACGCCGTTTGAAGATCAAGACGTTTCGACTTTTATCCAAAAGTCATTGTCAATCGGAAAGCTGGTATGGGAACTCGGGCTTATGTGCTACTCTAAGTAGTGGAAGTCCTGCCCCCAGGGAGGAGTCACTGAATACCTGTCTTTGTTGGAAAAATGTTTGTTTGTCACCTGGGACTTGATTAATTGGTCTGTCTAGTTTGATTAATGGCCTCACCTAGTTTCACCTGTGACTAATGTCCATTGTTCTATTGATAGCTGGCTGTAGCTCCCTCCTCACTGCTGATTACCTCATTAGCATTTGACTGGTCTATTGATCTGGACCAAGGTGTTAGGAGGCTGTCATAAATTTTGGCTAAATTAAATCTTAAGTCCCCATTCCTGTTGAGAGAAGGATTCTCTCTTTTTACAAAAATGGCCTCCTTTACTCCTCTTTCAAACCAGTTCTTCTCTCTGCTCAAAATCTTCACCTCACTATCCTCAAACGAGTGATTTGTAGCTTTTAGGTGCAGATGGACTGCACTTTGCGGTCCGGTGGAGGCAGATCTTCTGTGTTGGTACAGCCTTTTGTGCAATGGCTGTTTGGTTTCTCCTATGTAACGTTCTTTACAACTGTCCTCACTGCACTCTATCGAATAAACTACATTGCTCTGTTTCTCTGTCGGCCTCTTGTCTTTCGGGTGGACCAGTTTCTGTTTAAGTGTGTTGCCAGGTTTGAAATAAACAGGGATGTCGTGTGTCTCAGAGAACATTTCCAGCTCTTGTTTCTTGATTATCACAAAGGTATCATCCACGTAACGCAGCCAGAGGCTCGGAGGTGTGCCCAGGAAGGAGGTCAGAGCCTTCTTCTCGAAGTGTTCCATATATAGGTTGGCTATAGTAGCCAGAGCCAGAGCCTTCTTCTCGAAGTGTTCCATATATAGGTTGGCTCTGAGCATTCTCTGAGCATATCAATGGGTTGGATGTATACATTAAGTTCACCCGAGAAGATGCTAAGGACAACCGGTTGGCGTTTCTTGATTGCTCCACAATCAGAGAGGAGGAAGGCAGCCTTCAGACAGAAGTACACAGGAAACCCACCCACACAGACCAGTACTTACTGTTCGATTCCAACCACCCACTGCAGCACAAGTTGGGAGTGATTAGGACCTTGCAACATAGAGCCCATGAAGTACCCACCAGCTCTGAGGGGAGAAAGAAGGAGGAAGAACACGTCCAACGTGCCCTCTCAGCTTGTGGATATCCCAACTGGGCCTTTAACAAAGTCAGAAGAGCCAAGAAACAGGACAGAAAGGATAAAGACCCCAGCAGGAGGGGGGTCTCTATCCCTTATGTCTCGGGCCTGTCTGAGAAGTTTCAAAGGATTTTTAGACAACACGACATCCCTGTTTATTTCAAACCTGGCAACACACTTAAACAGAAACTGGTCCACCCGAAAGACAAGAGGCCGACAGAGAAACAGAGCAATGTAGTTTATTCGATAGAGTGCAGTGAGGACAGTTGTAAAGAACGTTACATAGGAGAAACCAAACAGCCATTGCACAAAAGGCTGTACCAACACAGAAGATCTGCCTCCACAGGACCTCAAAGTGCAGTCCATCTGCACCTAAAAGCTACAAATCACTCATTTGAGGACAGTGAGGTGAAGATTTTGAGCAGAGAGAAGAACTGGTTTGAAAGAGGAGTAAAGGAGGCCATTTTTGTAAAAAGAGAGAATCCTTCTCTCAACAGGAATGGGGGCTTAAGATTTAATTTAGCCAAAATTTATGACACCATCCTAACACCTTGGTCCATATCAATAGACCAGTCAAATGCTAATGAGGTAATCAGCAGTGAGGAGGGAGCAACAGCCAGCTATCAATAGAACAATGGACATTAGTCACAGGTGAAACTAGGTGAGGCCAACCATTAATCAAACTAGACAGACCAATTAATCAAGTCCCAGGTGACAAACAAACAATTTTCCAACAAAGACAGGTATTCAGTGACTCCTTCCTGGGGGCAGGACTTCCACTACTTAGAGTAGCATATAAGCCCGAGTTCCCATACCAGCTTTCCGATTGACAATGACTTTTGGATAAAAGTCGAAACGTCTCGATCTTCAAACGGCGTCCGGATGACAACCTCTGAAACCTTTCCTACGATGGACCACACCTGGACGAATGAGGGTTTACACCGACGAATCCTAGCTTTATGTTACACAGTTCTAACATAGTAGCTCCTAAGATGGACAAAACTCCAGTCAAAACACACTAAATACAGCGTTCCTGTGGCAGTCAATAAAACTGAGATAAGTCAAGCTAACAGCACCAATAAAATGACCACTCTCAACCCAGACAAGCAATGTCCCATCCACCATAAGCCACATGCACTCACTAAATGCAGGGGTTTAGAATGAAAACATTGGACGAAAGAAAGAGTCTACTCAAAGAGCACTCAATTTGCTATAAGTGTTGCTCATCCACAAATCACAGATCCAAAGACTGTAAAGCCATCATTCAGTGTGCAGAATGCAACAGTGATAAGCATGTGTCTGCTTTGCATGTGGGTCCACCGCCGTGGACTCCTAAAGACTCTGGCCCTCTGCTAAAGAGCCACGGCGGGGAGCCCAACCCTCCAAGCCCTGTCACTACAGCCAGTTGCACAGAAATATGCCCACAAGGCCCACAAGGTAAATCGTGCTCCAAGATATGCCTTGTCAATGTGTATCCTTGCACGTCTCCTGCAAAGAAAATAAGAATGTACGTTATGATGATCAAAGCAACTCATCCCTAGCTAGATCTGCCTTTTTTGACATGTTTAATGTACAAAGTAACATTCTGCCTTACACTATGAAAACATGTGCTGGCTTATCGGACACAGGAGGGCGCAGAGCTAGTGACTTTGCCATTGAGGACATAAATGGAGAGGTTTCTATACCGCTGCCCACACTAACAGAATGTGATCAGATTCCAGACAACAGAAACGAGATACCCACTCCTGAAGCGGCAGCAGCTCATCCTCACCTGCAGTCAATCGCATCGCAGATTCCTCCACTGGATCCTGCAGTAGATATTCTTCTCCTCCTGGGAGACATCATCCAAGCCCACAAAGTCCGCAGTCAGGTAAACGGCCCCAACAACACGCCTCACGCCCAACGCCTGGATCTGGGGTGGGTAGTCATAGGAGATGTCTGCCTCTCAGGTGCTCATAAACCCTCTGTGAACACTTTTAAGACTAATATTCTGAATAATGGTCAGCCCAGCCTCCTCACTCCTTGTCAGAGCACATTCCACATTAAAGAAAAGTACACAGAAACGTGTCCTACTCTCGACAGCACTCAACATGAACTTGGCAAACACCTTTTCCAACAAACAGCAGACGATGACAAAGTCGCGCTCTCTGCAGAGGATGCTTTATTCTTGGACATTATGAAAAAGGAACTCACCAAAGACGAGGAAAATAACTGGGTAGCCCCACTCCCATTTCGCTCTCCTAGACAGCGACTGCCCAACAATAGGGAACAAGCTCTCACTTGTTTAATGTCACTCCGCAAAACACTGAAAAAGAAGCCTGAAATGAGGGAGCATTATGTTGACTTTATGGGGAAAATCTTTAGCAAGGGCCATGCCGAGCCTGCTCCTCTTCTCTCACCCGAGCAAGAATGTTGGTACCTCCCTAGTTTTGGTGTTTACCACCCCCTCTTTGATTCAAGCGCGGAATGTGACAATGTCTCTCTCAACATAGTGTTGCTTAAAGGGCCAGATCTCAACAACAGTTTGGTGGGGGTTCTACTGCGTTTTCGGTCAGATCCTTGTGCAGTCATGGCAGATGTGGAGCAAATGTTTTACAACTTTGTGGTCAGAGAGGACCACCACGACTACCTGCGGTTTCTGTGGTTCAAAAACCATGATCTGGATGGCGAAGTCGTGGAGTACAGGATGCGAGTCCACGTTTTTGGAAACTGCCCCTCTCCATCAGTCGCTCTCTATGGGCTTAAGAGAACAGCCATGGAAGGGGAAGCAGAGTTTGGCAGTGATGCAAGGGAGTTCATTGAACCCCACTTTTATGTTGATGATGGACTTAAATCTTTCCTTTCTGCAGATGAGGCTGTTGCTGTTCTTCATAGAGCTCAGAAAATGTTGCCACAGTGTAACATATGCCTGCATAAAATCTCATCTAACTGTCCCGCCATCACATGCTCCTTCCCGAGTGTTCCTGTTCCAGGTAACAGTCAATGACAAGCCATTTACCAAACGGGGAGTATTGTCAGTCATTAATAGCGTGTATGATCCTCTTGGTGTTGCCATCCCAGTCATTGTAGAAGGCAGAGTCATTCTAAGAGACATTTCCATTAACGTTAGTGAATGGGACACTGAACTGCCTACCGACAAACTAGCACAGTGGCAGCAATGGAAAGATTCACTCAAGCATCTGCAACAGCTCGAAATCCCCAAAATGTACACCTCAATACCACTGTCTGCAGCTCAAAGAAAAGAGGTCATTGTCTTCTGTGATGCCTCTATCAAAGCTGTGGGTGCTGTTGCTTATCTCAAGCTCACAAATGTAGGACAGAGTGAAGTGGGCTTTCTTCTCTGCAAAGCACGCTTTGCTCCTAAACCTGACATCACCATACCAAGGCTTGAACTCTGGCTGTAGAGGTCGCTGAGCAAGTTCTGGAAGAGCTGGACACCACAGCTGATGAGGTGAGCTTTTTAACAGACTCTAAAGTAGTGCTGGGTTACATTTCAAACAAAACAAGGTGCTATTACGTTTATGTCCACAATAGAGTAGAGCGCATCAGACGCTTCACACAAGCGCACAAGTGGCATTATGTGCCCACTCACCTTAATCCAGCTGATCATGCCACACGAACATTACCCACTGAGCAGCTCTCTAACTCCACACAGCTCAGTGGGCCAGCTTTCCTCACTGATTCAAACCTAAGTCAAACAGAGACACAAACATTTGACCTTGTAGACCCAGAGACTGACATAGACCTACGTCCTGAGATTACTCCCTGTGCCACCACTCTATCAAAAGGCAAACTTGGCAGTGCAAGATTTGAAAGGTTTTCAAGTTGGAGTGTGTTACTTAAAGGCATTGCCAAACTCCAACACACTGCCCAGTCGTAGAAAGGGTTTCAGAGGTTGTCATCCGGACGCCGTTTAAAGATCGAGACGTTTCGACTTTTATCTAAAAGTCATTGTCAATCAGAGGGCTGGTATGGGAACTTGAGCCCAAGTTGGAGACGTACCACGTGCACTCGGCCAAACAAACGTTTGTTCATTTTGTGGAGCACAAGAGGAAGGAGAGTTCATCCACGCTTCATGCCACGTTTCTGCTGTCGGTAAAATCTGAGGAGGCACATGTCAAAGTGTCAGAGGAGCACGAAGAGGAGCTGGAGAAGAGAAGGCAAAACTGACTCTGTGAACGACCAAGAACAACAAGTGATCCTGACTCTCTGGTCCAGACCGAGGTTCAGCCGTCTCCAGATCCAGTCAGAAAAGAGCAGCGCCACAGACGCCACGGACTAAACCAGGCCCTGAACCAGGTCCCAATCCTGGTCTTAAACCTGGATCTAAACTGGCCTCAGTGAAAGCTCAGACCGAGGACCAGAAGTAGAAAGCAGCGTCCGACGCCAAAGCCACGAAACAAGATTCAATCATGGGCTTCTTCATCAAGAAATGAGCCTCAAACCTCAGAGACTTTATTTAGATAGTTTTTTTTCTTTACAGAATAAAGATGAGATGTGAAAAAGAATGAACACAACTAGAAGACAGCTTTCTTTTTTAAATATAACATGTCCAGCAGCTGATATTGTCCTTTTATCAAATGTTGGATAAAAAGGACTAAAAGAAAAAGTCCAGTGGCCAAAGCCAAGTGTTGAAGCTCCTCGTATAAAAGGACTCAGGTTTTACTTTACTGGACCATTTGACAAACTGTAAAAAAATATTTTTGTTTTTGATGAAGAGATGAACAGTTCCTGTCTGTCCACTGACCACGCCCCCGTGTCCCCCTCAGGTTAAGAGTCTGGGTTCATCCTCCATAGTTGTCTGTCATTTCAGTCACACATCAATAACATCACTGGGTTTGTCTATTTCTATCTTCACCACATTGTCCTCCTCCGGCCCTCCCTCACAGTCCACTCTGCTTCTGTCCTCGTCAACAGCCTCGTCACTTCTCGTCTCGACTGCTGTGACTCTCTCCTTTCTGGTCTCCCTCTCAAATCCCTCCATAAACTTCAACTGGTCCAGAATTCAGCTGCTGCATCATCACCAGAAGCTCCTCCTCCACATCAGCCCAGTCCTTCAGCAACTGCACCGGCTCCAGCAAACTCAGGATTCATTTCACAAAACTCCTGTGGACCCCTGTCCCCTCTGCCTCGTCTCTGTCTCTCTGTCCTCTGCCTCGTCTCTGTCTCTCTGTCCTCTGCCTCGTCTCTGTCTCTCTGTCCTCTGCCTCGTCTCTGTCTCTCTGTCCTCTGCCTCGTCTCTGTCTCTCTGTCCTCATTTATTATATCATTTAGTGTAAATCTGATGTGTTCAGAGCCCTCCTGGTGCTGTGAATGAGCCATGTCTATAAACACTGTGAGACCTGCATCAGACACATGTTTATCTGGATGCTTTGTGTTTGTGTCCCTATCCCTATCAAATAAAGACATGAATGAAATCAATCAATCAATTTATCAAAGTAAAAATAATAACTACCTTGAATAAAAAGCATCTGCAGTGTTTTCTTTCATTTGAGGATATATTAAAAGCTTAGAAAATAAGAAAATCCATTAATTATTTATGTTTAAAACGTTCTAAATGTTTATTTTGAAAAGCCAGTTCCAGGATGATCATGTGACAAGCAACAACCAACTGCACACACAGAAATAGAAAAAGACAAGAGAATAGATTTCAAATCTGCCTTATTTATGAAGACATATCTTTATATATCTTTATGAAGTAAAGAAAATAGACAGTAGAATGTTTTTCTTTTTCCGCGTGGAAAAAATAAATAAATAAATAAATTATTTATATATATATATATATATATATATATAGATGAACTGTTCCTCGTGTGCCTGGAGGAACTCTCTCACACTAGATGATCCACCTTCCTTCCTCCTGATGGTTCTGGTCCAGATGGACGTGTCAGTCCTGGTCCATCTGCGTCTGTGGGAGGAGGATCTCTCCTTCATGTGGTTCTCCTGAGGTTTAGACTTTTCCCACAGGGTGTCATGTCCTGCAAGAATGCTGCTTCTCTTGGTTCTCTCCCTTGTCTCCCCCTCCCTTGTTTGTCGGTGTGTTCCCTCCTACCGGGGCGTGGCCTCTCCAGCTTGCAGTCCTCACGTCTGGTTCCAATCATCATCATCAGTTCCTGTATAAGAGGAGCAGCTCCACAGCCACTCCTCCCCAGTTTGCTCAATATACAGTTGTTATCTACTCGCCTCATACCTGCCTTTACTGTCATCCTCTGCTCGTGTCCAATTTTAGAACCGTGACACAGGGTTTTTTGCAGTTTTTCCTTGAGATAAGGAGGGTCAAGGCCAGGGGGCGCTCTGGGACAGTTATCCATTTGCTGATATTTTTTGATTATTGACCAATGACTCTTTCATTGTCGCCCCTCGAGGAAACTGCGGCTGTGAGTTGGGCGTTTCGAAAATACATTTTATTGAATTGAAATGGGACGGATGAACGAAAGAATGACTTTGGGGGTTGGGGTTCTGAACTGTGCATGTGCCTGGAGCGATACGCCCTCTGCTGGTCAGTGCACACTTTTCATATGAACTGGAAGGATTTACCCAAACTTTTTGCAAAAACTACAGTGGATTCAGTGGAACTAAAGTGTTAATTCAGAACAATGAAAGGACTGACATATAACTTATCGTCTGTGATAAGCGCATTATTTCAGCCGTTTCATGAATTATTATCAGTATTGCACATTTTCCTTTTTTTTTGTCTATAAATAAAAATAGGTATTTTAGAATGACAATTGTTTGCAAACAAAATAAATGATCAGTTTGGTCTGTGGTCTTTCATTTTACTTTAAGACAAAATTTGCTGAACTGAACTACACGGTCAATACCAAACTGTTACAAACTACAGTATTATCTGATATTTACCTGTAAATAACACTCTTAGGTGTTGATAATCTTAGTGAGAGTGGTCCATACCTGAGAGTGTCCAGTGTGCAGTGGGGGTCCTCCTGTAGAGCAGACAGGAGCTTTACTCCTGTGTCTCCTGGATGGTTGTAGCTCAGGTCCAGTTCTCTCAGATGGGAGGGGTTGGACCTCAGAGCTGAGGCCAGAGAAGCACAGCCTTCCTCTGAGACCAGACAACCTGACAGTCTGAGGACACATGATTGGAATCAGTCAATTCACTAATAACTCCATACTTCAATTAAGACATATAACTGGTTATGTGTGTAATGATAGTGAATAATATTAACCCCTCTGACCTGAGCTGTTCCAGTTTACAGTGAGGACTCTTCAGTCCAACAGACAACATCTTCAGCCCTGAGTCCTTCACGTCGTTGTGACTGAGGTCCAGGACTCTCAGACTAGAGGACTGGGAGCTGAGGACTGAGGACAGAGCTTCACAGCTTCTCTCTGACAGGTTACAGCTGCTCAGTCTGGAGACAGAAAACATTGTTTATGTAGAAGTTGAAGGTTTCATCAAGGTTTAACCTTAAAGCATGTAAAACATTTGCCTAAAGACAACAAATCTATTTTTGTCTGTAAACAGGATGAAAAAAAAAACCTTCACATTGAAAATCCTACAACTTTATCCACACAGTTCCTGTCTGTCCACTGACCACTCCCCCGTGTCCCCCTCAGGTCAAGAGTCTGGTTCATCCTCCACAGCTGTCTGTCATTTCAGTCACACATCAATAACATCACTGGGTTTGTCTATTTCTATCTTCACCACATTGTCCTCCTCCGGCCCTCCCTCACAGTCCACTCTGCTTCTGTCCTCGTCAACAGCCTCGTCACTTCTCGTCTCGACTGCTGTGACTCTCTCCTTTCTGGTCTCCCTCTCAAATCCCTCCATGAACTTCAACTGGTCCAGAATTCAGCTGCTGCATCATCACCAGAAGCTCCTCCTCCACATCAGCCCAGTCCTTCAGCAACTGCACCGGCTCCAGCAAACTCAGGATTCATTTCACAAAACTCCTGTGGACCCCTGTCCCCTCTGCCTCGTCTCTGTCTCTCTGTCCTCTGCCTCGTCTCTGTCCTCTGCCTCGTCTCTGTCTCTCTGTCCTCTGCCTCGTCTCTGTCCTCTGCCTCGTCTCTGTCTCTCTGTCCTCTGCCTCGTCTCTGTCTCTCTGTCCTCTGCCTCGTCTCTGTCTCTCTGTCCTCTGCCTCGTCTCTGTCTCTCTGTCTCTCTGTCCTCTGTCTCTGTCTCTCTGTCCTCTGCCTCGTCTCTGTCTCTCTGTCCTCTGCCTCGTCTCTCTGTCTCTCTGTCCTCTGCCTCGTCTCTGTCTCTCTGTCCTCTGCCACGTCTCTGTCTCTCTGTCCCCTCTGCCTCGTCTCTGTCTCTCTGTCCTCTGCCTCGTCTCTGTCTCTCTGTCCTCTGCCTCGTCTCTGTCTCTCTGTCCTCTGCCTCGTCTCTGTCTCTCTGTCCTCTGCCTCGTCTCTGTCTCTCTGTCCTCTGCCTTGTCTCTGTCTCTCTGTCCTCTGCCTCGTCTCTGTCTCTCTGTCCTCTGCCTCGTCTCTGTCCTCTGCCTCGTCTCTGTCTCTCTGTCCTCTGTCTTGTTACTGATTGTATTTGTCTCTGTCTTTTAATCCTTTGTAAAGTGTGCTTGAGTGATAAATCAAATGAATTGTTAACCCTCTTCTTCACATAGTCGTGATCCAAAGCAGACTAAGTCCTGGCTCATGCAGCAGCATCAGTGTGATCCTGTGTAAACTGTGTGTGTGAGAGAGAGAGGGCTGAGGAGAGTGACAGACACAAGTGTGTTTATGTGTGAATGTGTCCTGCTGTCAGGCATCTGCTCTTCACACATTAACCGGATTTATTGCCTTTTTATTGTAGTTAACCTGATTTATTATATCATTTAGTGTAAATCTGATGTGTTCAGAGCCCTCCTGGTGCTGTGAATGAGCCATGTCTATAAACACTGTGAGACCTGCATCAGACACATGTTTATCTGCTTGTGTTTTCTGTCCCTCTTATCCCTGATATTAATTAAAAGAACCTGCAATGTTTTATTTCATTTGAGGATAAATTAATTGTGTAATTTATGTTTTAAGCTCTTATTTTGAAATATCACTTCCTGAATGATCATGTGACTAGCAACAACCAACCGGGTTGTTCCAGGCCTTTCTGCTAAACGAGGGAGATACACAGACAGCACACACAGAGCTTCAGCAGAAAAACACAAAAAGAGCAGCAACTGCAACAACTGCAAGACAGCAGCCCGCAGATATAATGTACGCACCATTACTACATTTCCCACAATGCAACGGGGACGCGCCGAGCAAGAGGCGGCTTCATTTTATTAGCAGTTTTTAGCATAACAGCAAAAGTTATCTTACAGATACCCATCAACAATGGCAAAACGGAAGGTGAACTATGAGAACCGGGGGTTTCAAATAAGGTGGGAGTTAGAGTACATGTTCACGGAGGTAGCTGGAAAACCTTTGTGTCTTCTGTGTGGAGAAAGTGTGGCGGTAATGAAAGAGTATAATCTGAGACGCCATCATGAAACAAAACACGCAGACAAAAACAAGAATATGGACATGGAACAAAGGCTACAGAAGGTCGAGGAATTAAAACAAGGCCTCAAATCTCGACAGGGTCTGTTCAGAAAAGCCAAGTCACAAAGCGAGGCTGCTGTCAAGGCCAGTTTTATTTTAGCAGAGGAGATCGCTAAATCAGCCCGGCCATTTACAGAGGGGGATTTAATCAAAAACTGTATCCTTAAAGTCTGTGACGAAGTTTGCCCAGACAAAAGACAGCTCTTTTTAAACATTAGCCTGAGCAGAAATACCATTGCTGAGCGAGTAGACCTATTGTCTATGAATCTAAAAGAGCAGCTTGTTAAAAAGGGAAAAGATTTCATCGCATATTCCCTGGCTGTGGACGAGAGCACAGACATTTCTGACATTGCCCAGTTGTCAGTTTTCATCCGCGGAGTGGACTCCACATGACATGAGGAGGAGTTGGCGTTACGTCCTATGCATGGCACAACTACAGGACAGGATTTGTATGAAGAGGTCTCAAGATGTGTAAACGAGATGGAGCTGCCTTGGGAAAAACTCGTGGGTTTGACAACAGACGGAGCACCTGCGATGTGTGGACATAGGAGTGGACTGGTGGCAAAGATACGGGAGAAGATGCAGAAGGAAAACATCACAGGTGAGCTGACAGCTTATCACTGTATCATACACCAGGAGTCGTTGTGTGGTAAAGCCTTGAAAATGAAACATGTAATGAGCACCATCACGTGTGCAGTTAACTTTATCAGAGCCAAAGGTTTAAATCACCGCCAGTTCAAGGCATTTCTGAGCGAGTTAGAAAAGGAGCATGGTGATTTGCCCTATCACACTGAGGTGCGGTGGCTAAGCCAGGGAAAGGTGCTGCACAGATTTTTCGAGCTTCGTGAGGAGATTTGTCTGTTCTTGGACAGCAAAGGGAAAGACACAACACAACTCCGAGACGAAAGGTTTTTGTGTGAAATGGCTTTTCTGTGTGACATTACGAGTCATCTGAATGCAATGAACCTGCAGCTGCAGGGTCGGGCTCGTGTCATCTCTGATATGTACAGTACAGTGAAGTCGTTTCAAACCAAACTGACTCTGTGGGAGGCACAAATGCGGAAAGAAAACTTGAGCCACTTTCCTAGCTGTCAGACCATGAAAGATAAGCTATCTACCAGTGTTTTCCCGAGTGCAGAGTTTGCTGATAAAATTAGTGTACTCGCCGCTGACTTCCGACGCCGATTTGCTGACTTTGAAGCACAAAAAAGCAGGTTTGCACTGCTCAGTAATCCATTTGCAGTTGATGTAGAAAGCTCACCGCCAAGCTTCCAAATGGAGTTGATTGAGCTACAGTGCAATGATGCGCTGAAGGCAAAATACGCAGCAGTGGGTGCTGCGGAGTTTGCGCGCTTCCTCCCTGACACAATGTCCCAGCTGCGCACCCAGGCTGCTCAAACGTATATGTTTGGCAGCACATACCTGTGTGAACAACGGTTTTCATTATTGAAGCTGACCAAAACATCACACAGAAGTCGACTTACTGCTGAACTCCTTCACTCAGTTCTGAGGATTTCCTCAGCTCAGAGCCTGACCCCGAACATTGATGAACTTGTGCAAAAGATGAGACACCACCAAGTATCAGCCTCAGCCTCAAACAAGTGAACATTACTGTGCAATTACATATTTAGAGTTTTTACTCTGTTCAAGTTTAAACGTTAAATATGCACATATGACTTTTCCTTGAAGAAAGTCTTGTTTTTGGTTAAGAGATTTTTGCACTTTATTTTATTGTATTTCAATGCAATATATTTTTAAAATTATTTCAGTTGAGTGAATGATAGAAAATTGTTTATACTATTTATTTCTTTGAAGTTGCCTAAATTCAGCCCACTTTTGCTAAATGAGAGAATATACTTATGGTGCCTTGAATAATATCACTTCATTAATTTAATGTTCATGTTATGAGTTTTTTTATATAAAGGACATTTGTATTTTGTGCCTGTTGAAATTAAAAATTACTGACAGAGTCATAAGAAAATATTGCTTTATTTATCCAATCATATTGTAATATATTTGTTATGTTTTCAGTAGGTTAAATTTTGGTTTCAATGAACATTGGACAGTCCGGCCCTCGGCTTGTAGCCAAATGTTTTATTTGGCCCTCCGTCCATTTGACTTTGACACCCCTGGTCTAAAAGCTAGTCTTAGGAAGTAAAGAATAAAGAGAGTATTTTTGTTTTCTATAACCTGTCCCTGTGCGGTATAATTTTTTTTTTTTTTTTTTTCTTTCGATGAGCGGGACTAAATAAATATGTGATTTATTTTCATTTTGTGTGATTTTACTTTAATTTCAAGGAAATGTAAAGCTAAGGTGTAGTGGATTTATGTTGTTTTATGGTTAAACGGTGAAGCACATGGTGCATTAAAAGCTAGAGACACAAGACTTGTTTTCTCCTCCACCATTTTGGCGACGCTGTCACCTCAACAAGCAGTAATTGAGAAAAGTAATGGAAATTTTCTGAAAGTCAGCACTACCTGGTGTTTAATTTGATGTATTTCTGCACATTTTCTGTTCTTTATGTTTGTCCTCAGCTAAAACAAACTTTCTGCAAAAACCACAGAGGACAACTAAACTGTTACTTCAGAACTATCAAAGGATTTGTTATTAATTGATCCAAAACAAAGAAATCCAGACCAGGTCGATCCAGGACGCTTTGTCTGTGGATTTGCAGACGCCGCGATGAAGAAACACAGAAGACACCACCAGGATAAACCTCTGAACAGAGTCAAAGTGGGCGTCATAATGAGGTCCAAGTACAGAGCGTATGTTTGTAAGAACCAAAGGTGAACAAAGACATGTCAATCAAAGAGGCCCTTGGGTGCAAAGGTCGGATCTACACCGGGTGAAGAGGACCCTGAAGTAGCAAACAAGGCAGAGGACACATATTTGGTCTTATGGGAACCAGATGTTGAATGACCTTCAAGATGTGCCACAAGATGGCGGCACGCAGCTGGGCAGGTGCTGCGTCGCTGCCAGTCAAACCTTTTAAACCTTTCAAAATCCCACGCCAGTGTCCAAAGTCAAGAGGGAAAAAGAGCCTGGCCGCGTGCAGATTTGAGATCAATGGATGGATTGTAACCCACGTCATCTTTGTTACTCTTTGCTCTTTTCGAGCATGTTTTGTCGAGTCCCACCATCAACACTCGGATGTGTTCTCCTTTTACACACGCCCTGTGGCCCCCTCTTACACAAACCAGGCCACGTTAAAGCTGTCAACTGGTCAATATGCATCATACAACAACGTCCTGAACAATGGCAAAGTGGTTCTCCGTAACACCACAAAAAACTGCAGGATTAGCAAACATACGTATCGGCAACAACGACAGCTTTTTGGTTACCTGGCACTGACACTTCTGCTGGCGATACAACATGTTTAGAAGGGACAGAACAGAAGGTCGAGGAGGGGGGGCTGTTTTATGTAAATGAAAATATAAAATGTGAACAAATTAGTTGGAAAAATGACCCTGAATTGGAATGTATTGGGTTAAAAATTACTCAAGCAGACCAAATGTCTTTTACTTTGCTCGGAATATATAGATCCTCAAATGAAAAACATATTTTTTATGATAAATTAAATGTTTTACTTAAACAGTGTGATGTTAATAATGAATTAATATGTAGAGGACATTTGAACATTCATTGGAATGATAAAGTAAGAAGGAAAGATTTAAAAAGCATGTCTGGTAAATTTGATCTTCAACAAATTATTGAGGGACCAACTAGAATCACTAAATCCTCTGAAACTCTCATTGATTTTCTTCTTACCAACAGACCAGAACGAATCAAGAAAAGCTACAACTTATCTACTGGACTATCAGATCATAATATGATCCTTTTTGTAAGGAAACTTAAAACTAAAATAAAGGTATCTGTCAAAATCAATTATCTTTGAAAAGACAATCACTGACACAGATTGGACACAGTATATTGCTGGAAACTGTTAGAAAAAAGCTGCAAATCATTTATGACACAACTCACAACTATTATAAATGGTTTCATGACAAAAGTTAAATGTAAGCCACGTCATGGACAAAACCTGCCCTGGTTAAATGGAGATATTTGGAGTCTTATGAAACAAAGGGATCATGCTCTTAAGAAGGCACTGAAAAGTAAGAAAGATCATGATAGGAGAGTGTTCACTGCCCTAAAGGAATAAAGACAAAAACGATAAGGAAAGCAAAAGCATCCTTCTTCATTAATGCTATTACTAACTCAAAAGGAAATACTAAGGAGATCTGGCAGAACCTAAAAACAATAACAGGGAAGTCTACCACAGGAAATGGACCAATTAAACTGACATTAGAGGACAAAGTGTGTGAGGAGGCAAGTGTAGTGGCTAATGCCTTTAACGGTTATTTTGTGTCATCTGTACAAAATATGACACAGAATTGTTATCAATCAAATTTTAAAGCTGTGCCTTTGAATATGCAAGCCCCTTTAATGACATTTAGTGAAGGGACAGAGCCAAAGATTGCAACAATCATTTCATCAAAACGTCAAAAGCAAAGGATATTCTTAGTATTGATGCTATGTTTTTAAAAACTAATAAAGCCTCATTATATGTAAAATTGTAAATTGGTCAATAAACGAAGGTCTGTTTCCCTCTGTGTGGAAAACAGCTGTGATCACACCCATTTTTAAGTCAGGTGAACAAAGAGAGATACACAATTATAGACCTATAAGTATTCTGCCAGCAATATCAAAAGTATTAGAAAAATGTATCTCTGAACAAATCATTTCACATTTGAATTCTTCACCATTTACATTGCATCAAATTCTACCGACACAGCAAACATTTATCTTATAGAGAATATCAAGGCAAAGTTAGACAGAGGGGTGTTGTCGGGGCCATCTACCTTGACTTAAGAAAAGCCTTTGATTCTGTTAATCCTAATCTTGATTGTCAAACTATCAAAACTTAACTTTTCACCAAAAGTCTTACAATGGGTAGAATCTTACTTAAAAGACAGAAAACAATGTGTTTGAGTTGAGAATACATTTTCTGATGTGAGTCTAATCATGAGGGTGTGCCTCAGGGCTCAACCCTTGGCCCTCTATTATTTAGTCTATTATCAATGATTTGCTGGACGTCTGCAGCGTCATGTCAGTTATACGCTGACGACACTATAATCTATGTCCATGAAAAAACAAAGCAGCAAACACAGAGAAGCTGTCATTCATAATGGTGTCAGTCTGTGATTGGTTAAAAAACTCATGTCTACAGCTCAATGTCAATAAAACCATGTGTATGTTTTTCTCAAAGGCGGCAAACAGAGAGGCCAAAGGTCATGGTAGATGGGCAAGCCCTACGAGTGGTACAAGAGTACAAGTATTTAGGGCTCATTATGGACTTTTAAAAAGCATGTTAAAAATGTGAGAAAGAATTTTTTTTTTTTTTCACAACAATATGTTTATTGTTTTTTAGATTTTTTACACAAGAACATAACACCCTCTCAGACACAGTATGTACATTGTTCTCTTGACACATACAAAAAGGAAAAATAAAAACAGACAGAAAATTTTCTTCCCATACAGAGACTTCAATTATTCAAAGTTGTGCAGACAGGTCACAGGTCCATGTGAAAGGCTCAAGAGTTTTCGTTAGGGTTCTCAGATAGATCCATGCTTTTCAGAAAAGCAATAAACGGTCCCCATACAGATTCAAACAAGTCTTTTTTTCCTTTCAGAAGAAATGTTATCCGCTCCAATGGTAGTACTGTCAGCATTTGGTTAACCCACTGATTAAGACTTGGTCCAGTGCAATTTTTCCAATTAAGTGCAATTAGTCGTTTACCTTGCAATATACACATGTCTATAAGTAGTTTTTCACTTTTTGTATATCTGGTATTCTTGGGGTAAATACCTAAAATGAAGAAAGTAGGTTTCATTTTCAGGCTTTTTTAAATAACTTCTTTTAAAATTTGATTGATTGCAGTCCAAAATAGCTTTATTGTTTTTCATTCCCAAATACAATGGAACAATGTGCCCCTTTCATCACCACATTTTCAACAAGTATCAGGAATGTTTGGATTATACTTGTTCAGTTTAACAGGTGTGATATAAACTCGCATCAACCACTTGTATTGTAGTAATCTTAACCGTGAGTTAATTGTTTGCCTCTGGGCTTTGGTACAAACCATTTGCCATTCTTCTAATGAAATATCCGTTTCCAGATCCTTTCTCCAAGCATCAAGTTCCATCAGTGAGTTCTCTGAGGAGTTTGAAAGTAATAGATTATATAATTCTGAGATGGCTCCTTTTTTTGAACTGTCTTTAGTAATCAATTCTTCTAGTTTAGATTTTGGTGGTTTTAAAAGTGTGTTTTGTTTAGTCCTAATGAAGCTTCTTAGTTGAAGATATTTGTAAAAGTGTTTTCTATTAATGTTGTATTTACGTTGTAGCAACTCAAATGTCATCATGTCTGACGAACCAGTTGGATACAGATCCTCAATTTTTTCCAGACCATTTAACGCCCATTGTCTAAACACAGCGTCTGCCCTGCCTGGTTTAAAATCCTGGTTCGCCCATATCGGACTTAGTTGTGATAAAGAAACTTGTTCATTCATAATTTTTTTTTGCAATACACCATATTTTAACCATGTTCTGAACTATTGGGTTACTTGTTCTCTTAGCCAAATTAACTTCCGAAGGTAGAGGGGGGTTTAAGGTGGGATTTTCCATTTCTGTCCACTGGGGGGGGGGTCCTTTGCATTAAAATAATACCTAATTGACCTGAGTTGCACAGCCCAATAGTACCACATTATATTAGGACATTTTAGTCCTCCCTCGCTATAAGGCAAGTGAAGAAGGGACAGCCTTATCCGAGCTTTTTGATTTTTCCATATAAAACTCAAAACCAATTGTTTAATTGTCTTGAACCAGTCAATGGGAGGTGGCAGGGGAATATTCTGAAAAACAAACAATAATTTAGGCAGAATATTCATTTTATACACGTTAATTCGACCAATCAGAGACATAGGAAGAAGCATCCACCTATTAATACTATCAGTTATTTCTTTAGTTACAGAATTATAATTGTTCTGAACTGTAGGATCTATGCTTGGCAGTATCTGTATTCCTAGGTATGTAAACATATGAACTGAGCTAAAGTGTGAGGTTACAATTGGTGGATTATCTCTTTCATTCTTATTCAACAGTAGAATAGATGATTTAGCTCCGTTTATGGTATAACCGGATATGTAACCGAATTCATCAATTAGTTGCAGTAAGGCAGGAATAGTTCTATTTAGTTCCGAGAGAAATAGAATGATGTCATCTGCATATAATGACAGCTTATGTTCTACATGGTTAATTGTAATTCCAGAAATGGTTGAGTGTGCGCGCACAGCTATGGCAAGTGGTTCCATTGCTAGGGTGAACAGCAAAGGTGACAACGGGCATCCCTGCCTACACCCACGTTTAATTGTAAATGAAGTTGAAACATTTTTATTAGTCAAGATTTCAGCTGTTGGATTTGTATAGAGTAGCCGAACCCATTTGCAAAATGATTCTCCATAACCAAACCTTGCCAAAACATTGAAAAAAAAGAGTCCTCTAATCCATGAATAATGTTAAGAACTCTGCGTACATTATGTAGACCTTGGCGACCTAAAATAAAACCATTTTGATCCCTATGAATGACAGATGGGAGAGAATTCTGTAACCGTGTTGCCAATAATTTACAAAGTATTTTTAAATCAGAGTTAAGTAAACTTATGGGTCTCATATTTTCGCATTTATTACTAGGTCTTCCTGGTTTAGGCAATAATATAATTAGAGCACATGTCATAGACTTAGGGAGGCTACTATTATTGAATGATTCTTGAAACATTTCTAATATTGTTTTTATTAATTTATTTTTAAACTTCTTATAGAAATCAATTGGGAACCCATCAGGCCCAGCCTTTTTACCAGAACGCATATTGTCAATGGCCGTCCTTATTTCCCCTTCATTAATACTGCCTTCCAATTGTTGATTAAAATCATCAGGAATAGTAGGTATAGTTAGTCTGTCAAGAAATGCATTTTGGACTTCAAGGCCTGTACCTTCTGGGGAATCATATAACTTTTCATAGTAATTCTTAAACTCTATATTTATTTCCTTTGGGTCCACTATACTTGCACCATTTGTGTTTATTAATGAGGTTATATTTTTTTGAGCTTCTAATTGCTTTATTTGCCAAGCTAAAATTTTTCCAGGTTTTTCTCCTTGTTCATAAAAGGTTTGATTTAGCCTTAAAATATTAGAGGCTGCACGATCTGCAGATTCTTTGTTATATTCCGCTTTTAAAAGTTCTAATTCTTTTCCTGCCATAACATCTTTATTTTTAAAAACCTGCTCCTCTAGCTTTTTAATTTTTTCTTCCAACTGTATTCTTTTCTTGCGTAATTCTCTAGATTTCGTTGAAGTGAAGGAAATTATATGCCCCCTTATATAGGCTTTAAATGCTTCCCATCGAATACAGGCTGTTGTTTGTGTAGTGTTTATGTTAAAATATTCATCTATTCTATTCCCTACATATTCTATGAATTTGTCATCTTTAAGCCATTTGAGGTGTAAGCAGCATCTGGGAGGGTCTATCTTAAGATCTTTATGAGAATACAAAATACTACATGGAGCGTGGTCTGAAATTGTTATACTGTCATATGAACACTCTATTACATTGGATAGTAACTCTGCTGAGATAAGAAAATAATCTATACGAGAGTACGTATTGAAAGTCTTAGAGTAGCAGGAATACACTGTATCAGTGGGTCTAAAATGGCGCCATATATCCACCATATTCAATTCCTTCATAAAGTGCTGGATAACATCCCTGCTTTTGTGGTGAGACTGGTCAGTCCTTGTTGATCTATCGTCGGCAGGATTTAGAACACAATTCCAGTCTCCACCTATAATATTGTTTCCTGGGAGAGATGAGATGGTTAAGAAAAGATTCATGAAAAAATGTTCATCATCTATGTTTGGACCATAAACATTCACTAAATTGATAGTTTCCCTTAAGACAGATCCTTGAATGATGAGATATCTTCCACCTTTATCCTTAATAACGTTTGTCACTTGGAGCGGCACTGATTTGTGAATTAGTGTAATAACACCTCGTGCCCGCGAGGTATATGGAGCCATGTATAAAGATCCCTGCCACCTCCTGCCCATTTTTATTTTTTCTTCTTCTAAGGCATGAGTCTCCTGCAAGAAAACTATTTCAGACCCCATGTCTTTTATTTTGTTCATGACCTGCTTTATTTTTTTTTGGTCTATTTAAGCCTCTGCAATTCCAAGAAGTGCATTTCAGTTCAATAATTTGTGTCATTTAAACAATATAAAATAACATTTGTAGCACATGGAAACGTGACTGAGAGGTAAAACAACACTGAAACAATAACTTGAACAAACAATGAACTACATAAAACACAGAGTCCCCTTTCCCAGCTAACTGGGCAATCCCCTGAAAGCGTTGCTTCCTACCGCAGTCATCCACAGACTATGTCTGTTGTAACAACTGTAAATGTATTTGTCTTTCGACCTTCCCTGCTATAATATAAAATCAATTTATCCTTTGAGTACTATAAGCATCTGCTCCTTTTCAAATAGTACTTTTGTTAATCATGACTTAAGTGACTTGTAGGAACGAAAAAAAGTCAAGACGATTCAGACAGTTATTATGATCTTACCCTGTATGCCTGGAACAAATGGCAAAAAGCGGTCTATTCACCAGTCTATCATTACTCCGTGACTTCTTGGATCTTCTCAATGAAGCTCTGGGCCTCCGTTGCCGCGGTAAACTTGTACACAGCTTCCTTATATGTTACCACCAAGGTTGCCGGGGGTATGATGCCATGTCTCAGCCCAAGCAGTCGCAGATGCTGGCGCGCGGTGTCAAATTGTTTGCGCTGCTTGTGTACCTCTGTTGCAACGTCGTTGTAGAATCTTACCCGCTGGTTCTTGTACATTATTTCCTTTTTTGATCTTGCGGCTCTAGTCACTAGTTCCTTCTGTCTGTAATTGAGAAACTTCATGATCAGCGTTCGCAGTGTTGCGTCAGAGTCCCTTTTTGGTCCAATCCGATGTGCTTTTTCAATAATCAAAGGATGCCGTAACGGTATCATGTCAAGAGCCTCTGGCAACCAGCTTTCTAAGAACATGCACGTGTCAGGACTCTCGGCGCCTTCAGGGAGATTTACAAGTCGGAGGTTGTTAAGTCGGGATCTCGTTTCCAGATCGACCAATTTCTCCTCCAGATATTTATTTCTTTTCCCAAGTCTCTCGACTTCAGTCTTCACGCCATTTTGGTTGTCCTCCACTGAAGAGAGGCACGTCTCTACTTCATCCATTCGCTCCGTGCATTCGGTCATCTGTTTTTGTGTTTCTTCTATAGCTTTCAAAACGCCATAAAATCTTCCAGAAAACTCTGACCTCAGCATTCGTATTTCCCCCAATATTTCTTCTTTGAACATAAACAGTTGGTCATTTCCTGGTTGAAATTGTGTTAAATTGTCAGCGCTAACTTCTTTTCCTTCAACGTTGACCGCCGCTCTTTCAGTGGTTTCGCTGCTGCTAGCCTCTTCACCTGTTGCATTGGCTTCTTTGCTAGCATTGGCAGCTAGCTTCTCCGCGGCTTGCGGTCCGAAGTTTTTTAATTTAGACTGCATGGCACTTTTCGGTTTATCCTTACTTGCTTTTCCAGCGCCTGGCATCTTTGCAAGTTCGAATTTACCGTTTGGAGCGTTCTAATAACTCTTTCAAAGGATATTTCAGGATTGTTGAAGAGAGCAGGGTCGCGCGTGACTTTCTAGCTCGCGGCCATTTCCGGAAGTCGAAAGAAAATAAAATTTAATCTAATAAATTTAAACACATTAGAAATAACTTGAGGCCTCAAAATTGTACCTGAATGCCACACTTTTCTCTCATATAAATCACTGTCTGACGAGCTGGACCCAGGTAAATAAGAGCAGCCAATAGAAAGACTATAAACAGACTGTGAAAACACTGGACAAAAAATGTAATTCATACCATCATCGGAATCATCACGGACGACGATGATGCAGAGTACAGAGGACTAACGCAGGACTTTGTGGACTGGTGTCAGCAGAACCACCTCCTCATCAACGCGGGAAAGACCAAGGAGATGCTGGTGGACTTCTGCAGACGTCACTCCACTGCCCCCTCACCAGTGAACATCCAGGGAAGGGACATTGAGAGAGTGGACTCATACAAGTGGGTGTTCATCTGAACCACAAACTGGACTGGACTCATAACACAGACGCACTGTACAGGAAGAGTCAGAGTCGGCTCTACCTCCTGAGGAGACTCAGGTCTTTTGGAGTGTCAGGGCCGCTCCTGAGGACCTTCTACGACTCTGTGGTGGCATCAGCCGTCCTGTACGGTGTGGTCTGCTGGAGCAGTAGCATCACAGAGAGGGAGAGGAAGAAGCTGGACAAGGTCATCAAGAAGTCCAGCTCCGTCCTGGGCTGTGCTCTGGACTCAGTGCGTGAGGTGGGGGACAGAAGGGTCCTGGCTAAACTCAAGTCTATGCTGGAGCATGAGTCCCACCCCCTGCAGGACGCTCTGTCTGCCCTGGAGAGCAGCTTCAGTTACAGACTGATTCACCCTCGCTGTGTGAAGGAGAGGTTTGGCAGGTCTTTCCTTCCTGCTGCTGTCAGACTTTACAATGAACACTGTTAGCCCTCAACATGTGTCAGTCACCCGCTATAATCATGTGCAATACTGTAACATGTGTCAGTCACCTGTTATAATCATGTGCAATATAATTTAACATACTATTAATACACTTTTACCTCACCATATTCACTTACTGTATATAACACACACTTAAGCCACTTTAGTTGCCATTTTACTGTAAATAAGAGTGTGCACTTTATACCTTATACCTTATATACCTTTATATTGTATTTTTAGTATCATGTTTACTTATCCTATTTTTATTGCATGCAACTACTTCTTTCATTCCTGTCCTAAACTCTGTGTTGCAACAGTGGAATTTCCCCATTGTGGGACAAATAAAGGATCTCTTATCTTATCTTATCTTATCTTATTCAAGTGAACTCAAACACAAACACGAGCGTCGACCAGAGGAGACGGAAAAATCCCATTTAGACAGACTTCATGTGTCAAAGTGGCTTCTGGACAATCAAACACGTGAACATGACGTTAAATAATCTTGTGTGTGTGATGTGTCTTGTTCAAATGATGTTGTGTCTATAGTTTGTGCTTTTAGTGCGGTCCTTTTATTGTATTGTATTTCACCTTGTGGTCGTGTGTGGAGTGTTTTGTGCCTGTTTTATGTCCTGACCTGCCAATGGGACACAGATGAACATTAGCCTCTGTGGCTAACTCTGGTGCATTTACATGTTGGACTAACACATGTTCATTAATGTGCTCTGTCCCACATTAAATAAAATAAACATAAACCTTTGACCAGGAGAGGAGCATCATTCACTGAGATGAAAAAACATACTTTCAGGATTGAAACACTTTTCTTCTGTGAAAAGCACATTGTTTCAGCTATTTGATGAATTTCTCTGAGTTTTGTACATTTTGCATTTTTATTTTATTGATCATAAAAAAATAGTTGTACAATTGGGTGTAAACAACAAAACAAATGGTGAAACTTAAAGGGTAACTTTGAACAAGCTTCAACAATTGAACTAAATGTGATTCAAACAAATTAGAGTTAACTCAAAACAAAAAAGAATGAACTTCAGGTAATACTAACTTAAAGGTTGCACCTTCTAATACTAAAACTAAATCCTTTAATCCAAAATAAAGGTTGAAGCTGGCAATTTAAACTTATTTCCTGGTCTGTGGTCTTTTATTACGCTTTAAGCCAAAATTTAGGGTATACGAACAAAACTGAATTACACTGGTCCATACCACAGTGTACATAGTATTACCTCATATTTCCCCCTGTACCTAGCACTGTTCAGTGTTACTACTCTTTGTGTGAAAAGGTCCATACCTGAGAGTGTCCAGTGTGCAGTGGGGGTCCTCCTGTAGAGCAGACAGGAGCTTTACTCCTGTGTCTCCTGGATGGTTGTAGCTCAGGTCCAGTTCTCTCAGATGGGAGGGGTTGGACCTCAGAGCTGAGGCCAGAGAAGCACAGCCTTCCTCTGAGACCAGACAACCTGACAGTCTGAGGACACATGATTGGAATCAGTCAATTCACTAATAACTCCATACTTCAATTAAGACATATAACTGGTTATGTGTGTAATGATAGTGAATAATATTAACCCCTCTGACCTGAGCTGTTCCAGTTTACAGTGAGGACTCTTCAGTCCAACAGACAACATCTTCAGCCCTGAGTCCTTCAAGTCGTTGTGACTGAGGTCCAGGACTCTCAGACTAGAGGACTGGGAGCTGAGGACTGAGGACAGAGCTTCACAGCTTCTCTCTGACAGGTTACAGCTGCTCAGTCTGGAGACAGAAAACATTGTTTATGTAGAAGTTGAATCAAACCGTCCTCTGTTAAACAAAGGTGACTCACAGAGCTTTGTTGGAGGCCTTGACCACTGACAGCAGCCTCAGGAGAGCCTCCTCTGAAGCACAGTATTTCTTCAGCTCAAACTGGTCCAGATCTTCTTCTGATGACAGTAAGATGAAGGCCAGAGCGGACCACTGAGCAGGAAACAGTCCACCTTCAGACACACTTCCTGAACTCAGGTACTGTTGGATCTGCTCCACCAGAGAACGCTCATTCAGTTCATTCAGACAGTGGAGCAGGTTGATGCTCCTCTCTGCAGATACATCTTCACTCAGCTTCTTCTTGATGTATTCAGCTGTATCCTGATTGGTCTGGGAGCTACTTCCTGTCTGTGTCAGCAGACCTTGTAGAAGGCTCTGATTGGTCGGCAGTGAAAGACCCAGGAGGAAGCGGAGGAGCAAGTCCAGGTGTCCATTTGGACTCTGTAAGGCCTGGTCCACAGCCGTCTGGTGAAGATGCTTTAGTTTGCTTTTTACACTGAATAGTGTAGACTTCTGTGTTTTCTCTGACAGCAGGTTGGTCCCAGTGTTGATGAAGGTCTGATGGACGTGAAGAGCAGCCAGAAACTCCTGCACACTCAGGTGGATGAAGCAGTAGACCTTGTCCTGGTACAGGCCTGGCTCCTCTCTAAAGACCTGTGTGAACACTCCGGAGTACACTGAGGCCGCTGCAGCGTCCAGCCCACACTCGCTCAGGTCATCATCGTAGAAGATCAGGTTTCCTTTCTGCAGCTGCTCAAAGGCCAGTTTTCCCAGAGACTTCACCATCTTCCTGGTCTCTGGACTCCAGTGTGGGTCTGTCTCAGATCCTCCTTCATACTTGATGTTCTTGACTTTGGCCTGGACGACCAGGAAGTGGATGTACATCTGAGTCAGGGTCTTGGGCAGCTCTCCTCTCTCTCTGCTTTTCAACACATGCTCCAGGACTGTGGCAGCGATCCAGCAGAAGACTGGCATGTGGCACATGATGTGGAGGCTTCTGGACGTCTTGATGTGGGAGATGATGGTGTTTGCCTTTTTTCTGAACCTCTTCCTGAAGTACTGCTCCTTCTGTGGGTCGGTGAACCCTCTGACCTCTGTCACCATGGAGATGCACTCAGCAGGGATTTGATTGGTTGCCGCTGGGCGTGTGGTTATCCAGAGGCGAGCGGAGGGAAGCAGGCTCCCCCTGATGAGGTTCACCAGCAGCACGTCCACTGAGGCGGACTCTGTGGGGTCAGTCAGGGCCTTGGTTTTGGTGAAGTCCAGAGGAAGTCTGCACTCGTCCAGACCGTCAAAGATGAAGAGCACCTGGAGGTCTTCAAAGCTGCAGAGTTCTGCTTGTGTTTGACTAAAGAAGTGATGAACAAGTGTCACCAAGCTGAAGCTTCTCTCCTTCAGCACATTGAGTGCTCTGAAAGTGAATGGGAACAGCAGCTGTATGTCCTGGTTGGCTTTGCCTTCAGCCCAGTCCAGACTGAACTTCTGAGTGAGCACTGTTTTCCCGATGCCAGCCACTCCTTTTGTCAGAACTGTTCTGATTGGTCCATGTGTGTCAGCTGGGCCTTTAAAAATGTCTTCACATGTGATGGCTGTCTCTGCTGGGCCTGGTTTCCTGGAGGCTGTTTCCATGTGTCTGACCTCATGTTCCTGGTTGACCTCTGAAGGCCCTCCCTCTGTGATGTAGAGCTCTGTGTAGATCTGCTTCAGAAGGGTGGGGTTTCCTGCTTTAGCGATGCCCTCAAACACACACTCAAACTTCTGCTGCAGCTCTGACTTCAGTTTATGCTGACGAAGAACAGAACAACTCCCTGAATGAAAACAACAGACACAGCCCTGAGTCTCAGAGAAGATAAAATGACTGTGAGCACCTTGTTAGATGAGTGAAATGGTCCTACTGCTCCACAGACGCTCAGCCAGCTCCTTCTGCTTCATCCTCCTCAGGAAGTTCAGTGTGATCTTCAGAACAGCCTCACTGCTGCTCCTCTGCTCTTCATCCTCATCCTTCAGAGGCTCTGAGCATTCTGGGTAATCTGTACTCAGAACCTTGTGGAGCTTCTTCAGCTCCTTCTGGACAAAAGTGAAGATGTCCTCCTCCAGAAGCTGAACAGACACATTATAAACAACACAAATGCAGTCAGTGTCAGATCTGTGTGAAGTTCTCCTTCATCTGAACATTTCCAAACTTTAGTGAATGACAGACCTTAAATATGGAGTCCAGCTGTGTCTGATGGAGCTGACCTCTGGAGACCTCTGGACCCGGCCGCTCCACTCTGTCAAACACATTCAATCTTACATTTATTTAAATCAAGACAATATTTTAAGAAAACACATTCACATCAAACTGGAATAAATGAGATTCAAACTGGACTAAAAGCTGTTACAAATTCAGTTTAAACCAAAAGGACCAAAACAGGAACATTTATTTGAGCTCCATTTATTTGGGTTTAGAGTCCCACACTGCCACCTACAGACACAAGTCAAGCTCTACACTCAAATTATAAAACATCCACTGAAATCAGACAATTATGAGAGAGAAAAAAGGAAGAAAGTAATTAAATAGTCAATGATTAAAATAGAGAAAGGACAATCTAAAATTGAAAAAAGCAAACTCACGGCTCTGAGGCAAAGTTAAGGGGAGGTGCCATGGACCAGTCACTCCTGAGGGACTCACAGCTGGGACCAGGTTCAGACGGAGGATGTTTCTGGTGGATCCTGAGACACAGAAGAAAACACACTTCAGTAAAACACATGGGACTGTTATGACTCAGGTCAGAGAAGCACAACTTTCAATTATTATTTCTTTCATTTTCATTCTACATTCATTCCATTGTTAACACCTTTGTATTTTACACTTAATAGTTTTTCTTTAACACGTCCTGTCCTCCAGGGGGAGCTCTGACACTGACATTGACTAATGGTTAACCAGTTCATGTTATTAATCCTTCAGTGTTTGTAGAAAGGTTTTCAAAGGTGGTCATTATGTTTAAATTGAGACATTTGGATGTCAATATCAATAAATCTTCAACTTTCCAAATGACTAGTTTTAAATTATTTTCTACAATGGACCTCTCCAAGACAAATGAAGGAATGCACCAAATTAATCTCTCAATGTCAAAACAGAGGTTTGTGAGTCTGACTAACCGTTGCTCATGCTTGTTTAGAAAATAAATTAATCGTCCCATAGAGTGTTCACTTCCCAGCGCCGCCCTGCTGGTGGAGGGAGGGGCTGCGTCCTCTCTGTGCTCTCTCTGATCCATGCTCAGTCCAGAGTCCTACAGAATGACATCACACTGTTTAGCCCCGCCCACTGGTCACATGGTTTATTGTTGATCTGTTTCTACATAATCTTAAATCTGAAATATTGTCCTGCTTCTATAAACAGTCACTACATGACTCTGAAATAAGTCTGTGCATGTAGTTTGTTCTGTTGGATGTGTGCGCTGATCTGTTACATAAAACAAAAGGACAAACAAATGAACAGGTGGATGACTTTTCCTTATGTTTGAAATGAAAACAAACACACAATAAAAGCCCCATGAGCTTGTTGTGTGCCGTCTGCAGTTTAGTCCAGTGTTTCATCTCATGGAGCCTCAAGAAAACACATTCACATCAAACTGGAAGAAATGAGACTCAAACTGGACTAAAAGCTGTTACAAATTCAGTCTAAACCAAAAGGAGCAAAACAGGAACATTTATTTGAGCTCCATTTATTTGGGTTTAGAGTCCCACACTGCCACCTACAGACACAAGTCAAGCTCTACACTCAAATTATAAAACATCCACTGAAATCAAACAATTATGAGGGAAAAAAGAAATAATAAATTAAATAGTGAATGATTAAAATAGAGAAATAAAATCCATCAATATGTCAATTATCTAAATAGAACTACAACAGACAAATTAACTAAATGCACCATACATCTGACAAAAACGGAAAAGCAAGTTAAAAATGAAACATATTCATTTATACAAATAGTAAAAAAGTGAATTCAGAACAAATGCATTAATTATTAGTAAATTACAATTGAAGTTATGATTAAACTACTGACATAACAAGGCCTAGAACCAGGAAATAAACCAGGACTAACTCAGGCCTAAATAAATCTGCACCAAACCAGGACTAAACCAGGTCTAAAGTCTGGACTAAACCCAGGATTAAAGCCAGAGTTTAATCTAATCAAAGTCGTCAAACCTGAGCGGATAATAATGTTAACATTATTTCCTGTTCTTTATTTACATCAGTGCACAGTGTAAGCGTTAATTGAGTTTGTCATTTAAAAATCCTATATTTTGGTGAAGATGATGTAAACTGGCTCTAGATCTTGTTCCGGTCCAGGCCCTTATGGGGGGGTTTGAGGTCCTGTTGTCTGTTCTGGCTCCTCCTCTTTGTGCAGGTCCTGATTACACCTGCCCCCACTTGCCCTGCCTGCACAGGTGACAGTGACGCATGTATAAAAGCTCCTGCCTCACCGTCTCGATGCACATTTGAGTTTGTCTTTGTTTGACGCACTACACTCACATCCCCCACACTACACCCCTGACGCTCACAGCCTCACGCCTTCTGTTTGTGCAAATGTTCATCTTTGTTTGGCTTTAGTTTGTTTTTTTAAATAAATCTTGTTTTTGTGCACGTTACCTCTGGTGTGGTCTCCCTCGGCCAAACAGCCCGACCCCACATTTCTCTCTCTCCCTCTCTACTCTGTCCTCCTCGTTCTAATAATCTGTCTTGAGTCCATCTCCAGTTTGACCAGCAGATGGCGCTCACACAGGTCCAGGTCCAGGTCCAGGTCCAGGTCCAGGTCCAGGTGCAGGGACAGAACAAAGCATGAACACAGGAGAAAGAAAGAGGCTCCCGCTGAGTGTGGAAACCTTCAAAACACTTTTCTTTTAGTCGTTTCACTCAACACAAGGCAAACGATCCTGAAAGAACAGTTTAACAGTTTTATTTGTAGGATTTAAATGTAGGATTCATTTGGCTCGTCACATGAGCTGCCTTTGTTCAAACTAAATATTCAGAGTTGTGTTTTAGTTTAATATTAATATGGGGGACTTTGACTTAATAATTGATCTAAAGTGATTGTGGTAAAGTATTAAAGTACATTTTATTTGTGCAAAGTTTGATCACATTAATTTGTAAGAAATGTAGAGAAAGTCAATTGTTTAAAGTAATTTGTTTATATTAATTGACTGATTAAAAAGCTACTTAAAAACAATCTGTCCACATTTGTTAAAAACACAGTTATTGATTAAAAGTTATTGATAGCTGCTAACAAATAAATAACAATTAAAAAATACATTAAAATTGTTAAAATTTTAGTTAAAATAAATGCATAAATACATAAAATTGCTAAAATAAATAAGTACCATTTATTAAAATAGTTGATATTCTAGAAAGTTGAAACAAAGAATAAATGTATAACATTTGTATAAAAATATTATTTAATAAAGTGCATTTAGTTGCTATGAAGAGTTATTTAAATGAGTAAATACAATTGGAAAGGTTACAAAGTAAACATAAATTAAGTGCCTTTGTTTTACGTTTGTTTAAAGGTTTTCGACCTGCTACAGCTGAAGAGTAAAGAAATAAAAGTCTGAAGCTGAAAGAAATAAAAGTCTGAAGCTGAAAGAAATAAAAGTCTGAAGCTGAAAGAAATAAAAGTCTGAAGCTGAAAGAAATAAAAGTCTGAAGCTGAAAGAAATAAAAGTCTGAAGCTGAAAGAAATAAAAGTGTGAAGCTGAAAAGAAATAAAAGTCTGAAGCGGAAAGAAATAAAAGTCTGAAGCTGAGTGGAGACTTGCTTCTTTTTTCCTGGGTCTTTCAAGTTGGACCAGCCTTCATCACCAAAAGACTTGACAAACATCGAGCTAAATATATCGGCAGAGTTATCGGCCATTGGCACCTCATGGGTTTATATTATTATTATTATTATTATTATTATTCATGTCATATGTTGCACCTTACACCAAAGCAAGTTTGTGCATTTTGTTCACTGACAATGGCAATAAAACTCTTTCTGATTCTGACTCTGATCTGTGTGAATAAAGTTCTCGTTCATCTGAACATTTCCAAACTTTAGTGAATGACAGACCTTAAATATGGAGTCCAGCTGTGTCTGATGGAGCTGACCTCTGACCTCTGGACCCGGCCGCTCCACTCTGTCAAACACATTCAATCTTACATTTATTTCAATCAAGACACAATTTTAAGAAAACACATTCACATCAAACTGGAATAAATGAGATTCAAACTGGACTAAAAGCTGTTACAAATTCAGTCTAAACCAAAAGGAGCAAAACAGGAACATTTATTTGAGCTCCATTTATTTGGGTTTAGAGTCCCACACTGCCACCTACAGACACAAGTCAAGCTCTACACTCAAATTATAAAACATCCACTGAAATCAGACAATTATGAGAGAAAAAAGAAATAACTAATTAAATACTGAATGATTCAAATAGAGAAAGAAAATCTATCAATATGTCAATCATCTAAATAGAACTACAACAATCAAATTAACTAAATGCACCAAACATCTGACAAAAAAGGATAAAGTAAGTTAAACATAAAATATATTCCTAGAACCAGGAAATAAACCAGGACTAACTCAGGCCTAAATAAATCTGCACCAAACCAGGACTAAACCAGGACTAAACCAGGACTAAATCCAGAGTTGAATCTAATCAAAGTCGTCAAACCTGAGCGGATCCAAAGAGTCCAAAGTGTCCCAGAGAAAAGGTGCGTCTGAAGGAACAGGTTTGTTTGAGCGTTCTTCTTCCTGGAGCGACTCAGAGCCGCTCCTCTATTGGCTGCGGTCCAGGTGGGCGGGGCTTCACACAGGTGAGTGACAGGAGGCTGCTGCTGAGCTCTGTGGCTGTGTGTGGGCCTCATTCAGTCTGACACGGCTGAAATGAGCAGGACTGTCAGGAAAAATGTCACACAGACAATTGAACCTAGACAGTCTGAGAGAACCACCTTCTACTGACTGAGAATTAAACAGATAGTCAGACACCGGTCTCAAGCTTTTACGTGCACGGGGAGAGTAAGTGGCGCTTCCATCAGCTCGTCCCAACAGCAGGAGTGACCCTTGGTTTAACTCTCTGCAGTGGCGCTTCTGTCGGCTCGTCCCATCAGCAGAAGTGACTCTGTTCAACTTTCTGCAGCCTCTTCCAACTTGCCTCTCACTTCCCCTGCCTTTTATTAGTTCATTCAGATAAGCACGTGACGTTTACATACACGCTGCCCCCTCGACCTCGCAGGGTGGGAGGCAACGGGTCTGTCTGGCTCTCAACAGTTTAGATAAGAGAAACTGGTACAGAGCAACACCATATATCAGGTTAAAAACAACATCGCTGCATTAAACGTCTGGTTTTCTTCAGCTAACATTCCACACGTAAGCACATGTTTTATTACCAGAAATGTATCATTTTGACAAACCTTTAAGGATTTTCCCACACACAGCCACCACTTTTTAAACGTGTGACATTTATCTGTTCTATTTCACATTTTATTTAGATTAACGTGGTTTGGTTTTAAAGTCAAAATAGAAGTCATAATGAGAGGATTTTCTGCTTTGCTTTTTCCCTTCTGTCTCCTTCAGGCCACCGTACTTCTCTCCTTCACGTTTCCGATGTGTTTCGAGCTCGTGTTACAGAAGCGACACATTCGACGTAAGAAGCGCGTGTCGCTCGGAGGATTCTCGGGTTCAAACTCAGATTCCAAACCGTTTTTTGGGGACGACCTGCGTTCCTCACAACACGTTTTCGCGCCCGACCAGAAGAACGCGGGACGGCAATCGGCGCAGACCTCTGAATGTCAGATTCTCCCTCCGTTGTGCGCGGAGCCATCGGAACACATTTTATACCACACTTAAAGTCGACATTAAAGGGCCTCTGACAGGTTGAACTACTCCTTTAACTAAAATGCAGTTAAGATCAATATAATTTTGTTAAAATACTTCACAAGTTTTATCACGGTTTAGCAATTTTTTTGTTTTACTTCCTGGTTGTAAATGATGACATCACACTAGGAAATGACCATAGCAACTGTCCTGTACACGGGGCCA